>JAJAGP010000075.1:14791-437291 GCA_025084515.1 Ancistrus triradiatus | reverse complement strand
TTCAGGTCCTTCCACAACATTCGATTGGATTAAGGTCAGGACTTTGACTTGGCCATTCCAAAGCATTAACTTTATTCTTCTTTAACCATTCTTTGGTAGAACGACTTGTGTGCTTAGGGTCGTTGTCTTTCTGCATGACCCACCGTCAGGGAGTGTAACTGGGTGTTGAATCACTGTTGGGAGGAACCTGACATACCACTGTGCAGAGTGTTGTATGTCAGTTGTTGCCACGGCAACAGTGTGGACAACATATTTCGGGTGGTGCACAATCCAGCAAGGTTACACTTCGGAGAGAACACTATTAAAATTAGTACACTATTCGGAGTGAGGATGCTCCTTCCTTCTCCTCCTCCTAAGTTAAGCCTCTGTACCAGTTACAGCTATTTTCAGAGCTATTCAGTACAAACAGGCAAGTGTTTAATAAAAGCGTCATTATGAGCAATATTCCGAGTGTGCCTGTGTCTTGTTTGAAGCTACAATATACACTGCGTGCCAAAAAAGTCATCATTTGGATTGAAACGAGCAAATACTTAAGAGACTTTGAGTGGATAATTACTTCAGTGAATATGTTTCAACTGGCAACAATTTGTTTAATTTCTTTAATTGATTTAGTGAGTAGCTTCTCATTTGTTAAACAACCTTATCGTTCTTGAACAACCTTGTCGACGTTTCCCATGGTCATGGAGAAGATACTGAAATGACTGGAATGATGCAAAACACATTATTAAAACCTGATCCTGAAAATCTTGTAAGACTGATTGAAAAAAACACATTATTAAACCTGAAAATCTTTAATGACTGATATCAGAGATCTCTTAAACACTTGGTGAAGTGAAATAGTAAATAATTGTTAGTGAGTCTTCACTAACAGACACTGAGAGCAGACATTGGACTCTGGAGCAATGGAAAAAAGGCTATAGGGTCTGATGAATCTAGAAGTATCCTATTCTAGAGTGATGGTTATGTCAGGGCAAGTGATGAAGTGATGCACCCACTATACAAGCCTCTGGATGTAGTGTTATGATCAGGGGTTGCTTCAGTTGGTCAGGTCTAGGCTCCACAATCTTAAGTGGCAATAAAATGAAGTCAGCTGAGTAACTAAAATTTCTGAATGACTAGGTTATTCTATCAATAGGTTTTTGCTTTCGGATGACCTGGGGATGTTTCAGGATGGCAATACCAATATTCATCAAGCTTGTGAAAAAGAAGTTCTGGGAACATGAGGAATCATTTTAAAGCCTTTGGGATGTGCCCGAGCAGACTTTACAGAGTGTTTTGACTCTTTTGTCATCTCTGCCAAAAATGAATGCAATAATGGCAATATTGGAAATATGAATCATAATCAGAGCTAAAGGCAGTCAAATGAACTATCAGAGACTGTAACTTTTTTTTTGGCCAGACAGTGTATTAAAATACTCACTTACATTAATAGACATGGTTGTAATATTCTAAGAGCTTTACTACTGTTTTAAATCAGTGTGTTTATGTAAATAAAATATTAAATAAACCCAGATTGTGTACTAAAAATCATAAAAAGCAACAAATTAAACTTGATATTTTATTGACTTCTTATTTTTTCTTGACTTGATCTCTTTTGTTCCTCTTTCCAAACAGAACACAGCTGAATGCAGGTTAACTCACTCTCTTGCAGTTGGACTGGGTATTTTTCTTCTCTGAACTGCCAACTACTACTATCACTCCATCAAAAGGCCAAGTAAAGGATACTAGTTAAAACTTTATAACTGAAAAAGCTGATGAATTAACACTACATAGTTGATCAATTCTGATAAAGTGAATGTAATAACTTACAATGGGCACGGTGAGCTCAGGTACGGAGCTGGGCGGCGCTAGCTGATCAGGTACAGAGCTAATGGGCATGGCAAGCTCAGGTATGGAGCTGGGCAGCACTAGCTGCTCAGGTACAGAGCGAAAGATAGTGAGCTGCGGATCAAACCTGCCTTCTCCATGGCCCTCTGAAGCCGGTAATCTGCATCAATGGCCGGGTCATACAGCTTGGACAGGGAGAAAAGGGGCTTAAGCAAGGGTAGCTCGTCCTGAACTTCCTCATTGAGGCCAAGCCTGAAGAGGTCCGTTAATGCTTGGTCATTAAACCCAGAATTGACAGCAAACTGGTTGAATTTGCACACATATTCGAATACCCGTCTGGGACTTGGCTTGCCTTCAAAGATCCCTGGAGGTTCAAATGACTGGGACTGAGGCTAGGAGTCCACCATGCTGGGGAGGATGGGAGCGACAGCTGGGTCAAACCCTGGGTCAAACTGCACAGCTGGAACCAGCAGCCCAAACTTAGACCAGGGAGGGCACCAACGCCTTCTACGACTGGAACTAGGCAGCTCTACGGGGTCATGATGCCAACCTGGCTCGATGATGGGGCCATAGAGACTGGCATGGCATTTTCACACAAGTCCTAAAAGTAGACAAAAAGAACCCAGTTAAACAAATGACACAAAAATATTATACTTGGTCATTTATTTATTGAGGAAAATGATCCAATATTACATATTAGTGAGTGGCAAAAGTATGTGAACCTTTGCTTTCAGTATCTGGTGTGACTGGTGTGCCCCCTGTGCAGCAATAACTGCAACTTCTTTAACCATTCTTTGGTAGAACGACTTGTGTGCTTAGGGTCGTTGTTTTGCTGCATGACCCACCTGCTCTTGAGATTCAGTTCATGGACAGATGTCCCGACATTTTCCTTAAGAATGCTCAAAAGGATTATTAAATTAGAAGTTACATTGGGGTCCTTTGTGACCTCGCCAACTATTACACGCCTTGCTCTTGGAGTGATATTTGTTGGTCAACCACTCCTGGGGGACTCCTGGGGAGTCCACACTCTTTAGAGATGGTTTTGTAACCGTTTCCAGCCTGATGAGCATCAACAGCTCTTTTTCTGAGGTCCTCAAAACTCTCCTTTGTTCATGCCAAGATACACTTCAACAAACTTGTTGTGAAGAGCAGACTTTGATAGACCCCTATTCTTTAAATAATACAGGGTGCCCACTCACACCTGATTGTCATGCCATTAATTGAAAACACCTGACTCTAATTTCACCTTCAAATTAACTGTTAATCCTAGAGGTTCACATACTTTTGCCACTCACTATTATGTACTATTGTATCATTTTCCTCAATAAATAAATGACCAAGTATAATATTTTTGTCTCATTTGTTTAACTGGGTCCTCCTTGTCTACTTTAAAGACTTCATGCAGAAATACAGAACATTATAAAAGGGTTTACAAACTTTCAAGCACCACTATACATAGACTAATTCCACATGCAGAGCATGCGACTATTATCAATCACATTTGCATGCCACATTGAAGGCCACACACATTTAATTACTTTTATTTACAAAGTTTAGTTACATAATGCATTCAATGTCTTATGTCGAAATCCCCCTTCATGCTAAAACCTAAAATGCTAAACTGATAAGAGGGTGATTTATTAACTATGCTGGGACCACACTGTTTACACTTACCCATCAACAGCTCAAGATTAGAAAAATGCCCCTGCCATATATGGATTCAAATGGATGAGTTACTGGATCTACTGCATCCCAGTAGATCCACATTCTAAGAGATAAGTAAACCTACAGCTAATGTGACACAGGCACTATATAATATGTACATAATATATAGAGTCAATACATATAGAAATACATTATAACATGATGTCATTAAACATATTCATTTATAAAACTAAAATAATAAGGCACAGTGCAAACTTTTCTACTTTATCCTACAATATTTTATTCTCTCAGACCACTCGAGCACTTTTGAACTGAACGGTAATATATTTGTGAACATGGTGCCATAAATCACAGAGCTCCTTAGGGAAAAAGCAAGTGAATTAAAATTAAGGGCATATTTTTCATATATCCACTCAAATAACAGTTTCAAGGGAAGGAGGAAAAAACTAGGTGATGAACATAATGAAATGTGTGGCAGAACAGGATGGAATTAGGACAATTGATCTGGCAGGGTGAAAGGATTCCTCAAAAACTCAAATCAATACAAGTCAGTCCAACGGAGCTCTGATTTGTGGTGGTGATGTGAGGTTTCAGTTTCATGGTAAGCCTTAGTGATGTTCATTTATTCAGTAGATGCTTACACTTGAATTGCAAAATGTACCTGCCAAAGGTGCTAACATTTTGGTAGCTATGCATCTAATTATTTTAAGATTTTGCCATCTTTGGTGGATCGAACAGATAAATATGACCTGGTGTCTATGATTTGAATTGCAAAGGGATTCTGTAGAGTTGAAAGAAGCCTGACTGTCCTCATAAGTGCACTCATACATCTCACAGTGAGATAGAAGGGGCAGAAAGAATTATATGATGAGCCAAATAGTGAGAGCAGAACAGAGTGAAAAGGTTAGCAGAAGACAGAGAGAGGGTTACATAGAGTATGAAAGGAAAAGAGCGGGAGGGAGAATTTGCAGATGAAGTGCAGGTTTGCTCTGTTGTTTTGAAGTAGAGAGCAGTCTGTATGCAGTTTAACTCAAGACTTCATACGAGAACCCTGTGCCACCAAAATCTCATGTGTCCCAAATCTTTCTATCAACAGCACTTCAAGGCTTTTATGTTTTCCATGTAGTAATATTTTCTTATTCTCTGTATCTCTGAATAATCAAAATATAATTATACAGCTAATCCATCCATAAGCGTCTATAAATAAACCTTGCATGTAAACAGACTCTGAATATATCTTTTGCCATGCACAATTTGTCAGTTCCACCCCATCCATAAATGGAAAGGGACCATGACAGACCCGCCACTAGGGATATAATACTGGGATGGTTGACCATTCTTAGCAAGGAATAACATCATGTTTTGCCATTGCTGAGCTAGTTCTACACCAGAGGCACTCTCCCAGCACTGATCAGCTCCAATTCTTATCTACTGTGTTTTCTTTAAGAATCCTGATTCTCTTCCAGAATTGCTGGATGCTCATAGAGGGCTGGGTTAATTGGAAGACCATGATATGTAAAGGTTTGTGAAGCTTAAAATGTGTTTCCTTAGGCTGAATGTTTCAGCACCAAAGTCTGAACTGGTTCTTGGTGTCAGTAAGCCTAGTAAAAGTAAAGAGTCTGAAAGAGTGTGCTATTAAGAAAAATGAGGGGAAGTGAAGATGGAAGTAGCAGTGACAAAGGCTTCAGAGCTGAACCAACGCATGAGAAGCCAAGAGGGGATAGAGAAATCAGATTAAATATGTAAGGAGCTGCAGGGACACTGACCGCATGAAAAAAGCTGACCAAAAGGGCTCTAGAGTGAAAGTAAAATGATCAAAGTATAAGACCAAGCTAAAAAAGAGAGTGAAGTGAAACTGAGGAGTCACAAAAGTGCTGTAGTGACTCAGAAGCGTGGGTAAGCAAGCATGGAACAAGCTGAGTGATTTAAGTTGTCAAATTTCCAGATTTGTGTTCAGAGAGATACATTTAAGTTTTTAGAAAAATGAACGGAAATATAAACAAATGCCTTTGTGCACTGAAACTAATACTAAAACAAACTTGGGAGACTCAGTTTTAGTTTCTGGATTTACTTTTCTTTTATCTCCAGTGTGTGTAATGGGAAGCTTTATAAACTTTTTTCAGTTTTTTGCTTGCAATCTCAATTCTAGTCACCAGTCTTTGTTCTCCTTCTCGAAACTCCTCCCACTAGAGCACACAGGACATCATCGTGCCTTACATCTCCTAAGCCTTCCGGTAGCCAAATGAAAGAGTGCTCATCCTGTGCACTTCAGATCACTAGACTGAAACACCACACACACAAGCACAGGACTCATATAAGAATATATATTAATATATACATATATATTATATACATGTACATCCATTAGGAAGGTCCTAAGTCTTGGGGACCTTCCCTGGTTCTCTACATGACCCACGTACCCCATTAAACATCAACACTATATGGATGTAGTATTGAACATACCTACCTTGTACTACATACTGTTGAGACCAAAAGTTTACATACACCATGGCTAAAGTCATTCAAACTATTTTGTTTTTTATTCAGACTAACTCATTACATTTCCTGTTTTTAATTTTCATTGGTGCTTGAAAGTTTCTGAACCCTTTAGAATTGTCTATATTTTTGCATAAATATGACCTAAAACATCATCAGATTTTCACACAAGTCCTAAAAGTAGATAAAGAGAACCCAGTTAAACAAATGAGACAAAAATATTATATGTGGCTATATATTTATTGAGGAAAATGATCCAGTATTACACATTAGTGAGTGGCAAAAGTATGTGAGCCTTTGCTTTCAGTATCTGGTGTGACCCCCCTGTGCAGCAATAACTGCAGCTAAACGTTTCCTGTAACTGTTGATCAGTCCTGCACACCGGCTTGGAGGAGTTTTAGCCCATTCCTCCATACAGAACAGCTTCAGCTCTGGGATGTTGGTGGGTTTCCTCACATTAACTGCTCGCTTCAGGTCCTTCCACAACATTTCGATTGGATTAAAGTCAGGACTTTGACTTGGCCATTCCAAAACATGAACTTTATTCTTCTTTAACCATTCTTTGGTAGAACGACTTGTGTGCTTAGGGTCGTTGTCTTGCTGCATGACCCACCTTCTCTTGAGATTCAGTTCATGGACAGATGTCATGACATTTTCCCTTTAGAATTCTCTGATATAATTCAGAATTCATTGTTTCATCAATGATGGCAAGCCGTCCTGACCCAGATGCAGCAAAACAGGTCCAAACCATAATACTACCAACACCATGTTTCACAGATGGGATAAGGTTCTTATGCTGGAAGGTTTTCCTTTCTCCAAACATAGCTCTTTTCTTTTAAACTTTTAAAACTAAACTACTTTTAGGACATGTGTGAAAATCTGATGATTTTTTAATTCATATTTATGCAGAAATATACAAAATTTTAAACTTTCACAAACTTCCAAGCACCACTGTATGGTTGATTTCTTGATGTGTTGCCTCAATATTTCTGTGTCTCCTTCCTCGTGATGCCACTTATTTTGTGCACTGAACTAGTCAATTTTCCAACAAAAGTCTCACACTGCCAGATGCTCGTTCAAGAAGATTTTTTAATGCCATTCTAACCATATACAAGTACAAGTACAGTTTATTTATTTGTTTAGTCTTTACTTAACAATTAGTCGCCATTCAATGACAATCACATGGTTACATAGACACTCAGGGTTATACTGAACCTTACATACTCTCAGATTGGGGCCAATTTAGCATAATCAATCAACCTAATGAATGTCTTTGGACTGTGGGAAGAAACTGGAGTACCCGGAATAAACCCACGGAGACACAAGGAGAACATGGAAACTCCATACAGAAATATCCCAGTAAAAGTCCCACCCTTTTTCCTGCATATATAGCACTAATCATTATGGGCAAACAATTTTGTTTTATCTGACCACAGAACACTCTTCCAAAGAGCTTGATCTTTGTCCTGGTGACTGCATGCAAATTTCATCCTGTCATTTTATGCCAGTCTTGGGGTATGGGCTTGATACCACTGATTTGTGATGGGGTTGTAGTCAGCCAAATCCACGATAAGTTAAATGAATCATGAACCAATGAATTTAATTTAGTCTATACTGTATCATAACGGTGCCGACCTTATTGTTAAGAAATGATAAACACAGCAGAGATCTGCATTGAGTGAGAGGTATTGTGAATCACTGTGTACTGAATTGTCGTGCAGCTCGACTCATACAAGTTTAAGCAAGTGCGCCAAGTACCAAGAAAACGACGAGAACTGAGACACATTTTTCTAGCTAAAATGCGTTGAGAATTTGACGAGTTCCCAGGTGGTTGAGAACTTTTGTACCTGATCCTCAGCTCTTTCAACAGTCTTGGGGTTCAATGGAACCTTTTTCATCCTGAGTTTGTTCAATTCTGGGAGTTCAGCTGTATTTACATAAATTACAGCTGTCTGTTTAGGATGAACATGGTTCCTTCAGTTGTTTGGATGTTGCTCCTGAAGGAACCAGAACAGGCAGTAAATGTAAAAGTTGTATAAATGTTTGTTCTAAACTAAAATTAATTTCAGCATATATTATTCAGATTATTCACCAAATCCATTCAGCTTGATAATTACTTGTAAAAATGAACCAGGTGGTGTGAAACAGGAAGCAGGTGAAAGGCCCCTGGTGTATATAATAATTAGTGCACAGATATGGCTATTTATGCTGAAATGATTAACAGAAACTTGACAGTGAGGTATTGAAAAGTAGATTTAAATATTGCTCCATATAATACATCTACCAGACACTGTCATGTTTTTGGCACAGATATTTTTATGCTCTGGTGGAAGTATAATTATTATTCCATTTACAGGACTGAGGGTTTTTGCAGTTAATGGATGGTTGCCAAACAATATCCCATTTTTTAATTTATTAGAATGAACCATTGTTTAATCAATTAGAAACCATATGATTCAGCTGGACAATGTGTGTGCAGGTGTTTGTAAGTCTGCAGCAATACATGTCAATAGAAGTAGGCAAAATCATAATGCAATGTATGTGTAAAGAACATAGTAAACTTTTTTATATGTATATTGTAGCGTTAAGATATGTGTCACCTTCAGACTTTACATTATGCAGTGGAAGCCAATACACTATAATTAATGCTTATATTTGCATTTTTCTTAAGTTTTCATTGTAAATCATATAATTAGCATAACTTGTTACGGGTTCGCCAGGATGGCAAAAGGCGAACCCTAAAAGAAAAGGGTTTTAGGACCCAAATGCAGTTAGCTCCAGATGGTAGTAATGAACTGAAATAATAATAAATAAACGCAAAAGAGAAAGTGTCAAAATAATGAACACTGTGCCAGCGATGGACAGCGTGGAATCGAACTCTGATCGCAGGCGTCAGAGTCTGTTACTTTAACCACGGGTCTACCGAGAGACTCACGTGACCTGTATGAAAAAGCGGGGGTTTAACCCGAACGGAAAAGCTCCGCCTAGCGCGAGCTTTAAAATAAAGAAAATAATGAATGGGTGATTTAAACACGATCGCCAGTAACGGTGCTTATTACAAAAAGGAAGAGTGAGGCGAACGTGTTTGAAATCGCTCCGAGGGGGAAAACAGGAGCGATCGCTTTCTCTCCCTCTCTCTCACAGAGACTGCGTGTAAGTTAAACCGGCAGCTTGAGAGAGAGGAGAAAGCGATGACGCGCTGTGACGCAAAGCTCGCGGGCACCCGCAGAGGCGCGGCGTGTCACGGTACTGCGCATGCGAGCGCGCGGCAGAGACAACGGCATGCGCGGCGCCGGCCACTATGCCGGGCATGCGCAGCATGACCTAGACGCGAAAACATGGAACGGGGCTGAGGAGCAGCGAAGCGTCCCTTTTAAATACAAAACATGGAACGGGGCTGAGGAGCAGCGAGGCGTTCCCTTAAATACAGCGCGGGCGGTGGCAACGGCCTCCCGCACAAAGCGCAAAGAAAAGAACTTTAAATAAAGAAGCGGGCTCGGCAAGGGGATAAGAGGGAGTGCTCCACTGCCCGCAGCAGCGAGTCTAAAGCCCCGGAGGGCACCGGCGAGCCGTGATGCAGCAAGGGGGACGTGAAGAGCGGTTCCTGACCCCTGCTCTAAGCGACTACTTTCCCTAGCGTTTACCATCCGGCTTCCTAGCCGTACTATTACTGATCCTCTTCGAAGAATCAGTTACCATTATCCCTAACAATACGATTGCCGGCGAGCGGCCGCTGCAGCACGTTCTGAGCCGTGTGAAGGCTGCGATGGGTGATGGTACCAACCATCAATCCGGTGGGATGGTGCGACTCCGACTGAACACAGGACGGACCTTAAGTACCTGAGTCAGTGGGTGTCGCCCATAAAGCAAATGAGCAGCTTAATGAGATCTGCACGTGATAATACTAATGCAATCGCACAGCCCTCATCAAGCCTGTGCGATTGTGCTGACTGTCAGGGTCTCAACCTGAGGCAAAGGAAGCCAACGCTGCCCCCAGCGTCGGAAAGCCAGGTGAGCCCCCGTTACATAACTATGTGCTCTTTAAACAAATAAATACACAAGTTTCAGAAATTATAAGTATTTAGTATCTTACCACTCTTGCTGGAATGACATTGTGCACTCGAGCTGGCATGGACTCTGAATGAAATCTGATAATTCATGTTTATTCCAGCATGATTTCACAAATATTTCAAAGAAACTCTTGTGATGTTACTGAATGATTTACTTTCTCCAATGCCCTCATAAATGGGGTTTAGGTCAGGGGACTATATAGCACTCACTGATCTTCTTTGGTCTTCAAGTAGTTGGTACAAATTCCACTAATACCTGATCAGGTCACAACATAATATTATAGTTGTTTTTTTATTGCTAACATGCATTGTTTAACTGAAGTCATATTGTCAGAACTATTCACAAGGTCAGCAAAACAAAAGTCTGTGTGGATCAAAATCATTTTTCATTGCTTTTACTCAAAATTCATCCACTGTCCACATTTTCCAAAACCCATGAACTCATTCATTCACACTTCACCATCTGCAAAATATTTGAGATTTAGAGCCACAATTGTTGACCATGTTGTGAACCATAGTCTCCCTTTATGAAAGCCTTGTTCAAGGTTACAACCAAATATGCAGCTCCATCAACAGTATAAATGTTTCCGTCAAAACAACAGGTGAGCTGCCCAGACTTCAACGTTACAGTAACTGAACTACATATTACAGTATAATACAGCATGTTCACATTTGTACACGTACTGAATTCTGGATATTGTTTTATTTTATATTAGAATCCAAAGTTTCCTCCCACAGGAGGGAGATGCATAATGTCAGATGCACAGGAAATTGAGAGCGTAGCAATTGGCAGCAAATGCAATAAAATAATAAAAACAAATCAGCTGAGTCACTACAGATGTGAGTAAGCTAATTTAAGTTTCATGAGTTGGTTGTGCTTTAACCCAAAGGTGGTGATTGTATTGTATCTTACAGGTATTTTTTTAAACACTCATTTTCATACTTGTCTCGATAAAATGTCCAGTTTTTCAAAACCCTTAATACATTCACCATATCAGTAGACTTTGTGAACTAAACTGTTTATACTTTTGCATTGCTTTGACACAAAAGGCATTCAATCACCACATCCAAAATTGAATACTTCTCTCTCCAGCAAATATCTGTAGCTAATTTTGTAGACATTTAGATACTTGTCGTTTAATTAATTGTTGTTAATGGCCATGTCAATCTGCATATTAAACTGATAACCGGTCCCATTGTTATGCAATGGTGGTGGTACCAGTCGTTATGCAAAGGTGCTGTATATAAGATTGGGGAAGTTTTCCAACTGCTGAGACTGAAGAAGTCACTTAGATGAGTGACGAAACGTTTCTCCGACAAAATCTATGTCCAGATGAATAGATTCAACTTCTGGGATTTTCTTACCTGGACTATTGAGAATGCATCAAGACGTTTGTTCAAAACAGTTAACTTTCAGTACAAAACCCAACAAAATTCTGATCATTGTCAGTGGAAATATGTTGTATTTTGACAGACAAATGAAAATATACACTTGAAATATATAAGACAGATTATTTCAACAGAAAGTTTAAGGTTTTTTTGTGTTACCAACAATATGAAAGTGGCCATACTTGCATTGAAATATGCATATAGGAAGATACAGGAATATACATAGGAAACTATAGATGTAGCTGTCAGTGAAGAGATTTTTCCACTATTACTGCTGTACATGTACTGATGAAACACTGGATACCTTTTCAGTTAATGATCTACCCAGGTGTTTTTGTTTGTGTCTTGTTACCAAATATATAAAAGGGGCCATCTTTGTATTGGCCATTGTATTCTTTAGCCTTGGTGAGGAAAATGAATGCAGCCAGAGCCAGAGCCAGAGGAAGAGAAAGAGACAGATGCAGAAGACATTGTGGAAGTGCAAGCACAGTTGTGTCAAATGAAATCACAGCCATGGTCGGTTATCATGTCAAATCATGGCCTGTTGCTGAGGGAAGCAGGTTTTAGGGATCTGCCAAACTTACCTAGATCCACAGTGGCTTCAAGAGCACGAATGTTTAGGCAAACCAACAATACTGTACAGTATCTACAGCACTCCTATTGTAGGAATTCAATTGATGTGTATCTTACAGTAGTAGTGTGATTTGAGAAACGTCTCTTGACAAAGTTGATGTATCAATTCAGAAAACAAACCAGGACTCGGAGGGGGAAGGGGAACAATATTTATGCATCAGCAGGAGGATGCAATAGTTGGGATGGTCATTGCCGGCAACAGCATCAGGCTAAGAAAAAAATGCAACAACATAATTGCAGACAACAACATATTTCCAGACACTGACAGTGTTAGCACTACAGCCACCTCAAGAGTGCTAGAGAAACCCCAGATTAGGATGAAACAGTTGTACCTGTGTCAACAAGCTTTTTCTGTACACAATTACTGTTAACATCTTATGCCAGTATTTAAAAGAAGTTTCAGGCTGTACTGGTATTGTGACATATAAAAACATAAAAAAATTAAACAAACTTCTTACCAGCTTTCATGAACATAATTTAATGGAAGCTAATAACAGTTAACACTAAATACCTTAAATATATTGCATATCTACTGCATTTAAATCCCCCCCGTTAAAGCAGATATGAACCTGTAGATGCATAGTCGATTTATATTTTGTAAATTATTCTGTGGCTAATAAAAACAGGCTTTAACTTGGAACAGGAATGCATAATACAGTGGTACCTTGGTTCTCGACCACCTAGGAACTAGTTGAATTCGGTTCTTGATGCATTTTGATTGCAAAAATTTGTTCGGTTCTCATTGTTCGCCCGGTACTTAGTGCACTTGCTTAAACTTGTATGAGTTGAGCCACGTGACTAGTTTCAGCCGGAATTCATGATTCATGATTCAATGCACAGTGATTCACGGATTCAGATTCACAATAGCTCTTGCTCTGTGTTTGTCGTGTTTTTCTTTATTTTTACATTGACAGTACTGTATTCTTAGTGCAAATAAGTTCCCATAAATATCACTCATCATAAATCAAGCAGCACTTATAGATTATAACTTATAGATTACAACTTGTAGATTACAACTGGGGACTGTGGTGGCCTAGCGGTTAAGGTACTGGACTATGGACCAGAAGGTCCAGGGTTCAAATCCCACATCTGTCAAGCTGCCACTGTTCCTTGAGCAAGGCCCTTAATCCACAATTGCTTGGATTGTAGGATTGTACCAATTGTAAGTCGCTCTGGATAAGGGCGTCTGCTAAATGCTGTAAATGTAACTCCATTATTGCATATAATACTTTATACTGTGTGGATTTTTCTTGGGGTCTGGAAAAGATTGATTCAGTTTACATTATTCCAAAATTCCAAATTTGCTCATTACTTGTCATGTTCAGTTCTCGACAAGCCTTCTGGAATGATTAACGATAAGAACCGAGGTTCCACTGTATTTGGTTTGGTGAATACATATTGAACCAATCCCTGTTTTTGTGATGACTGAAATCTCCAACCCTGATGTATACAATTTACTTTATACATATATCTATTATTGCATTCTCAATGTTTACTGTGTTTATGCACGCAGGTGCAGAATTGTTGATGGTGTGGGCACATGATTGATCGATGAGCAGATGTTTGTTCTTGCTTGAGTGAATGTCATTGGGATACAGGACACACCGCCCCAATAAATGACTCAACTGGGAATATGACGAAGTGACGGATGATGGGAACATGGTGAACATAATTAAACTCTAGATGAAACACTGATGGAAAGGTTTGTTAAAACAGTTAAAACCCAGGCTTTGATCAGACAATTAAAGAGCAAATTGAAGGTTTTACAGTTTACCAAGGTAATTATGTGCATTTATGAACCATAGTCAAACTGGGATCAACAAAAAGGGCCATACATTCATATTTTGTTGAACCTGGAGTCATATTTTTTCACTTATTGCAATTAGTAGACTATCATGGAAGTGATGGTAACAGATGGCCACTGGTCTTTCCTGATCTCTAGCTACATCAGTTAGAGCACTATTGAGAGACCATAATAACCTGTCAAAGACATCTGAGGAATCCCATAATGAATTGGCAAGGTGACAAAAGCTTTCTGAAGTTGGCCAATGGTAAGACTAATGGGTTTAAGAGCATGCTATGGAGGCTGTTCTGGCATTCTGAAATGCACTATGTCATACAAAATGTCACATATGACATGAGTGTTTATAATAGCCATGCCCTGTAAAGTGAGACCCACCACTGTGCAACCTGTCAAGCAGAAAAACACCAGCACTAACAACAGGGCACACTCAGATTGAAGCTATGTCAGAGGTTCCACTGGAAAATAAGGTATATGGTGAGATTTCCAGCAAGAGAATGCCCGCGACCTGCCTTCCTATCAGTCATTCAATGTAATGCAAAATAAAAAAGAGAACAAAGTTACATTTAAAGATAATTACAATTTACAATGATAAGAGATTGATTAATTTATGCATATGCTATCAAACATATGAACAAAAACATTTTAAATTATGTTGGCTAGGACTGAAAACATTACATTTACAGCATTTAGCAGATGCCCTTATCCAGAGCGACTTACAATTGATACAGTCTTACAATCCAAGCAATTGTGGGTTAAGGGTCTTGCTCAAGGACCCAACAGTGGCAGCTTTGGCTGAGGTGGGATTTGAAACCTAGACCTTCTGGTTCATAGTCCTGCACCTTAACCACTAGGCCACCACAGTCCCCCATTACAATAACAACAAGATCAGTTTTTTGCCATATTGCAGTTTCATTAAAATAATATTAATTTTAAAATCTAATTCACACACACACACACACACACACACACACACACACACACACACACACACACACACACACACACACACACACACACACACACACACACAAAACTGTAATATGTTACTGCATGGACTAGGTTTATAAAATTGTGTGTAGACTCAAGTTATAGGAATACATTTAAGGTACCTTTGTGACTGTACAGTATGTATCAGCTATTTGCTGTTAAATACTATGTATTTTGGAAAACATTGTCCATGTATTGGTTCATTTTAGTCCAAAGTGATTTAGCAGTGATATTGTGACAACACTAACGATACCATGTCTTTCCTTAAATTGGTCCATCTTTAAATTAGTTGCTGAATAAAAATACAAAATATGCAACCCCAAATCAGAAAAAAATGTTTTCCATAAGTAAGTATGGAAAAAACCAAACTAAAACAAAACAACAAGACTAACAACAACAATGACAAAAAAAAACAAAAACAACAACAACTGACCAACCAACCAAAAGCGCAGTGAGGACTGGCCAGGACTGCAGATAGGCAGTTAAGTACCCATACCCTGTTCTTCCACAGCCATGCCTTTGTAATGTGAAAATTGTCCCTGGACATCTCTTCAACTTGAAGGCAGCTCATGTTGCTCTAAAACCTCAATGTACTTCTCTGCATCAATGCTGCCATCATAGAAGAGTAGATGACCTTTGTCAAGGGCACTGACACAACCCCATACCATGACAGACCCTGGCTTTTGGACTACTGATAAAAGTCTTTATCCTTTTTGTTTTCGCTCTGGAGCACATAACATCCATTTCATACATGCTTACACTGTGTGATGATCCATCCCAGATGCCTCTGAGTCCAAATAAGTTGATGCTGCTTCTGGACATGA
This sequence comes from Ancistrus triradiatus, assembly GCA_025084515.1. Lineage (NCBI taxonomy): Eukaryota > Metazoa > Chordata > Actinopteri > Siluriformes > Loricariidae > Ancistrus > Ancistrus triradiatus. Next base: position 421,596 of record JAJAGP010000075.1, on the reverse strand, counting down.
TTAACATACAACTTTTTTTTGCACTGCAAAGTTTTAAGTGGCATTTGTGAATGTAACTCTTTATTGTAGTGCTTGGCAAAGGATTGCTAAAGTAATCCCTTGCCCCTGTGGTTATATCAGCTATTGATGAATGACTGTTCTTGATGCAGTGCCGTCTGAGGAAACAGAAATCACAGGAGTTCAGTTTAGGCTTCTGCCCTCGCCCTTTATATACTGAAATTCCTCCAGATTCCTTGAATTGTTTAATGATATTATGCACTGTAGAGGGAATTATATGCAAATCCCTTATAATCTTTCTTTGAGATCAATCCTACCGTGAGGTGATGGTGCTACCCACCAAGCAGCCTTAGTAATAATATGGTGGCTTGGTTGGACAGTCCTGGGTTCGATCCCAGGTGGAGCAGTCTAGGTTCTCCCCTTGTCTGCGTGGGTTTACTCTGTGTACTCCAGTTTCCTCCCACAATCCAAAGACATGCATTAGGTTAAGTAATCATGCAAAATTGGCCTGATCTGAGTGTATGACTAGTTTTGATGTAACCTTGTTTGTCGTACAAATGGCCATTAAAGCGATGTTAAATAAACCAAATAAACAAATGAAATAAAACCTCATTATTAGACCTAAACTCCAACTTTTTTTGGAATGTGTTGCATGCCTGAAATTCAGGAATGTCGGTTTATTAACAAATGAAATGCAGTTGACCAGTAAAAACATGACATATCGTGTTCATACTCTCTGCAATGAGATAAAAGTCAAAGGAAATGTAAACTGCATTATTTTAACTGCTTATAAGGGGTTGTGCATACGATTATGTTCATATGTTTAACAATATTATTTACATTCCCTTATCTTCATTAACAGCTTGATCATGCTTAATGTCTTTGTGAAATATATACGATTGAAGAAAAGTATTGATCCAATTTAACCTAAGATTCTGGGATTAATTCATAACAGTATGTGTGCTCAATGGCACAGCAGCTCCATGGACTGGAGTTCAGTTCATAACAGTAAACGAAGGTGTCTGATACACTGTAATGTTCTGGTCACCTGCTCAGAGTGTATTACCGAATTTGTGTTGTCGGCAATGCAGAAAATTTACTTTTCAACATTCTCAGATTTCTAGTGTAATGTCCCTGTTGAAGGTCAGTAACCCATAACTACAGGTTTCACCAGTAATTGTAACTGCTTTCAACATTCTTACAGTTGAAGATGGCAGATATGAAACTTGATGAACACATAATTTTTCGGTGAGATTGCTGGTTTTGCAAATGAAAAAATAATTGCTGTAATAGTGTAACAAGTTATAATCACATTGTTGCAGAACTAAATAGGTTAGAGCAACTTCACTGCCATGACTTTCTCCTAGACACTCAATATAGTTACACTAAAACCAAGCTTATATGATTAAAAGCTTATTCAAGAGGTCTGATTTGCAAGGACTTATATGCTTATTTGTGGATTTGATATTGAGCCAATCGTCTTACTAGTCAAATAATTCCTGAAGAGCTTATATAAATTCCCACTCATTAAAAGAGACTTTGCTTTTGCTTCAGTCTCATATTTCTTCCTTAATCACTGACACACAGGTCAATATCTGTCCTTAATATGAACAGACCTCTTACTGATGTTAGTACACATTTTCAAATTCAACAGCATTCAAGATTCACAAACAACATGAAATCGTACACAATAGCCATGTCATAAGTCATTAACGAAACAAATATCATATCAAATATCAGTACACATTTCCAGAAAAGATTTAATTTTGCAGCACAATAATACGGTAATACACATTTACATTAAATACTGTTAATGAAACCTCCATGGCTGACATAAAATGGCTTAAGACACTTTCTAAGAGTAAAAATCTTTCAGTACGGATGTGTAACCTTTTGTGTTCTTGTTCGTGTTAATTAGACAGCCTATTAAAGGTATGAGCAGGGTGGCAACAGTTCATGCCGAGGATAATTAACTCCAAAACATAGTACCAAGTAAAACATTTCTTCTCTACAAACCCCAGCAAAGCCACATTGGTTGATTGTCCTTCCTTTCTATTTAAATAATTTCTCTAGACAGGAATGGCTTCTTCAGGTAGATAATATCTCAGCATGCAATTTAACCTGTGTGCACTTTCCGTCGTTCTTTTCTTTTTTCCTTCCTCTCTTCTATCTCCCCCCTCCTGTGGCATCTGAATCGGATTCTGCTGAAAGGTCACAGCCTTCACATAGGTAATGTACGAATATGGTCTTTGACAAAGTAAACTCTGCTATATGTTAATCACATGTCAGAGTTTGTCTAAAAAAATAATGTGCTGTCTAAATCCATGCCACTTTTGTGACACTTACCAGAGCCTAGGGCTAAATAATTTGTTCAGAATTGGGTCCAGATTACAAAACTTTACCTCATGAGGGGCTGTAAACACTGTTTACTGTTTTTCCTGTGAAATCTGTTTTTGGTATGACTTTTCTCTTTTCAAAGAAACAGTAACATCTCAACAGAAAGTGTAGTTATGTGTGGACTAACCACAGTTTGAGTATCATTATATAGATATTATACTAATTATAAATAGGAATAAATAAGAACACAAAAAGCATTTACTTAGTTGGTAAAAAACTAAATCAAGGGTCAACTTCCTGCTGGATGATGTGGGGAATCCTCAGTGATTTCCCTTATATATTGAACAAAATAATGGCAACAATGTGTTATTTGAAGTTCAATCACTAACTGAACGTGTATACCTAGGAATTTCAGCTTTTTATGGTATGATTCTAAATGCCATTATTCTTCCTTACTGTTGTAGTTTCCAACCCCAAATCAGGAAAAGTTGGGACAAGATGGAAATGAAAAAACAAAGAAACAAAAAACATTATGTCTTACATTTGTGCAGTCCATACTAAAAAAAAAAAAAATCATCAGTAGCCATGGTGACACATATGATGTCATTCTCACATTGTACTGAAGCCCAAAGTGGAGCAAAGATATGTCTAAGAATGACCAGAGCCATCCTAATGTGTAGCATGGCCTTGTTTCTGGAAATGCCAGTCCTTAAGAGAATACTGTGTTGCTGCACTGCAGATTACTAATTCCAAATTATTAGTCTACTTTTCATAAAATGACCACAGCTCTCTACAACTTCCAGACATTTACATTTACATTTATAGCTTTTAGCAGACGCCCTTATCCAACTTACAATTGATACAGTCTTACAATTCAAGCAATTGTGGGTTAAGGGTCTTGCTCAAGGACCCAACAGTGGCAGCTTGGCAGAGGTGGGATTTGAACCCTGGACCTTCTGGTCCATAGTCCAGTACCTTAACCGCTAGGCTACCACAGTCAGATTGTAGAACTGCCTTATGAATGATTACAACGTGGCAACCCACATAGGTGCTGAATCAGATGCAATATGACAGTGTACCACTTACATCTAAAACTGAGTCCGATTGCTTTTTTATTTTTTACCTAAGAAATGAAACAAATAAAAAAATTGATTTCACATACTTATTCAAAGTATGAGTGCTCAGAAGACTCAGTAGAAAAGTTAAATATTTGAAAAATACACACATTTCAGAATTGTTAGTATTCGCTATCTTCCCCAACCTAAACCCTATTATTATGGATCATCAGATTTTGCACTTAAACTTGTGGATGCCAGCTCGTGTGTGCCCTGTCACTACAGCACAAGGGGGAACATACCAAATTCTAGTCGTTTCTGACATTTATGCAATCTATTTATTTATTTTTTAAAAGATTCAGCATTTCACCCAACTGTTATGCTGATTATATGATATGATATGTAAAACATATGAAGCATTTACATTAGTGATCTCAGACACTTATCTCCCCTGTAGTTCTAATAATTTGAACCTTTAACCACTGAATCGGGTGCTGATAATTATACCATGTTCTTTTATTAAAATGATATTAATAAAACTGTTTTTAGGCTGAAATAGTTTCACTTTTACTTGAATTAAAAGTTAAATTTCCCCTATATGTTCAGTGTGGGATTAAGCCATTTCATCAAAACGTATTTAAAAAAATATAATCAATCTTTACCAAGGCTGCCAATAATGCACAGCTGAGTGTACCTCTATCATGTGTAACATCTTTGCAAAGATTTATGTTGGCTTTCCAGATGTATCCCTCAGCAGCAACTATAGAGGACATGTGGATGCAGCACAATCTAAGATGGAGTACAGCTTGCTGATCCACAGATTACAGAGGAAATTGCAGTAGCCCAGACCTCAGTGGGCAGCTTCATTTATTTTATATATCGAGATAGAGGTAGGGCAAACAATGGGGCAAACAAGTTCTGTAAATCTTGAATCACAGAAGGATACATTTCGTTGATAGCATTAAAAGAGGGATGTGTTGTTATGTAACTGTAAAGGGTAATGATTTAGGGGATGAGTTTGTTGGCGTTAATTATTTTGAGTCATGTTTATAGATCTGTGCTTCAATCTGGGAAGCCCTGTAGTAGAATGTCCCTGCACTAAAGTGGGGAATGTTTATGAGCAGAGGCTTATCTTAACTGAAGTGACCTGGAGTCACAGACAGAGATTGAATCAATATGGCCCAACTGTTAGTACACTGATACTATTACGTTCTACACCCATTTTAGTGCCATGCATTTTGAATATATTACAATAGTGAGTCAATAATGTTTGCTAGTAGCTATGATTATATATAGGTCAATGCTCCATATATGTAAGTATATAGATTTACATTTACAGCATTTAGCAGACGCCCTTATCCAGAGTGACTTACAATTGATACGGTCTTACAATCCAAGCAATTGTGACCCAACAGTGGCAGCTTGGCAGAGGTGGGATTTGAACCCTGGACCTTCTGGTTCTTAGTCCAGTACTTTATCCACTAGGCTACCACAGTCCATATATATATATAGCTTTTAGGATGAACCTATGCAAAGCAAAATAAAGTTTGAAGATGAAGGGCCTTGCTCAAGGGCACAGCGATGCAGCTTGGCAGAGCCAGGATTTAAACTCAGAATCTCCCAATTAGTAATAAATTACCTTACTGTGCTATCAATTTATGTTCTACAATGGGCTCTTTGCACAATTACTTCCGCATTCTAAGTATTGCTCTGGCGTTTCCGGCTTTCCCACTACACTTGCAATGAGCCACCAAAATGCCATTAAGTGGTCATAGCTTTGGGAATCTGTTGTCAAACGCACATTGGTGGTTGAAAGTTTGTGAGCCCTTTAGAATTTTTTATATTTCTGTAGACATATGACCTAAACCATCAAAAAACTTTTCACACATGTCCTATAAGTAGATAAAGAGAACCCAGTTAAACAAATGAGAAAAAAATATTATCCTTGGTCCTTTATTGATTGAGGAAAATTATCTAATGGTCAGGACCCACACAGGACCACCACAGATCAGGTGCGTGTTGAACTGGTACGATTGGATCAGACACAGCAGTGCCCAATTTATTAGAGACATTCACCTTATTGCTTCACCTTTTAGATGTAAAGTCAGAGACAGTAGCTGATCCACTACACAAACAGTACATGATCTGTGGTGGTCCTGTGGGGGTTCTGACCATTGCAGAGCAGAGTAAAGGGGACTAACAAAGTTTGTAGAGAAACAGATGGGCTACAGTCTGTAACTGTAGAACTGTAGAAAGTGCAGTGACCAGTAAATCTTAACTAAAGAATAAGAAGAATATAAACTGAAAATTATAGAATGCCTAAGACTTTTGTAGACTTCTGTATCACCTGAATCTGAATACACCTGAATCAGGATAAAGGCTGATACTGCAAAAATGCTTATCAAGCGATACACGTGAATGGGACTGTGGTGGCTCAGGGGTTAAGACTCTGTACTAATAACCACTTAAAATTAGTTAAAATCTCAGCTACACCAAGCTGCCATTGATGGGGCCTTGAGCAAGGCCCTGGAACCTCCTAGCTCATTTGTCACTCTGGGTAAGGGTGTTTGCTAAATGCTATTACTGCAACAAAACAGTATTATAAATATGATCTTATATTCTTCATTATGAGTTTATTCTAAAATGAATTTAGGATAATAGTTAATAGTATATCAAAAAAGTACAAATGATCTTTCTTCTGTTTGCAAGTGAATGTGATTCCTTAAACAATTAATAAAAAAGTGTGCTAATCGATTGGATACACTGGTTGTGGTATTTTACTTTCTTCACATTTTAACACTGCTTTTCTGGCAAAACAGGACACGCTTACAGCTAAACAGAAACCAGTATAAACGAGCTAATTAACTAAACAGAAACCAGCACAAACCAGTATAAATAATTGTGAGCTTGCATGCAATAAGCTTTTGCAGATGTATATACTGCCAGTATTTGTAGTATTTATGATACCATTCATTTAAAGTGAGCGCTGAGAGTAAAGTGTACATTCATAATTAGCAAGTTAAAATTACATCATAATTTAAAGCAGTAGCAGCTACTGACAAAAATATAAGTGGGGCAGACATACAGTGGGGCAAAAAAGTATTTAGTCAGTCACTGTTTGTGTAAGTTCTCCTACTTAGAAAGATGAGAGAGGTCTGTAATTTACATCATAGGTACACTTCAACTATGAGAGACAAAATTAGGAAAAAACTCCAGGAAATCGCATTGTAGGATTTTTAAAGAATTTAATTGTAAATTATGGTGGGAAATAAGTATTTGGTCAATAAATTTGGTTCAACTCAATACTTTGTAACATAACCTTTGTTGGCAATGACAGAGGTCAAACGTGTCCTGTAAGTCTTCACCAGGTTTGTACACACTGTAGCTGGTATTTTGGCCCATTCCTCCATGCAGATCTCCTCTAGAGCAGTGATGTTTTGGGGCAACATGGACTTTCAACTCCCTCCACAGATTTTCTATGGGGTTGAGGTCTGGAGACTGGCTAGGCCACTCCAGGACCTTGACCCAGGTTTGTACACACTGTAGAGCTGGTATTTTGTCCCATCTCCTGTCCTCGCATGCAGATATCTCCTCTAGAGCAGTGATGTTTTGGGGCAACATGGGGACTTTTTCAACTCCCTCCAAACAGATTTTTTTCTATGGGGGGTTCTATGGGGTTGAGGTCTGGAGACTGGCTAGGCCACTCCAGGACCTTGAAATGCTTTTTTTACGAAGCCAGTCCTTCGTTGCCTGAGTGGTAGTGTGGTGTTTGGGGATCATTTGTCATGCTTGGAAGACCCCATCCACGTTCCTCTTCAATTCAATGCTCTCACTGATGGGAAGGAGGTTTTGACTTAAAATCTCAGCACGATAACATGGTCCCGTTCATTCTTCCCTTAACACGGCTCTCATCCGTCCTGTCCCCTCTGGGGCAAAAAACACCCCAAAGCATGATTGTTTCCACCTCCATGTTCACACTGAGTCCCTTTCAGTGTAGTGTTACCGATGGTAGCCTTGTTACTTTGGTCCCAGCAGTCTCTCTGCAGGTCATTTATCAGGTCCCTCTGTGTGTAGTTCTGGATTTTTTTTTGCTCACCGTTCCTCATGATCCATTTTGACCCCACGGGATGAGATATCGACTCTTGCGTGGAGGAGGCCTCAGATCGAGGGGAGATTATCAATGGTCTTGTTGTGTGTACAGTTACAGTTGCTCTCACAGTTTGATTTATTCACACCAACCTGGCTTGGCCTATATTATGTAGAAATTCACTCTTTCCCCAGCCTTGTGGTGCAGGTCTCAACAGTTTTACAGTTTCTTCCTGGTTGGTCGCTTCGCAGCTCTTCTGGTCTTGGCATCTGGTTTGACCAATGGGATGTCTGACTGTTTGAATGGAGGCTTGTGGACAGGTGTCTTTTATACAAGATAATGAGGTTCAAACAGGTGCCATTAATACAGGTAACGGGGTGTGGTTGAAGACAGAAGAGGGCTTCTTTAAAGAAGTTACAGGTCTGTGAGTGAGAGCCAGAAGTCTTGGCTTGTTTGTGGGTGACCAAAAAATACTTAGGATTTCGTGCAGCCTGGTGCAGGTCTACAGTTTTCTTCCTGGTGTCCTTCGACAGCTCTTTGGTCTTGGCCATGGTTGAATTTGGAGTCTGACTGTTTGAGGCTGTGGACAGGTGTCTTTTATACAGATAATGAGGTCAAACAGGTGCCATTAATACAGGTAACGGGTGGAAGACAGAAGAGCTTCTTAAAGAAGTTACAGGTCTGTGAGAGCCAGAAGTCTTGCTTGTTTGTGGGTGACCAAATACTTATTTTCCACCATGATTTACAGTTAAATTCTTTAAAAATCCTACAATGTGATTTCCTGGATTTTTTTTCTCATTTTGTCTCTCATAGTTGAAGTGTACCTATGATGAAAATTACAGACTTCTCTCATTATTCTAAGTAGGAGAAATTGCACAATCAGTTGCTGACTAAATACTTTTTTGCCCCACTGTAGTCTCTTGAACCATGATCAGCCCAGTACATTTTGGAAATAATAAATATAATATGTGATAGACAATAAATGTCTGCACTCAACTGGAGAAACAAATGGAAGCTGAGTACATGACTGTATTCCGGGAAGGCTACTTTTACTTAGACTCTATCTTCAATAGACAAAGGGAAAATCAGTTTCTGAATTCTTGTTGGCTAGCCTGTACAAATCTCTGTGTATTATTTACAGTAGCTACTTTATATAGGCTTACAAAGTAATCCATTGTTTTTACACCTTACAACTTTATTTAACATTATAACATTTAATCACAATTGAAAAACATGGGGGCTGCACATGGGTGCTTCACATTACTTTGTACGTTTTACTTATATATTGATTAAATGCCATATACAGTAGCCTTTATGTTCAAATGAAAATATTTTATGGTACCCACGTAGCTCACTTATACATTAGCTTGACAGGATGTTTTTCAAATCTATCAATCATAGCTTTATTGAAATAAGTAATGTCATGAGCTGGCTGCTTTTCAGTTGAGAGCTAGTGTTAGATGAATGCAGTATGCATGGCCATGCTATCTTAACCAGCACAGCTGCTCTCTTCTGAAGTCTCTTAAGAGTTCAGCAAAAGAAACCCTACACAGTGTGCTACAGATGACATGCTGGCTTCCATATTCAGAAGTGAACGTAAACTTGCAGAATGATACATTTATAATGTGGATGATACTGGCTGGTGCTTGTGGGGTGGACTTCATTCTACCCCGCTGGGCTGCATTTCTGCATGGAATCTTACAATACAACATTTGAATGAAGGACATCCTATTGAAACCTGTGAGGCACAGTAGGGTGGCAAAAAAATAAAAGTGATTTATGACATGGAACTATGCTTTGAAGACTAATTTTGGTGCATCTCTGCTACATCTGCCCTAATGAAGCAGCTGCACCTGCTTTCTTCCCCACCTTCTCATGGTGTAGACAGCATTCCTCTGCCCTGTACCCCTGAATGAAAGCTACTCGTTTCACCTGTCATCCGTTTCTTCTCCATTTCACACAGCTTTTCTTAATTATTTTAGCACCAATAGCGAAAAGAGAATTCACAGTTTCTTCAATGCAATTACCCCAGCTTTCATCTGCAGTCATCCAAAGTTCCTCATTAATTCCTATAAAAAATCTAATACAGAAAAAGTATGGCATTACTGGTAAAAAAAAAAAAGGCTGATAAAGAAGACCTCAAAATAGTAGTCATTAGAATTCAGACGATGCTCTCCATGGCCAGGAGTCAGCGAGAACACATTTGGCTATTTTTGGAAGGAAGGAAGACAATCAGACAGCACACAAGCCAATGTGGGCATGTGTTAGGTATACAGAAAACGGCAGTTAGGACTCTCCTGCTGTGCTTTCAGCTTCCCTTTTACACTGAGTGACTCAAATTTGGAACATCTGTATTGGGAAAAAATGTGAAACATAACAGAAATATTACAATTTATTATAACATACTATATTTTTTAAATTCCACATGCTATCATATACAGTATTTTACAATCAAAACAAAGGCATATTCTAAAAATTACAAATCTAAAAATACAATATATGTCCAAATGTATGCAAACACTTCTTCTAATTAATGATCTTATTAATTAAATTATTAAATATCATGAATTCTACACCAACTGTTAAATAGATCATAATATAAAGCACAGGCATGGAATCTCCATAGACAAACTGCAGCAGTAACATGGGTTTTACTGAACACCTCTTTCACTCTCAATATGACACTTTCATAGGTTTCAAAGTCCACCGACTTTCTGCTCTCCTAAAACTAAGTCCTTAAAGAAATAGTTTGCTAACATTGATGGATAACTTGGCTGGCTTGCACAGAGCTCTGACCCTCATCAGCCACCTTGGTATGGAATGCCAACAATGAGCCAGAGCTTATTGTCCAAAAACAGTGTCAGTCATCTTTTTAAAATCTTGCAGAAAACCTTCTCAGAATGAAGGCTTTGTAGCATCAAAAATGGAAACAAACTCCATATTAATACAAATGTTTTGGGATATAATTTGCAGTTGTTCACAGATTTTTGGCTATTTCGTGTACAAGGGGAGCTCAGTCAGTTTTTTGTATGTATACACCAGATAAGTTTGCTATGTCAGTAAAACGAGTCAATAAATTTGAGATATTTGGCTAAATAAATATTTCCCCACTTATTTCAGAGAAACAGTTAAAACTTTGTGCACAAGATCTGGCTGGTTTGAACAGGCAGTGGTTCTCATATTGTATTTTTTCATGTTTCAAGAATTGATTGTGTCTGCATTTGTCACCAATGAGAGTAAATTAATCTAAAATGAGGAGAAAGGCTGTTTTAAGGACCTAAACATTTTCCTTCATTGGATGGTTTTCTCAACTGCAGTCCTTAGCTGTAATGTCTTGCCCTTGACAGATGAAGGAAAAAAAAACTTGCTGTAGATGTCTTGCCCTTGACAGATGAAGAAAAAGAGTTTCAGCAAATTAGAAAGTTTTTCAGGATCGTGTCAAAGCAATTGCGAAATGTTTTACTCTCATCCTATTCCCTTATTATGCTTTCCCCCCAACTCCTGCCTCACCATCTCTTTTTCTTTAGATCTTCCTGTCTCTCATGGCTGTTTTTTGGCATTCTTGCCAAACTTGTCGCTAAGTTGTTGAATGAGGTCGGCAAGTTCTCCTGTGGCTTGAGATTTTTCTTCCAGCAGCTCGTACCGCAAGCTGGAAATATCCTGCTTTATCTCCTTTAGCTCACCTACAGTACGGACACAGACACACACAGACACATGAATTTGGTAAACGTGTTTTGAGGACTTTCCATGCACATAATGATGACTATAGCTTATTAATGCTACATACACACCTAACCCCAAGCCTAACCTCAGTAATAGAAAAACTTTTTATTAAAAAAATAAAGTCATTTTGATTGTGGGGACCATCACAAATATTTATTCTCATATCTTCATATGCTTGCGGAAACATTTGTTTCTCAAAATATAGAAACTTGACACACCTAAGCATACAAAGCAAACTACAACTTAAACAGACACACCCATTCACACAAAAGTATGTTACTCACAGATTAAATGCTTACTGTATATGAGCCTGAATAGTGAATACATTATAAAGCAACACATCTTTTGTTACGGACTAAGTCGTTTTGATGTTATGTTTTTATCATGCGCGGTTCTTTGCTAAAAATTGAGCTGCTAAAAACAAGCATGTAAATGCAAACCCACACAGCTCAATGCATTTTTAATTGAAACGGACAATTAAGCTGATGAGATTCTTACCTTCATTGACTTCATCATTCTCCCTGTCAACCTGTGCTTTCAGAACGTATCTCTTTATAAGGCGCTTCATTATCTTCTGTTAGGGGGAGAGAGAGTTATACCTTGGTTAATGTTCTGTGCTGTTTTATTGTCCACTGTCCTGATAAAGGATAACAGTACAAGATAGAAAAGTTAAAAACAGGCCTTACTGGGTATAAAATCACTAACAGACTCACAAACATAAGCAAGGGTGTCAATACAATTCTCCAGTCAAATCAAGTCAAGTCAAATTTATTTGTTCTTTGTGGTGCTTTTTGTATAAGAGTTTTCCGGTTCCAATGGACTGAGCTTAAATAAAATTGTGTTTACATGTACAGAATATTGAAATACAGATTTCACACACATTGAATGAACAGATGAACTCTGGTTCAATGAGACAGTCAGTATTCACACTTAGAATATTAGATAGATAGTTTGGTGAGATGCAGTGGTTTGCAACCATCAAACTGCCAGTTGTTGGACCTTGAGCAAGGTCCTTAACCATCAATTACTTCACTATTTTTTAAAATTGTGTCAGAGGTAAAATAGCTCTGGAAAAGGGTGTCTGCTAAATGTTGTAAAAGTAAAGCATGACTATCTGCAGTGAAGCAGATAGTCTACTTCTCAGAAGATGTGTTCTCTGAATCTATATTTACGTTATGTTTACATTATGTAATGTTTAGGTTACCCATCTTAACCATGCATATTAGTAATCTTATAATAGAAAAATCCTGAGTCTTCATGATTCAGTCAGTAAAAGGTTTTGTTTAGAAGCATTATAATAGTGGCACCTTCAGTTTTGCTGGAGTTAGATACAGCGATCACTACATACATTTAATTAATTAAAATGTTATTTTCAAAGTAGCTAATAAATTATTTCAATTCAGTAGTGAGCCACACATTTCTCCTAAAACACAATATATACTAAAATCATTTGCTTAACATTGCGGGTTATACATCAATAACAGAGCCAATATTGTAAAGTAGCAATAAAAGCACACTTTTCCACAAATTTCAGCTAGAGTTGGTAGGTCCCTATCAAGGTATTTCATCTGAATAATTTCCTTAATTGTTTATGGGACTAAGGGATTATGGAGTATGGGAGCACTGAACTTGTTGGCCATTCAAAGTATCAGAATAATAATACATTCTATGATGCATGTCATTTTGCTATAAGAAATAAAATGGTGCTTGTTTGCCTTTGTCTGATGTCCTTCTTCTAATGTTGTTCTTCATATATTCTACACATTTCACAGTTTCCTACCAACAACTGATGATTTGGGGTCATATTAATTCCTCACAACTCCAGCATCCCTGGCTCGATCATGACCTCAGGCTTCACCTGTGTGGAATTTGCATGTCCTCCCTGGTCAGCTGTGGATGTATATGACTAGTTTCTACATAATCTTGTGCTTGTTGTGACAATTTAACAAAGTTAATTCCCATTCTCATATTCATTCAGGTCCTCAACCTATTAACAGTAAACAGTAAGCAGTCATGTTAGTGGATGGCTTTTCTGGAAGCATATGTTAAGGGATGAGTCTTTATAGCAATTATTCAAAATGGGTATCAGTACGAGTACATGGTACTCACCTATTTAATATTAGGCAATCATGGTACCAAACATTTAACTTATTATCTTGTAATTATTGTTATTGACAAGATCCAAGAAAATATATTTTGTATTGTTTTGGCAATATTGCACACCCCTAGGTCACACTAAATACTTGAAATTGTAACCTATAGAAGCTGTTTTTTCTGATTTTTTTCAGTGTTTTAACAATACATACAAATGAGACTGAGAAATAATTATGTATGTTCATGATACCATTGCTAAAGCAATGGTATATCTAATCTAATAGTGCCCTAAGACTTTTGCACAATACTGTATATATATAATTAACATCCCTTTAATTAAATCTCTCTGTATCAGTCAATCTGTCGCTAATTGTCTCATTCTTATAACAATTGCCACCTGACAACAATCTTATAACATTAGTTTTAATTTTACTACATTTTTCAAAAGCAGGCTACAATTACTCAGATTAATTTTCCCAGTGATATTTGTTTCTTGCTGCACAATTAACTGATTTGCTTGTGGCTGATTGTTCTCAAATGTTCAATTGAAAGAAAAAATTTTCTATGGGAGAAAGACAGGAATGTGTCACTGCTTTTTAAAAACTAGTATAAAATATCCTAATGCATTTTATTATTTTTAAAGATCATACAAATTATGACGCCTTGTATTCCTGTCTACAATGACTATATAGTCATTCTTTTAGTCGTGCCATTTGTGTCTTCCATGTGTTAGGAGCTAGTACATCGTATTGTTAGTGTTACGCTTTGTGCTTCATATCCTCACTTCACATTCATTTAAAACTTGAAATACCCTTTGACAATATTAAATTAGAATTTTGCTTGGCAATTTTTTTCTGCATTCTGGTGCTGATCTCTGCCAGTTCTGACCCTGAGTATCCACCTTTCTTGTTATTATGCTTTTTCGTGTTTCTCAGTTACTCTGAGTGGAGATGTAGTCCTTGACGGGGTTCACTTTGAACACTGTATTCAAGTTTGTCCTTAAAATTAAAATATGGTACACCTTTGAAGACCTTGAAGAGGATTAATTAGTTTTTGGTTACGCAGTTAGGACTGAGGCTCCCCAAGCATGCTTCCATAGTGACATTTCTGGCGATCAGTTTCGTGCATTTCTCTTTTGGCTTGTGTTGGTCTAGAATTTACATTCTCTCATTAGAGTAGTTTGATAAATGTCATAAGGATGATTTGTTATGGAATGCAGTAATTTCAATATATCCCTTTCTTGTACTACCAATAAAAATGTAATAAAAAATTAGCTTCATCAGGCTTTGGTAGCTCAGGAGATCCTACATACTAAGTGGAGTCTCCCTCGGGTTTTGTTCAGCCTGCCCAATCTCTGTGGTTGATGGAGCTTGATGTAGGACCCAAATTCTGAGAATTCAGTTATGCAGATTAGGTTGGAGCTGGAACAGAACAGAACTACCAGGTAAAGCTGTTGGTACAGAAGTTGCCAAAAGCAGTTGATCTAAAACCCGTACCTCAGCCATAGTGTAAACGCTTCCTTATGCTTGCCTCTCCCACCTCCACCAGCATTGATGCGCACATCATGCTTTCATTGCCACACACTTCATATCAGAGTCATTCTGTAAGCATGCCTGGTCCTAATTTTGATATTTGACACGTAGTCACTACATCTTCTTAGTTCTTGTGTTTAGAAAGCATGAAGCTGATTTTTATTTTCCAGTTTTTTCACGTCACCACTATGCTTAACTAGCCTTTTTTACGCCATTGACACTATTATTACAGTGTAGAATTAATGGAATAGCTCAGATAGTTTGTTTTGCTCTCAAGCTTGGGCAAAGTTTGAATTATGATTTGGTGAAGACTACAGTGCTCTGTGCCTATGCATGTGTTCCAAGCCTTTAGGAAGCTGTCTAATATCTCCTTACAGTTAGTATGGAATTTGCAATAGATAAAACTGTACTATTTGATAAATGGTGCACCATTAGCAAACTTGTGAATTTTGAGCAGCTTAAGGAACTACTTTTATTTCTAGCATTTAAGGTGTCTGTCAGAGCAAGTAGCCCTGTTGTGGGTCTAGCTGCAATGTTAGCATATCAGTATGGGTTAACACACAAGACCATGTTCACATCGACTCTGTCTCAGTGGGAGCCGCTTCACTAATGCTTCTCACGCTCCCACTCCACCTTGAACTAACTCACATTAACGTTTCTACTGCCATGAGCTTGGTAATTTCATTGCATCTTGTCCTTAACTGAAGAGCAAATGATCTAGAAAGCAGGGTTCTTTTGTCAGTGGCATGAGTTGCACGATGAATGGTCACTCTTCAACTTGCTATTAAAAAGGCATATTTTTTGGGGTTGTGTGGTGATGGGGGTTGTTGGATATTTTCTTCCATTCCTTCACCCTTTTCCTACTTCAATGCCTCTACCCTGAACTGGAACACAATGCCTTCTTCTGTTTATCTTCACTCTGATCATAAATTTGCATTACCTTTGAAGTAATCATACAATAATGTGCAGCTATAATATAAATGGAATTGCAAAAATGGAAAATGAGTTCATTTTATTAGTATATACACCTCTACAAGGTATAACCTAGATAAATGTTGTCAAGAATACAAGCATAATTAAAGTTATAAAATAAAATAAAAAAAGAACCTCTCAATTGCTATTTATTTTCCTAAGTCACTGTGCTAAAACCTGCCAAAATGAATTTGTAATATGAAGTAATTCAATTGGCAAATAAATGTATTTCAAACACCACACATTTAATTTTCATTAAAACGAGCATTTCATGGCCATAATAAAAATGCAAAACGTAATAGTTTGTTATTTATAAAATGCTGAATACATTGATATGAAAATTACAATACAATAGATGCTTTGTATTTTTGTTTTCTATAGCTGTAAGGGATATATCTGACAAAATTCAAATGAAAACGCAATGGCCAGCCTGGCTCAAGTTGATAGACGGGCAGCATTAACACAAATAACCACTTGGTACATGTAAGGTATGCAGAAGAATCGGCTACAGCAGTAGAAGACCACACTGGCTGCCACACCTGTCAGCTAGTTACACTCACATGAGGCTACAGTCTGCACTAATCAAAATTCCACAACAGAACATTAGAAAATTGTTGTCTGGTCTGATGAGTCTTGATTCTACGAAGAAATTTGTATGATAGAGTCAGAATGTGAAGCAAACAAAGCAAGGATCCCTCCTGCCTTGTATCATTGGTTCAGGCTGTTGTTGGTGGTGTAATGGAGTGGGGGATATTTTTTTTGGGCCCTTTAATACCAAATAAGCATTATTTATATGCAACAGCCACCTGAGTATTGTTGATAACCATGCCAATTCTTTTATGACCACAGTGTACCCATCTTCTGATGGCTACTTCCAGCAGGTAATGATTTTGTTACAAAGCTCATATCTTTGCAAACTGGTTTCTTGAACATGACAGTGAGTTCACTGTATTCAGATGGCCTCCACAGTCATCAGATCTCAATCCAATAGATCACCTTTGGGATGTGGCATGAGATTCGCATCATGGATGTGCAGCCAAGAAATCTGCCACAACTACATGATGCTGAAATGTCAATGTGGACCAGAATCTCAAAGAAATGTTTCCAGCATCTTGCCGAATCTACGACATCAGGAATTATGTCAGTTATAAAGGCAAAACGGGGTCCAACCCACTACTAGCAAGGAGTACTTAAAAAAGTGGGTGTTGATAGTATGTTAACTAGGGTGGAACCAAAACTACAAACATTACAGATCAAGATAACTGCAAAATGAAAAAGAAAAACATTGTGCTAGAGATGGCAAGTGTTTTAACAGTACTGGCAGATTGCAAAGATACAGATTATGTTGTGTTAGATAGGCTGGGTGACGTGGAGGCTTATAATGTTGTCCAAAAAGTATATTCTGAGTCAGGGATCACAGCAAACCACACTGGATGAGGATGAGCTTGTCTGAGCACTGAACGCACGCTTAGCCACTGTGCTGTGGCTGTCACTCCTGCATAAACGAAAGACCCGTGGATTTGCAAAGCACAAGAAGATCAATCAACTCATTTTAATTTATGTATTCTGTACATACAGGCTCTCTGTATCCATGGGGATTGGTTCCAGTGCTTCCCAAGTCCCTTACTCAAATCCCTTATATAAAATGGTGTAGTGATTGCATATAACCTGTGCATATCCTCCTATATACTTTATCATCTCTAGATTATTTATAATGCATAATGCAATGTAATAGTTGTTATACTGTATTGTTTAGGGTATAATAACAAGTCAATACATGTGAATGAACGAGACGTGAGGTGAACAATGCTCAAACTCTGGGTGCTGGAGAGAGACTCGAGATCCGTGAAATTGCACTACAGCAGGGTATGCTTACACATCACTTCATTCACATTTGGTTTGCTTTTTGGAATTATTTATGTATTTATTTATTTATTTATTTTTATATTTTCTATCCACAGTTCAGTAAATTCATGGATGTAAGATACAGAGTGTACAATGCACTGTATATACAGTAGGCCATATACCTGTATCAGACTATACAAATGATACAAAAACTGGAGAAGCATTTTGGTGGACATTTCGGGCAATTTATGAGAACTTCTTAATATTACATATAATATAACTTATTATACTTAATTTAATAACTGCAAATGTAACATTTTTATTTCACCCAGCAGGCATTTGGAAGTTGGTAATACATTAAATAACCAAGCATGTATTGCAAACATGACAATAAATGAATATATATATAAAACTTAAATTGCTGCTGTCTTCTGTAATTAAATAAATGTATTACTGTTAGATATTATATTCTGACACCAAAAATTACATAATTTTCTCAACCCATTGTCCCTCAAAAAATAAAAGAAACCATTCCTATTATTTTAGTGACTCATGTTTATCTGTAATAAAAGCAGTAAATGGCTATTATTTGCATGATTTGTTGAGCTGTAGGTGTAGCATGTTTAAACTTGTGGTGATTTTTCAATGTTCTTGTATTTTTGTTGTATTTTAATGTCGCCTCACAAAGTTTACACTTAACATTCTCCATGTTTTTAGTAAAAGTAAAATATCTCCACACTTCCTTTTGGTGCACTCGTCAGCTACACTACTTTTTGTGCTTAATATATGTAGATTCGTGACTGTTCCACAGTATAGATATCTGTTGAAATGGGAAAATAAACCAAATCTGGATTATATTTTGGATCTTGCAAAAACTAATTCCAATCTATTGGTCATCAATGATTCCAACAGTACATGAGTATGGTACAGTATATTATAAAGGTATTTAGATCCTGATTAGGCAAACCTACATATCTTGACATGGCATGAGAGTGTAGGATGTCTTTTACTTAATTACAGACATTAGGAACTCAAGATATTTCACATTTTGTATGTCCACTTAATTTTGTTTGTTAATCCATCCATTGCTGCATTTCAGGACTGGAACACATTCCAAAAAAGTTGTGACAGGAACAATTTAATGAGGTAGTAATGCTAAAAATGATGTGATTTCAAACTGGTGCTGTCAACTGATGATTGTAACCACGATTTGGTACAAAACCAGTATTTATGAACGGTTGAGTCTTTAAGGAGCAAAGATGGGCAGACAATCTCCAGTTTGTCAACAAATGCATGAGAAAATTATTGAAATGTTTAAAAATGATTATATAATCTATTCAAGACAGGTTTTCTGAAGCACCGCAAATCCATAGAGGTTTAGTTTATGTAAAGTTTATTGGATTATGGGAGGAAACCAGAGCATGCAGAGAAAACCCATGTGGATCCAGGGAGACACAAACATGCAAACTCCACACAGGTGAAGTTTGGATCGGGGACTGAACTGGAAATTTCTAGAGCTATGAGGTGACAAATATTGGCACAAATATCTGGCATTTGAAAACTTTCTTTCAAACTGAATGATATTAGTGCTGTGACTTAGGAAAAGGATTTTAATTTCTGAGTTTTAAACATGCTTTTATTTTTGGCAGGACTTGCCTCCCATACTGGGTATTCCTTCAGTGTGAGTAGCTTTGCCATATGTTACCCAACAGTGTGTTGAGAGTTTGAGTTGTGCATTGTAAGTGGTAGTCAGATAACAATATTTCTTTTATAATACAATGAACGCTGGGCTTTATTGGCTGCATGTCTCACTCTCTGTCTGGCTCTCATCCTCCCTCTTCTATTTGGCCTATTCTATCTTCATCAGTTCCTCTGCCTGTCAGTCTCGTTTGCTTTCTGTACCTGGTAGCGAGTGGGGTTTTTGATGGGCTTCTTCACTGTGTTCTCCTCTGTGATTCTAGAGTGAGCTCGGTATCGATCCAACTGAGGAAAAAAAAAGGAAGATGCAAAACAATAGTTTTCATCATTTTAACATACAGTGGTGTATGAAAGTTTGTGAACCCTTTAGAATTTTCTATATTTCTGCATAAATATGACCTAAAACATCATCAGATTTTCACACAAGTCCTAAAAACAGATAAAGAGAACCCAGTTAAACAAATGAGTTATTTGTTGAGGAAACAAATATTACAATATTACATATTAGTGAGTGGCAAAAGTATGTGAACCTGTAGGATTAGCAGTTAATTTGAAGGTGAAATTTGAGTCAGGTGTTTTCAATCAATGGGATGACAATCAGGTGTGAGTGGGCACCCTGTTTTATTTAAAGAACGGGGATCTATCAAAGTCTGCTCTTCACAACACATGTTTGTGGAAGTGTATCATGGCACGAACAAAGGAGATTTCTGAGGACCTCAGAAAAAGAGTTGTTGATGCTCATCAGGCTGGAAAAGGTTACATAACCATCTCTAAAGAGTTTGGACTCCACCAATCCACAGTCAGACAGATTGTGTACAAATGGAGGAAATTCAAGACCATTGTTACCCTCCCCAGGAGTGGTCGACCAACACAGATCACTCCAAGAGCAAGGCGTGTAATAGTTGGCGAGGTCACAGAGGACCCAGGGTAACTTCTAAGCAAACTGAAAGGTCTCTCACATTGGCTTAATGTTAATGTTCATGAGTCCACCATCAGAAGAACACTGAACAACAATGGTGTACATGGCAGGGTTGCAAGGAGAAAGCCACTGCTCTCCAAAAAGAACATTGCTGCTCATCTGCAGTTTGCTAAAGATCACGTGGACAAGCCAGAAGGCTACTGGAAGAATGTTTTTTGGGGACGGATGAGACCAAAATAGAACTTTTTGGTTTAAAAGAAAAGCGTTATGTTTGGAGAAAAGGAAAACACTGCATTCCAGCATAAGACCGTTATCCCATCTGTGAAACATGGTAGTGGTAGTATCATGGTTTGGGCCTGTTTTGCTGCATCTGGGCCAGGACGGCTTGATCATTGATGGAACAATGAATTCTGAATTATATCAGAGAATTCTAAAGGAAAATGTCAGCACATCTGTCCGTGAACTGAATCTCAAGAGAAGGTGGGTCATGCAGCAAGACAACGAGCCTACATTTACATTTACAGCATTTAGCAGACGCCCTTATCCAGAGCGACTTACAATCGATACAATCTTACAATCCAAGAAATTGTGAGTTAAGGGCCTTGCTCAAGGACCCAACAGTGGTAGCTTGGCAGAGGTGGGATTTGAACCCTGGACCTATTGGTCCATAGTTCAGTACCTTAACCACAGTCCCAAGCACAGCCTAAGCACACAAGTCGTTGTGTGGACCTGAAGTGAGCGGTTAAGGAGGAAACCCACCAACATCCCAGAGTTGAAGCTGTTGTGTATGGAGGAATGGGCTAAAAGTGCTTGAGCATGGAAAACAGCGTCAGCTGCCTCCATAAAAATCTTTTCATATGTGCAGCACAAGAAGCCAAAAATCAGTGTGTCACATAATCAGTACATTTAGTATAAGGCTTATTAGAGGGCTGTGTGTCAGCGCACACAAATCGAAACCCAAAAGCGACACATAGTAAGTACAAGTCCGCTGTCTTGCGCGAGACTGTTTTATATGTGCAGTATGAGAAGCTGAAAATCAGTGCGAAAGTGTGCCGGAGCGCGTTTCATTAAAGTAGTGCAAGTTTAAAACGAGTGGGGAAGTAGGGAGGGGGAACATTCGTGCTCCAGTACGCCCTAAGAGTCTCAGTGAGCTCCTGATGTAATCAGAGGCATCACACCTATGCTGTGTACTGTATGTAGCCTTATTTCACACAGCTGCCTGCTGTTATTGCTACACAGGTTTGTGTGTGTGTGTGTGTGTGTGTGTGTTTGTATGTGCAAGTTTATATATCATTGTTGGAACCATCTATTGATATAGTCCAACTATCTACAAATTAGCTTAGGCTAGATTCTCTATATACATTACATCTGTTGCATGTTATGTAAAAATGCTTGTCCCTGTCAAATAAACAATAAACTAAACTAAAGTTTTGTGTCTTTGTGTCTGCTCCAAACAAAAAAAGCTCTATTTTTAATCTGACCATAGGTCCCACTGATCAACACTTAGGGAGTTTTTTTTTTTGACACTGTCGCCCTAGGCTTGCTCAATTTGGGATTGGACGTAGATTGTAAGTTGTAAAGCTGCTTTGAGACAATGCTCCATTGTAAAAAGCGCTATATAAATAAATCTGACGTGACGTGACTGATCCTTGGAGATTGATTGGCCACTTGTACCATGCTTCTCACTGTGCATGCAGTCAGTATACACATATGTTGTCTTCCAGACAGATTCTTAACAGCTCTGGTTGATCTACTAACTTCTTAATTTGTTGCTCAAACAGTTGAAATCATTGCTGTATTCTCTGGTCATTTGTATAGTGATTGATGAGTGAAAGAATTAGGGTTGCATGCCACCTCATATTTACACCACAGTGAAATAGCATGTCATGGCTGATCATGTAAGCATCTCTAATCACTCATTTTAAACATAAAATATGAGTGGGAATGTCACGCCTAATAATTTTATAGTTGTGCCAACAATTGTGGCACACATTTTCAATATGTATATTTATTTCATGGTAAGATTTAGTTTTTCCTTTCAAAAATTGGACTTATTGGAAATATTTTTTTTAATTAATAATTTAAAAGAAAGATCAAATGGATTAGCAATAAAGAAGGTTTTACAGGGAAGCCACTATCTGTAGAGAGTTCTATACTAGTGGTACAATTGCACTTACAAAGTTCTACAAATATATTTCTTAGTCTGGCCTTGGTGGAAGGGGAAGACATGGAAAACATAATGTTCTGTATCTCAAACCTTTGGTCTTGAGTTGAGCATGCCCATCTCCAGTTCTTTGTCCTGCCGATGACCTTTGGCCTTGCAGAGGTGCACAAGACAAGCTTTGGTACGCAAGGCCAGGTAGTAGAAGGACTTTGGACTGGGCACCAGATTAAAGGGCGCAGGCAGTGTGCGCCCTTCGTCAAAATATGACAGCCACAGCTTAGCACGAGCAAACTTCCACTCTACATCAGCGTCCTCCTACAGATAGAGCCGGGAAGAGAGAGAGGAGGAAGAGGAGAGAGTAGTACAAAAGAGAGAAAAAGGAAATGCAAGTAAAATGGCTTTCAGCAAGAGCAAATTACCAAAAGGCTTTGATCAATATTTAATCACAAGCATGTAGTTAATGAAGCTTTGATTGCTGAAAACATTTGATGACTTAGCAGTCATGAATTAATGATTGATAACTGATCTCTGAAGCCTCCTTTACACTTAGGGAACAGGATAATTTAGCACCTTCCTAAATATATATTTATTTATTGTTTATTAGTTGCTTTTAGTTCTTGGAGATATCCATTTATTAATATTTTAGCTGGTAATGCGTTGGCTTTTTTACACATACGAGGTAACCTGGTAATTACTTTTGAAATGTAGTAGGATTCAATTTGGTCTATCCACATCTGTACAGTCCACACCAAACCCCTCTATGGCAAACGATCAGCTTAAATTTGCGAGTAAAAAAGCCGTGGCTTAAACAATTAATGCAGCTTGTGCTGGTATTATTTAATAAATCTTGGTTTTGTCCAAATTTGGACAAAACATTGACAGTTTTACAATATACAGTGTCATATACACTGTGAAGCTGAAGGTCCAAATGTAATTGATTTAGTTTTTTGTGTATTTGTTTATTTAGTGTCACTTGATCACCAATGGCTATTCATGACAGGAGCAAGGTTACACTACACTAGTAAGACACATTCACACGGGGCCAATTTAGAGCAACCAGTTAACCAAATGCATGTCTTTGGAATGTGGGAGGAAACCGGAATACCTGGAATAAACACACGTGGACAAGGGGAGGACATGCAAACTCCAGAGACAGCGAAGGGACTGCGCTAACCACAGTGTGCCACTGTGCCACCCAATTAAGCTAGCATAAAGCCACAATGTATCATTCAGTCCCAGGGTACACACAGTTGACTTATTCCTTTTTATATTAAATTTTGAATTAAATAAGTCCAGGTCAACAAGTGTAGTCTGAGTAAGTAACAATAAAAAACTATAAAAAGACAGCAGCAATGGAGACTGTGTGAGATGTAGTGGAAAGATACATACGCGAGACCACAGTATTTATACTCCCCGAACAAAAAAATCAGTCACCTTGCATGTTTAAGGTGGTAGTAACTTCAGACTCCTGCAGGTGGGGTTGTACAAGGATGGTAGGACTAGAAATACGTTCAGGGTGTGCAACGGGATTCATAGATTGTCTTGTTTGATATGTGGAAAATGGGTCGCAGAGCAGATGTTAATAATTAGCAAAAAGGAGTGACTGCGTTTGGGTGCCAAAGGCCATAGTGTGAAGAAAGTAGCTGAATTTGCAGGTATATCAAATCATACAGACCTATGGGTCTACAGCAGTGGCAAAAATCCCAGTCTACAGACAATTCTGTCAGAATTTGTGGAGATGATACACGCTGTTGGGCATGTTTCAGTCACAGGTGACAAATTTTTTGTTCCATGAGTATGCATTGGTTCTGCACTGCATATACATGGTAAAACATTGGATATTTTGTTTTATGTTAAATCTGCCTGATCGGAACTGAACTGGGGGCTTAAAATACAGAAAAGCACCTTTGATTCAGCTGCTGTGTAGTCACACTGACATGTAGTACAAGCATGCAGAATCCATAAACATGTACAGAACACCATGGTCTGATGTTTTAAACTCTGCACAGTGCACAGCAAAAATAGCTTAACTACACAGCTATATCCATTCCTGATGTGACCTCTTCTGCTGATTGTAAGTTGGTTTTCTTAACAGCCAGTAATCTACTTCTGTTCTTTCCACCTAACAGAATGGAGCTATTAAAGTCTTTGGTGTATTTTAAGATTCACTTAAAAAACTAGCTAGCAACTTGTTACTGGACTTGTACAACCCCAAATCAGAAAAAGCTGGGGCAGTATAGAAAATGCACAATTTACAAATATGCAGTGTTACTTACTTTTACTTTGCAGACAGTATGAACTCGAGATATGTCATGTTTTGTCTAGTCAACTTCATTTCGGTTGTTAATAAACATCCATTCCTGCATATGTAAATCCCTTACAGTTCTTTTTTCAGGTACATTGCTTTTAAACATTTCAATAATTTTCTTACACATTTGTTTATAAATTGGGGATCCTCTGCCCATCTTTACTCCTCAAAGACTCAACCTTTTGTGGATACTGTTTGTGTACAAAATCATGGTCATAATCACCTGTTGACATCACCTGTTGAAATCACATCATTATTTAGTTTTTTTCACCTCATTATTAGACTTAAGTTGGCCCTGTCCCAACTTTTTTTGGAATGTGTTGCAGGCATGAAATACAGCAATGCATGAAATTAAGTTGACCAGATAAAAAACATGAAATATCTAGGGATCATACTGTCTACAGTGAACAGAATTCAGAATAAATATAAGACACACTGCAGTTTTTTTTTGTAATTTGCATTTTCCATACCGTCCAAACTTTTGATTTGGGGTTGTAGTTAGTAAAACTAGGCAGCTAGCGACTTGGCTAGCAATCATGAACAGTAGCTAGACTAACACTCAAATGCATTTCACTTTCTAGACTCATCTTTGTGATGCTTTAAACATCGAAAGTTATACACGTCAGAAGCTGATCCTCAGAATCTCGTCTCACCTTTCGAAAGAGTGAACTATCCTGACACTAAACCTGTGCAATATAGAGGCTGAGTCCTAATTCGTACTAGTAAGATTTTATTACCGTATTTTTCGGACCATAAGGCTCACTTAAAATCCGTTAACTTTCTCAAAAATCGACAGTGTGCCTAAAAATGCGGTGCGTCTAATGTATGAATTAATTTTGGTTGTGCTTTCTGACCTAGAACCGATTGTAGATGGTACACGGCGCTCATAAATATGTCAAAATGTTTTAGCACGGCCTTGGTAAAGTTACGAAGCTTACGGAAAAACCGTAGCATCGCGGAGTAATACGTTATGTGCTTCAGCATTAGGGTGTGTGCATTCATTCATTTATTTTCGAAGGCGGATTTCAAACTCAACGCTCATCAGTCACGCAGTACAACATGGACATAGAGCAGCTGAGAGTAGAATTCAACATTAAACGAATCAATGCGGTCACGGAAGTGGAAGGAAGCAAAGAAGACGCCCTGCGCCAGGTAAAGAACCAAACTGAGTTTCCGACGGAACTTAAGAGTTTTGTTTCATTTCATGCGCCTTATAACCCGGTGCGCTTTATGTATGAAAATAGATCCGTTAGCAGCCGATTGTTGATATTGCGTCTTATAATCCGGTGCGCTTTATGGTCCGGAAAATACGGTACCTAATTTATATTTGACATTATTAAAAGAAAAGAAGCAGCTACTAAATGACTTAACGGTCACCTCTATTTCCTGGTAGGAGCTGTTGATCATGGCTATGAGCATGTTGAGCAGCACGACCACCATGGTAACATTATACACTCCATAGAGCACATAGCCAATGTTCTCGATGAACTTATGGTCGTACTTCAGGACCACCGAGATCACCTCAGACAAGCCGAATATAGACCAGAACAATGTCTTAAAGCTTTCCTCCACCCTGAAACACACAAATATATACACACCAAAGTTAATAACCTCCACTGATCTTTATTCTTTTTTCATTTCGCTTTTTTTTTTAAGCAGCAGGACTGGCCAATATCTGAGCCACACTCTGGCATTTTACAAACGATCACATTCAGTCACTCTGAGGCAGTAATTTGGTGTTGCAAAGGGTGTACAAAGAATCAGTCATTACTGGCTTTGTCTCTGCTGGCATGTGTCTAAATGAAGCACTGCATTCCTCTGAAGGAAATAAATTGATGCTGACTTTGTTCTTACGCATACATTTCAAAGGTTTGTCATGATTGTGAAAAGTATGCTGTAGTTCATAATCATAAGCGAGCTTATAAGCTATGCAGATATTTCAAATAGAAGTTTAATTCCCTTAAATGAGGTTATAGAATGTGGGGGTGTGGTTTAGAGAGGGTTGTAATTAGAGCAAATGATTACAAGGTTAATTGACTTGTGGCTTGCATCATCTGTATTTCCCTGGTTTATCTAATGTGCTGTGACGTTTTGTTTTTGCTCTCAGTTTGTTTGCAGACCACAAGAGCTAAGCTGGGAATCTGGACCATTGCATTTTGTGTTGACATGCTCAGTGGAGCTTGTTAAACATCTCTGAGAGTGTAGCAAAAGAACACTGACTGAAAAAAAGCAATATTGTACAACTCACCCTGGCCCTTTGCATCTCCCCGCTGGGAGTGTTTTTCCAAATGAAAATATTTCCGTTGCTCATGTGCAGTGCTGCTTGAAAGTTTGTGAACCCTTCAGAATTTTCTAAATTTATGCATGCATATGATCTAAACCATTATCAGATTTTCCTCAAATGTCCACAAAGTAGATAATGAGGACTCACATATTATTATATGTTTGTTTAATTACATATTAAACAAACATATTATGCTTGCCAAAAGTATGTACACCTCAAGGATTGGCAGTTAATTTGAAAGTGAAATTAGAGGCTGGTGTTTTCAGTCAATGGAATGACAATCAGGTATGAGTAATATATATCTAATATTGATCTTCATAACACTTTTGTGGAAGTCTATCATGGCATGACCAAAGGAAATTTCATACAACCTCAGAGAAACAGTTGTTGGTCCTCATCAGGCTGGAAATGATCTGGAAAGAGTTGGAACTCCACCAATCTATTATCTGACAGACTGTGACCAAATTTTTACCCTCCCCACATGCAGTCAACCAACAACGATCACTGCAGCCGCAAGGCGCAAGATGTGTTATAGGCCATGATATCACAAATGGACAAACTTCTAAGTCACTGATGTTGCAGTTAAAAAGCCACAGATGGCCACAAAAAGTGCACTGCTGCCTGTCTGCTAAAGATCATGTAAACAATTCAGAAAGTAAAAAAAAAATGAAAGGACAAACTATAAACTAGTGAAAGGGTGATGGGCAGGTAATCCTAGATTTATCGATGCACAAAGGCAAGGAAGCTTATCCTAGCTGGTCCAAATGACAGAAGGACTACTATTGCACAAGTCACAGAACATTTTAATGCTGGTTATGGGAGAAATCTGTCACAACATACAGTGCACCACTGTGAGAAGAAGACAAGTCTGTAGAGTGAGTGTGATGCTTTAGGCAAAGTTCCTTTGGGAAACCCTTGTGGAGATACACCCCTTCATCTCCCGACACTCCAGATCCCCTGCAGTGGCATTTTTCAGCAGGATAATTCACCTTGCCACACTGCACACACTGTCTGTGTATTGTTTGAGGATCATGATGGGTAGTTCCCTAGATCTCAATCCTCAATAGCTCCACCTCACAATTTACAGGGTCTGCTGCAAAAGCCTTGGTTTTAGACACCACACTGAACCTTCAGACGTCTTATATATGTGTAAATACAGGTTTCATATGGTTAGGCGATATTACAAATCATGCTTGACCTAAAATCAGCAGAGATTATGGTTTAAAGGATATTAAAGGATTACATTTTATATAATCCATGTGTATGCTGTCCCACGACAATTATTAGCATACAGATACAGCACACAGATACCCAGTAATGAAGTCAATAAGAATGATGGTACGAGAGATTGGGAAAAATGACAGTAGTCTCGTCCTTACATCTTTTATGACCAAAAATCGGAAAATAAATTCTCTCTCACTCTCTACTCCTCTCTCTGTCTGGCCTACTCATCCACTCACTCCCAAACTCCTGGAGGACAGGATTTAGTATGGATTTTCTCCATCATAACGAGACGGATTATATTGTGATAAGGAACTGAAGTATCACTCAGTAATAATGTTCTGTAATCATGTCGGATCAGTTTTGCATATGAAGAGGGCTGTTATTACTGGATTAAGAGGTGTACCGTTTCTCTAAATCACATGCGTAATTATACTGTTCTCATCGAGAGTATTAAATTGGCATCTTCAGATGATTAGAGATCACTGGATTAATGACAGGCATTGTTAAATAAGGACTGATTGAGCCTGCATTTCATTTCACACTCATCACTTTCTGTTTCTCATTTTTTCTTTGTTTTTAAACTTTTTAAACTTATTATTTCTTTCTTTACCTGTGTTAAAGTTTTTGTTTCTGTCTTCCTTACTTCTTTCCTTTTTGCTTTGATTATGTTAATCTTTTTTTCCTTCTTGCATTTCTTTTCTCTACCCTTCCTTCTTGCTTCATTTCTTTTAATATTCAACTTCTTCTTCCTCTTTTTCATATTTTTGTTCTATTTTACTTTCTTTTTTCCACCTTCTTTCTTACAGCTGCTTCCCCAACTTCATTCCCTTATTTTATTCTTTTGCATTCTATTTTCCCTGTCTTTATCTTTTCTCTTTAACACTTATTTTTAAATGCTTCCTTCCTTTTCCTTACATTCTCACCTTTTCTTTTTCTCCAGTCCTTTTTTTCCTGTCATTCTTCTTTTTTTCATTCATTCTTTTTTTGAATTCCTTAATTTTCATCCCTCTGTTCTTTTTTATTTCTGTCCTTTATATATTACTTTCCCGCTCTATCATCATTCACCTGCTCACCAGCTCTTTTACATCAGCTATGTAGCTGTCATTAAGGGTCATGTTCAGCATTTGTATAATCAGCTATACTGGGAAAAAAAAAAGAAACAAACATTAGTTTGGCAACTTCTATTTTAAACTCACCATTTCTGTATTGACTGACACCGTCTATCACTCATTCTCTCTGGTTTAGTGTAATAGACTGATTAGCTGCTAATCAGAACAGGGATCACAAAAATTGACATTGATATTCTATTTGCCTCATGGCATCATACACATTCCTATTTTGTCAACTTTCCTAACTGCACATACACATAGCTAGAATATGTTAGTTATGTTATTAACCCTATATTATTATAATTAATGTTATTAAGATTCTAAAAATATATACAGTTTTTATATACACTGATCAGCCGTACCATTAAAACCACTGACATTTGAATAACATGGACAGTGTGATGCTATTGGCAATGTTCTGCTGGGAAACACGGGTTCCTGGCATTCAGCAGAAAGATGACCTATAAATTCCCCAGACCTTACATCTACAGGGTGAAGTAATAAAGTGAATGCCTCTGATAAAGTGAGTGAACAGTGTTTAAAACTCCAGCAGCACTGCTGTGTCTGATTCAATTGTACAAGCTCAACACACAATAACACACCACCACCACATCAGTGCTAAGAATGATCCACCACGCAAATAGGACATGATCTTTGGTGGTCCTGTGGGGATCCTGACCATTAGAGAACAGAGTAAAGGGGAGAAACAAAGTATGCAGAGAAATAAGTGGGCTAAAAGTCTATAATTGTAGAACTACAAAGTGCAGTTACCACTAAAACTTAAATAAATAAACAAAAAAAAAAATAGAATGCCTAAGAGTTTTGCACAGTACTGTTTATAGTCTTAGAAATCTGTCTCATAATAGTGAGATTGAACAATTTAAAGCAATTATTTATTTATTTATTTATTTATTTACTTATCTACTTATTTATTATATTGGAAGACCTCCCAGAATAAAAAAAATAACCCATGGCACAGACTATGTTTCAGGGTGACAGAATGTGTTCCAACACTCATCATGGCGCTACACAGAAAAAAAGAGAGAGAAAAACAGTTATATTCTGTATTCACAGTCATTTCTGTATGGATCTTCCTTAATTTGTAGGCAGTAAGCCAGAAAATTGACAGTGTTATTATGTTCGTCTGCTATGTGCCTGCAAATAGGGTGTGTTGGGGTGCAAACCTTGCCAGCTGAGACCTTTCAAATTCCAAATTACACAATTGTAGAAAACAAAAGCTTTTCCTCAGAATCATGAACTCAAAACATTGTCAATATTCAGTGGACGAATTTCAAAATTGTACATCCTGCATATCAAACATATTAGACAATGAAACTGAAACACCTGTCATTTTAGACCACAATAATTTATAAGTATGGTGTGAGGTCTCCTTTTGCGGCCACTACAGCGTCAATTCATCTTGGAAATGACATATACAAGTCCTGCACAGTGGTCAGAGGGATTTTAAGCCATTCTTCTTGCAGGATAGTGGCCAGGTCACTACGTGATGCTGGTGGAGGAAAACGTTTCCTGACTCGCTTCTCCAAAACACCACAAAAGTGGTTCAATAATATTTACTATTTACTAATAAACTGGTGACTGTGCAGGCCATGGGAGATGTTCAACTTCCCTTTCATGTTCATCAAACCATCTGAACTCTGCTATGTCACGCATAATGTTGTGTTCATGACAATATTTTGAGCAAAACTGTGCTCTTACCCTGCTAATTGAACCTTCACACTCTGCTCTTACTGGTGCAATGTGCAATTAATGAAGATTGGCCACCAGACTTTTATCCATGAAACCTCCCACACTAAAATGACAGGTGTTTCAGTTTCATTGTCTAACCCCTGTATACTTACCAGTCACTTTAGTAGGTACACCTGTTCAACTGCTTCTTAACGTAAATATCTAATCAGTCAATCACCTGGCAGCAACTCAATGCATTTAAGCATGTAGATATTGGCAAGACAACCTGTTGAAGTTCTGAACTAAACATCAGAATGGGGAAGAAAGGCAAGTTAAGTGACTTTGAACATGGCATGGTTGTTGGTGCTATTTGGGGTGGTCTGAGAAACTGCTGATCGACTGGGATTTTTCCAGCAATTGTCTGGGTGCCCTATTAATGTCAGAGGTTTGAGGAGAATCAGCAGACTAGTTCAAGCTGATAGAAAATCAACAGTAACTCTTTAACCACACATTACAATCTAGTAGCGCAGCTTTGGGATGTGGTAGAATGGGAGATTCGCATCTTGGATGTGCAGTTGACAAATCTGCAGCAACTGCGTCATGCCCATTATGTCAATATGGACCAGAATATTTGAGGAATGTTTCCAGCACCTGGATTAAATCTATGCCATGAAGAATTAAAGCAGCTCTGTAGGCAAAAAAGGGGAAATTTAAAGGATTTCAAGTGTGCCTTATGGTCCAAAAAGTACGGTAATATTTAATATGTAAATCTTAATATGTAAAGGCTTCATATTGTGACCATTGTATACTATACAGCCAAAGGTTTTTGGACACCGAAAATCACCCACATCATCTAAAAACAGGAGTATTAGTGTGGGGGTTTGCCCCTCCTTTGGTGCTACAAGAGTCTTGGTTCTTATGAGAAACCTTTCCACTAGATTTTTGAACATGACTGAGATTGGGCACTGATGTTAGCCAATAAGCCCTGGCTCACAGATGGCATTCCAATTCATCTCAAAGGCTTCTGATATGGCTGTCTGCAAGCCAGCCATGTTCTCCATCAAAGTTGGCACACTACTTCTTTATGGGTGTAGTTTTAGTCGAGCAGGGTAGAAAAGATGAACGGATTTCTTGGGGAGGTAGAAATCTATGGAAATGCTACGTTACATAGTGTTACTTTACATAGTGTTATGCAGTACTTGTTAGTACTGTGTTGTCTCCTGTAGTCTGTGTTGTTACATAGCACCTGAAGGTCCTGGAGGAATGTTGTTTCATTTCACTGTGTACTGCCTATAAGGTTGAAATGACAATAAAACCTGACTTTGACTTGATTATAATTAGCCCACAGAGTTCAACAACAACTTATTGACGTAATAGCAGACAAACAAGTAACGAAAGGCATAGGCAGATTAGTGGCAGTATAAGGTCTGGTAAACGGTGAGGCAGACGAGATCAAAGGCACAGGAAGGGCTAGGCTTGAGATTGTGGTTGAGGAAATGGGTGTAAAGTTTTTGTTTTAATTACAGACGAGATATAGTAGAAACTAAGATTAACTTAGAGACTTTACAGAGAATGAGAGATGAAGAAGGGGTTAAAGGCAGTGCCAGTGATGAAAGGAATGAGGAACAGGTGGTGTGTGTGTGTACGAAAGAGACTGGGAAGTGAAGTCTACGGTGTTGGATAAAGCAGCCATGCGTATTGAGTCACTGAGATGTTCAGTACAACCGATTTTACTGCCATGATTTGTCTACGAAGATTCCATGCCTGTACACTTCCTATAATAAACCTGCTATTAGTGAGTGTTGCTGAAATAACAGTTATCACTAATTAGAAGGGATGTCTACGTACTTTTGGCCATATACTGTATCATTAAGTCTAACTAAAGAGTCAAATGTATTCTGTGTTTAGCTGATTTGAAGCCAGTAGGCCATACACTTTACTGAATCTGATATAAGCTGCTCGTTTAAAACACATGCTATTTTCTGCAAGGATATTTGGCAAGAGTAGCAACTTCGCCTACACAGACTGGCAAGACAACATCCATTCCTTCCTCATATCTCTCCTAAAAAACATAACACAGGCCTTTTTTCATTTTGCAGTGCTCAAACATTGTTACGACATCACTTGTGTTTCTTCTCTGGTTTCAAAGAAATAACAAATACAGTGCTTATATTTTGTGATGTTTTATTGCTATCATCTTAATTGTTGTAACATCTTACTTGTGTCCTTCCATCTGCTTGAGGTATGATTATTAGTCGGCTGTTTTCTACCTCACACTTTGCAACCAGTCTCCCTCCCTATTGAACCTGTCAGTTGGTCTGTGTGACCCTAAATTGAGCTGTTACATTATGTTAAGTTATAATATTATAGCCATATAATAAAGGATCCATTTTACCTACAACACACTAAACCAATCAATGCCAGAATAAAACAGATCTTATAAAACAAATTATATAAAACAAATTATTATTATAAGACAGTTTATCACTAAAACCAAGCATGCATTCAGAGTTTTTGACCCTCATGTGAATTCCACATTCCACTCAATGTGATCAAATTCTTGCTGCCATTTGGTTAATCTGTGGGAATTTGAGATGTTTTCCCACAGTACTGCATGTAAAATTGATCTAAATTGGCAGTGCTTTAGTTCATCAACTGGTAGAAGACCAAACTACATATCATGGATCTATCTCTAGATCTTTGCAGAAATATATTTACATGCTTATTGCCGGTGGATATTTGAAGATATACAGTATATCTAAATATATGCACATTGACAAAGATGCATTCATATTCAAGTACACCTACACACAGGCACATGCACACTCACAACATTAATCATAGCGGTACTACCCCGGCAACAATCCCAGAAACACCACACTAGGACAATGTTCACCCAGCTTTCCTACTAGCAAATTAATCACAGATACATTCATAATTACTAGCAAATTAATCACAGATACATTTTCTGTTCAATAGCTGAACATCCTGGCTTTGTAAAGCATACCTAAAACAAATGATTTTAATTAAATGGCATATATTTAGATATGTAGAGGAACAATTTATAATCACTTAATGTTGAGGAAATAATTATGGGATCATCAACAAAGAAAATTAGTTAGTTCTTGTTGTTCCTATTTGTGCTTTTATGACAACCTGGATACTCTGAGGCAGCTTTGCAGGATGGATCCTTGTCATGGAACAATTTCATAAATATCGTATCATAAAATTTCAGTTGGATTAAGATCAAGACTGTTTGCTGGCCATGTCTGCTATGAAGTAAAAAAGCTGGGAGAATGTATAGTGATTTGATCATTTTTTACCAGGGGTGGTATAAATCCTATTTTGCTGTAGAAGCCAAAAGTTTTTCCACAAGTACTATTTATAGAACATATGCCCACTTCTTTTCTTCCAATCTGTGTCATACTGGCAAGCACTGACCAGCCAAAAAGAACAATATGAGTTGATCCTAACAATATATACATCCTCTCTATGTTTCTACTCATATATCTGTCTCCACCTACCCAATGTCACAGTGACCACAAAACCATACATTTCTTGACAGCTTATCAGGTTTGTGTGTCTTATACTGTAAATCCAGGTTTAGTCTGTATTTGTTCAGGATGTGTTTTTGTAGATTATCCACAACAAAGAAGAAAAACTGGGCCTTTGCAGTTTTGTTGCAATGTAGACCATTTGTTTAAGTAAACTGTTCTGTTCCACCATCCCACTGTTCCCATCATCCCCTTGCTGCCACAACTGCCTTCACTCTTCTGAGAAGACCGGGTTAAAGGTTATCACATCTGTGCTCGCCATTGTCAATAAATATTCACTTATTCAACAGTGGAATGAGTGAATATTCTTGCACTTCCTTTGGCACAGAGAATGGCTGCCTCTCATGGCATTTTTTTTCATTGCAGATTTATTGAAAGCAACAAGCCTAAATATATTTTACTCATATATAAAATAAATTACTTTGACTATGGAAGGTGATGACATGCAAATAAGAGGTCTACAAACAGCATATTGGTGATTCACACAATTAGTCACAGGAACATGCTTTTTGACAATAAAAAACTATCAGAATTGTAGAGATATGGCATTTATAACACCGATCAAAGAAAAAAGCTTTCTTTAAAAAAGTACAATTTCACATTTCCTTACAGTACATTTATTTTTTATTGGAATATAACCTGCCTCTCCGGACTGCATGTCTCTGGTAAAATGTTAAAACCAATAATTCCTGCTCACAGCATCCTTGTGATTTCATTCATGTATTTTCTCCTGGCAGTTAGATTCTTCTTCTCCTTCTTATTATTATTATGAATAAATTATGTTCTTTTTAAACAATTATGGTTGGGTACTGTTGAAAACAGAGTTGCATGTTTGCCTGCCAATAAACACACAGTTCTTGCCAGCACTGGAAAAAATCCTTGTTCCTTTAGGATACTAACTGCACTTCTCAAACATTTAAAATGAGGTAAACTCAACATGCTATCTTTGTTAAAATGAGACATTGCTGGCTTGGATATCACTTCAATTTTATTTACTCGTAATAAATATATATATTCATATTCAGGGTATGATGTTTGGCATCTTAAAAACCAATTCCTTGTGGAGCACTCCCTATGTTTTATTTAACATTAAACATAACTCATATTATAAAACACTACTCTTCTACTATAAACTTAGTAATTAGGAAACATAAAAGTTTAATTCTTACATATTCTGTATCATCTAGGGCAGCACAGTGGCTTGGTGGGTAGTACAGCGAGAATGTCCTGGGTTCAATCCACAGATGGGGTAGTCTGGGTCATTTCTGAGTGGAATCTGCATGTCCTCAGGGTACTTTGGTTTCCTCCCACAGTCCAAAGACATGTGTCTTAGATTCATTGCAGGTAGTATGTGCCCTACGATGGACTGGCATCTTGTCTAGTGTTGTTCCTGCCTTGCGTTCTATGCCACCGGCTAGGCATCGGCTCTTCAAGTCAAGTCAGATTTATTTATATAGCGCTTTTTACAATGGAGCATTGTCTCAAAGCAACTTTACAAGTTTAGATTATCTCCTAATAACTACGTCCAATCCCAAATTGAGCAAGCCTAGGGCGACAGTGGCAAGGAAAAACTCCCTATTTCTAGGAAGAAACCTTGGGAGGACAGACTCAAAGGGACCCCAACCTCCTTGGGCGGCATAGATGATAAATCTAAGAGCGAACTAGTCATGGAGTTCAAAGTTTTCTGAGGGATATAAGTGAAAGTCTTCACATCGACATTAAGTGGCCCGGGTATGTGATAAATCTAAGAGCCGAAACTAAAGTCATGGAGTCAGGTCCCGCATAAAATGGAATTATCACAGTGGAGCTCCATCGAGCATCATGTGTGGGGCAGGAACTGGTACTGGAACACAGCTCGGAGAGAAAACAGGAAATGTAATTAGTTACTGATTAAGAGCACAGTGTCTGTTAAGAAGCGCTGATGCCATGTGTAGCATGAGACCCCGGCAGCATTAGCTATAGCAGCATAGCTAGTAAGAGGAGAACTGGTAGGTAACACAGCCAAGAGGGATCACATGAGACATGGCAACCCCACATCTCTGATCACCATAAGACTCTTTGACTATGAACCCCCAGCTCTGCCCTTATTCTAAGGCAAGGATACACAAGTCAAGATCAAGAGGACCGAAGCCCAGTTCAGCCAGACCGCCCACTCAACACTCCTGGCTAACGGACGAGGCAGGCAGACCAGACGTGACTCCAGACTCCGGCCCCAGTGACCTGAGCCATGCATCCTGGTCTAAATTTAGTCAAAAGCCTGCGTAAATAAGTATGTCTTTAGCATAGACTTAAAACTTTGGAGAGTGTCTGAGTCTCGAACTAAAGTGGGAAGTTTATTCCGTAGTTGGGGGGCCATGTTTAGAAAGCCTTTCCCCCTGCTGGGAACTTTTTTATTCTAGGAACAAACAGAAGTCCTGCAACCCTGCAACGAGTAGCGAGTTGGATTGTAAAACTCTAAAGAGTCAACGTCAGAATAATGTGGGGCCAGGCCATGTAGAGCTTGTATAAGTTATAAGAAAGTATTTTTGTAATCAATGGCGGTAATTTGACTGGTAACCAGTGCATTGATGATAGAACCGGAGTATATTATCAAAATTCTAGTTCGAGTTAGCACTCGGGCAGCTGCATTCTGAACTAACTGAAGTTTATTTATAGATTTACTAGAGCATCCAGTAAGTAAGGCATTACAGTAATCCAACCTTGAGGTTATAAACGCATGAACAAGTTTTTCTGCATCATTAAAAGAGAGGATATTTCTAAGTTTAGCGATATTACGTAATTGAAAGAAAGCAATTCGAGTTATGCTGCTAATGTGCGCAACAAAGGAGAGATCTGAATCAAATGTGACCCCTAAGTTTTTTACAGACGGACTGGGCAATACTGGACAGCCATCTAGATTTAGGATAGATGTAGCCAACCTGTCTCTCACAGCCTTGGGTCCCACTAATAGCTCTTCCGCGACCCTGTCCAGGATTAAGTAGATAAAGTAGGCTGCCCAGGGGGGTTGGGTCCCTTTTTGAATCTGGTCATCCTGAGATTTCTTCCTTATAATATTTAGAGAGTTTTTCCTTGCTGCTATCAACATAGGCTTGCGCAATTAGGGCTTTGGGTCAAGCTACTTTGACTTGACTTGGTGTGAGCAGAGTGCCCCAAAGTCCCCCCGGCATCTCACTGCACCCCCCCAAGTTGAAATGAAACCTACGCTAATGCTCCAAACATCACATTCCAGAGCATCCCACAAACAGTTAGGTCATTAAAGTCATTCAGTTCTTTACTCCTGAACAATTTTCAAACATCTGCAACATCAACTGTGAGGACCAACTGTTCACTTATCATCTAATATGACCTAAAACATCATCAGATTTTCACACAATTCCTAAAAGTAGATAAAGAGAACCCAGTTAAACAAATGAGACAAAAATAATATACTTGGTCATTTATTTATTGAGGAAAATGATCCAATATTACATATTAGTGAGTGACAAAAGTAAATGAACCTTTGCTTTCAGTATCTGGTGTGACCCCCCTGTGCAGCAATAACTGCAACTAAATGTTTCCTGTAACTGTTGATCAGTCCTGCACACCGGCTAGGAGGAATGCAACCCTGCCATGCTTATCATTGTTGTGTCCTTCTGATGGTGGATTCATGAGAATTATCATTAGCCAATGTGAGAGAGGCCTTCAGTTGCTTAGAAGTTACCCCGGGGTCCTTTGTGACCTCGCCAACTATTACACACCTTGCACTTGGAGTGATCTTTGTTGGTCGACCACTCCTGGGGAGGGTAACAATGGTCTTAAATTCCCTCCATTTGTACACAATCTGTCTGACTGTGGATTGGTGGAGTCCAAACTCTTTAGAGATGGTTTTCTAACCTTTTCCAGCCAGATGAGCATCAACAACTCTTTTTCTGAGCTCGCCAGAAATCTCATTTGTTCATGCCATGATACACTTCCACAAATGTGTTGTGAAGAGCATTTTTTGATAGATCCCTGTTCTTTAAATAAAACAGGGTGCCCACTCACACTTGATTGTCATCTCATTGATTGCAAACACCTGACTCTAATTTCACCTTGAAATTAACTGCTAATCCTAGAGGTTCACATACTTTTGCCACTCACTAATATGTAATATTGGATCATTTTCCTCAAGAAATAAATGACCAAGTATAATATTTTGTCTCATTTGTTTAACTGGGTTCTCTTTATCTACTTTTAGGACATCTGATGATGTTTTAGGTCATATTTATGCAGAAATATAGAAAATTCTAAAGGTTTCACAAACTTTCAAGCACCACTGTAACTACATCCCAGGCTTTGACATGCACAGATATAATGAGATAATCAATGTTATTCAATACATGAGTGATCAGTGTTTTAGCACATCTAGGTCATTTATACAAAAAGTGGTCTGTAGATTAAAACACCTTACTGGTTACATTTCTATACACTACTTCACAGTACAAATCACTGTACAAAAAGCTTGCAGTTGCACATACTGTGACTTATATGTAATGAAACAGAATACGCTTAATCAAACAGATTTCCTTTTTTGCTGTCATACCTAAAAAGGGTACGTGGCAACACTCAAATTAAATTTCTTTATGCATAGATTGGTTTTGTTCATGCACAGAATTCTAAAGGCATATTCAAACTGATTATGCTCCATGCTCTCTTTGATCTTTTTTTTCACATTTAGAAAGTGTGCACAAATGCTTTTAATCATCCTGGTTAATTGTGAACCTTTTAAAGCTCTTTAAAGCCGTTTACTGAGAAAAATACTGTGAGAAGTTGGGAACAGATCAGTAGGAATGCTTCAGATTTTGAGTACTCTACAGCACTTATCAGACGGCGCTATCCAGAGCATCTTTGAAAATTTACCCACTGTTCAGGGATCCAACTGTGGCAGCTAAGCAAGGCTGGGATTCAAACTCTCAGCCAACTCATTAATGTT
Organism: Ancistrus triradiatus; assembly: GCA_025084515.1. Taxonomy (NCBI): domain Eukaryota; kingdom Metazoa; phylum Chordata; class Actinopteri; order Siluriformes; family Loricariidae; genus Ancistrus; species Ancistrus triradiatus. The sequence continues at coordinate 382,054 of JAJAGP010000075.1, read as the reverse complement.
CCCAAGCCTTAGCCACTCTAAATGCTGTAAGAGATATCATCGATAAACCACTGGAATTAAACCTGCAATCACATCTCTGCATGGAAGCACTGTGGACATTTGGTTATTACAAGTATGGCTATGATATAAATCAAATCATAACATATCAGCAGAGCATTAAATTAATTAAAGGACAAAAATGACTTTCCAACCAAATAAGCAAATTAATAGCTTAGACATACGCTTATTCATTTTGGCCATTTTGCATACTCAATTTGCATATTTAAGTTCTACATAACTCAGTGGTGCTTGGAAATAATTAAAACAAATGTGAGCGGATTCTGAAATATTGTTCACTTTGTGTTAAAATTGTTAGTGACTAGTTGTAAAGACCTGACATGGCCTAAATGTAGGGACCAGTGAGAATGTTACATGTTACATTGTCTAGCTAGGCCATGTAAGTGCTTAGATAATAAGCTATTGTTTGTGTAGATGTATAATGTATATCACCAGAAAAAGACTGAACTGTAATGAGAGTCCAGTAGTACTTACAAAATTTAGCACACAACCTTATCCAGATAAAACTGCAGTTGAGGATTAAGGGAACTGCTCAAGTGGCAGGTTGGTAGATGTAGAATTTGAACTAACAACCTTCCAGAGCCTTAACACTGAGCCACCACTGTCCCTATGTGTGGTAACTACTGTGACAGCCAGTCCAAACCCCCATTATCTGTAGAGCCTTTGTTTAAGATTACCTGTTTATGCTGTTCAATGTGGCTTGCCACCCCAACTGTTCCAAATAACATTGCTTCCAGAGTGGTAAGCACATCAAGCATTGTTCTGTGGATTAGCTTCTTGTTTACTTAAGGTCACACAGTTCATTTTCCTTGTGTCATAGAAGGTTTACTGTCATTACTGACAATGTCTGTTGTCTCAGCATAAATAAAACCATCCACAATACAGTACACATAAAACCCAAAATACACAAATCAGACAAAAACTTTTCCAGAATCTCTCCCAGGACTCCATCCCAGTGGGCATCTACAGTGGTGTTTGAAAGTTTGTGAACATTTTAGAATTTTTTATATTTCTGCATAAATATGACCTAAAACATCATCGGATTTTCACACAATTCCCAAAAGTAGATTAAGAAAACCCAGTTAAAGAAATGAGACAAAAATATTGTACTTGGCCACATATTTATTGAGGAAAATGATCCAATATTACGTATTAGTGAGTGGCAAAAGTATGTGAACCATTGCTTTCAGTATCTGTTGTGACCCCCCCTGTGCAGCAATAACTGCAACTAAACATTTCCTGTAACTGTTGATCAGTCCTGCACACTGGCTTGGAGGAATTTTAGCCCATTCCTCCATACAGAACAGCTTCAGCTCTGTGATGTTGGTGGGTTTCCTCACATTAACTGCTCGCTTCAGGTCCTTCCACAACATTTCGATTGGATTAAGGTCAGGACTTTGACTTGGCCATTCCAAAACATGAACTTTATTCTTCTTTAATCATACTTTGGTAGAACGACTTGTGTGCTTAGGCTCGTTGTCTTGCTGCATGATCCACCTTCTCTTGAGATTCAGTTCATGGACAGATGTCCTGACATTTTCCTTTAGAATTCTCTGATATAATTCAGAATTCATTGTTCCATCAATGATGGCATGCCGTCCTGGCCCAGATGCAGTAAAACAGGCCCAAACCATTTACATTTACAGCATTTAGCAGACGCCCTTATCCCGAGAGACTTACAATTGGTACAATCTTACAATCCAAGCAATTGTGGGTTAAGGGTCTTGCTCAAGGACCCAACAGTGGCAGCTTGGTCCCGTGATACCATGATCATCTCCAAATCATAACATCTTTCTTTTAAACCAAAACGTTCCATTTTGGTCTCATTCATCCACAAAACATTCTTCCAATAGCCTTCTGGCTTGTCCACGTGATCTTCAGCAAACTGCAGACAAGCAGCAATGTTCTTTTTGGAGAGCAGCGGCTTTCTCCTTGCAACCCTGCCATGCACACCATTGTTGTTCAGTGTTCTTCTGATGGTGGACTCATGAACATTAACATTAGCCAATGTGAGAGAGGCCTTCAGATGCTTAGAAGTTACCCTGGGGTCCTTTGTGACCTTGCCAACTATTACACGCCTTGCTCTTGGAGTGATCTTTGTTGGTCGACCACTTCTGGGGTCTTGAATGGTCTTGAATTTCCTTTTTCCATTTGTACACAATCTGTCTGACTGTGGATTGGTGGAGTCCAAACTCTTTAGAGATGGTTTTGTAACCTTTTCCAGCTTGATGAGCATCAACAACTTTTTCTGAGCTCCTCAGAAATTTCCTTTGTTTGTACCATGATACACTTCCACAAACGTGTTGTGAAGAGCAGACTTTGATAGATCCCTGTTCTTTAAATAAAACAGGGTGCCCACTCACACCTGATTGTCATCACATGACTGAAAACACCTGACTCCATTTTCACCTTCAAATTAACTGCTAATCCTAGAGGTTCACATACTTTTGCTACTCACTAATATGTAATATTGGATCATTTTCCTAAATAAGTAAATTACCAAGTATAATATTTTTGTCTCATTTGTTTAACTGGGTTCTCTTTATCTACATTTAGGACTTTTTTTTAGGACATTTAGGTGTGAAAATCAGATTATGTTTTAGGTCATATTTATGCAGAAATTTAGAAAATTCTAAAGGGTTCACAAACTTTCAAGCACCACTGTATGTACAAACAGAATACTTTAGATTTTAAAATGCTTGATGCTGACTGACATGTTGTTGGTCTTCTGCTGCTGTAGCCCATGCACCTTAACCTTTGATACAGTATGTTATGTGTCAGAGATGCTTTTTTGATTGCCACTGTTCTAAAGTGTAGTTATTTGTGTTAGACTTCCTGGTCATTCTCCAGTGACCTCTCACATCAACAAGGTTTCCAAACAGCAGAAGTTAACTCACTGGATGTTTTCTGCTTTTAAACTAGCATCATTCTGTGAAAACTCTAGGGAAAAATGCCAGTTTCTGAAGAGCTCAGAGAACATTATCTAACACCAGCACACATGTAAAATGCACACTTACAGTCACTTTGATTACATTTTTTATCAGTTATGATGTTTAATGTAAATATCAGCTGAAGCTGTTGACCCATGTCTGCTTGTTTTTATGCCACTTTATTGTCCAATTGGATATGGATGCATGACTGTGCATGTAAGGGTTTACACTCACTGGTCACTTTATTAGGTACACCTCCTTTTTTCTACACTCATTGTCCATTTGATCAGTTAAAATAGATGCATTTGGTAGCAATACAATTACAGACTGTAGTCCATCTGTTTCTCTACATACATTGTTCGTTAAATTTACTCTGTTCTCTACTGGCCAGGACCACCACAGGACAACCCAGATCAGGTACTATTTGGATGGTGGATCATTCTCAGCTATGCTCTTACACTGATGTGGTTGTGGTGGTGGTGGTGGTGTTAGTGTGCTGCAATGACACCAGTGGATCAAACACAGCAGTGCTCCTAGAGGTTTTAAACACTGTGTTCACTGACTCTGCACTCTATTAGACACAACAACCATATTGATTCTCCTTGTAGATGCAAAGTCATTTGTTGCTGCACAGTTTGTGTTAGCCATCCTCCAATCCTTCATCAGTGCCCACAGGACACTGCCTGGAAGATGCTGGTGGCTGGACTATGTTCTGTCCGGTAGTGATACTGAGATACTTAAAACTCCAGCAGCACTGCTGTGTCTGATCCACTCATACCTGCCCAACTCACATTAACACACTACAATCATGTCAGTGTCACTGCAGTGCAGAGAATCATCCACCACCCTAACAGTATTTGATTTGTGCTGGTCCTGGTCATTAGAGAACAGAGTAAAAGGGACTAACAAGTATGTAGAGAAACAGGTGGACTACAGTCTTTACTTGTAGAACTACCAAGAGCTTCTGGAAAGAGGAACTGATAAAATGGACAGTGTGTGTAGAAACAAGGAGGTGTACCTAATAAAGTCATCGGTGAGTGTATCTACTCTGTCAAACATGTAAGTGTTAAAAGTGTTAATTGCACCAGAGTTATTGTGTTAATTGTGATTATTCACATTTTGTTGCTTCTATTTTAAGAAATCTTCTTTTTAAATAGAAAAGAAATAGCTAAATTAAAAGTTTTTGTTTAAACACACTATATGGCCATATGAGTGACCAATATAAGCTTCGAAGGAATACAAAATAACACAATAGCGATTACCAGAATTATACTTTTTTGAATGTAAAGTATTCATTTAATTTGATATGTTTTTATGAAACAGCATGTGCAAGTCATTATCTCAAATACCAGACATGGTGTTAATCCATTTAATTACACTAAACTCTGTTTATGTGACTGAATCTGCTAATAATTCTGTACATTATAGGCTAGTAGTGCTGTATGTGGTATGTATAATACAGGGAATAGAGATTAGGGGACCTTTTCAGACACAGCCTACAGCTACAGGTGACTCACAGTCAAGAAAATGGCTTTACACTGATTATTGTCAATGTGTTAAATTTTAAAGACCTAAGTGACTTATGTCTTTGTGACAAGTTGGAAGTTGAATTATCTCCAAATGAAAGTATGACATTCAAAATGTACACAGCCGATCTTGAACAAAGAACTTCTTGGCATTGTTATTCTGATATTCCATCAGTTCTTGTCTTGTAGAATAACAGGATGTGAGCAAACAATATTCTTGCCATGTTTGCAAATAATGTCAAACCCTATGCTGGTTCTGCTGTAACCCTTTCTGTCTCTCTGTGTGGCTAAGGGCATCAAATTCTTACAGTTGTCCATTGCCATAGAGGTCTAGAGAAGTTTATAGCTGTCTGTGAATACTAATAATCAAAACGTGCATATGTTACTTATATATGCTGGGTCAGAACATATGTAAGAAGACTCCCTCATGATAACATGCTCTGAAGGAACAACATGTAAAATTTCTGTTTAAGGTCTGCCAGCAGAAATACTGTATTTTTCCCAAAGATTTTTTTTATTACATGCAAGTAACAACAGCTGTGCCTGTATTACCATTTCCGAGATGTGCTGAAAATAGCTAATCTTCCCTCATATGCTGGTCTTGGCTGGTTGCAATTCTCCTCCACCCGTTCTTTGTTCTTACGTTGTTCTTACGCCAACAGTGCTGCGTCACCCAGTCTATCTTTTCATATTCCTTTCTTTCACTCACCCACACCAGCACCTCCAGCTCAACATATTCTTTCACTCCAATTGCTATCTCTTTTCCTTTTCCATTACCCTCTCTAATATAAGCTATTCAAGGCTGTGGCTGTTATTATTACGATGAAGACCTAAAACCAATGGACATGCTATACGTGACATTGTTAGCAAGGTGGTCTCTGTAGTATGTTAGACACAGGGTTTCAACTAATGTTTTTAAGCAGGACCTTTAACTGCCAAAGTGTCAGCTATTAGGGAATTGACAGAGATGGCTAAGATGACTGGAACACAAACTGCGCTGTTTAGCGCCTACACAAACCTATCCCTCTGCTTCCTGCCAACATAGCCTGTGATTCTATTATGGCAAAAATGCCAGTTCAGCAAACTCACTCAAGACATGAGCTATATTTCCAGTTTTATTGTGTACTGGACTATCACTAGGTAACGACACTGTTTGTTTCATGATTTCATAGTAATTTGGACAAAGACACAATTTATTTAATTTGTTTTTTTGAGAAGATATATGAGAAAACTATTCATTCATTCACTTTCTTATCCACTTGAACCTGAACAGGGTTGCAGGAAAGCCGGTGCCTAACCATCAGCATACGGTGCAAGGCAGGAACAACTCTAGACAGGGTGGCAATCCATCGTAGAGCACACACACACACACACACACACACACACACACACACACACACACACACACACACACACACACAGTAGGAGCACTTTAGATACACCAATTAACTTAACAAACATGTCTTTTGACTGCGAGAGAAACCGGAGTACCCAGAGTAAACCCACATGGACACAGGGAGGACATGCAGACTCCACACAGAAAGGACACAGACCACTCCACTTGGGGATTGAACCCAAGACCTTCTCGCTGTGAGGCAACAGTGATATCCACCGAGAGACCGTGCTGCCCTTTTTTACAGAAAGTGTGCAGTAATTATTCAAACAAAATTAGGCAGGTGCATAAATTTGGGCACCCCAACAGAAAAATGACATCAATATTTAGTAGATCCTCCTTTTGTAGAAATAACAGCCGCTAAATGCTTCCTACAGCTTCCAGTCTGGATTCTGGTTGAAGGTGCTTTGGACCATTCTTCTTTAGAAACATCTCCAGTTTCAGTCAGGTTTGATGGTTTCCGAGCATGGACAGCCCACATTTTCAGTAATATTCATGTCTGGGGACTGAGATGGCCATTCCAGAACGTTGTACTGGTTCCTCTGCATGAATGCCTTAGTAGATTTTGAGCAGGGTTTGGGGTCGTTGGCCTCGGTGCAACTTTGTCACTGATTCTTGAACATTGTTCTCAAGAATCTGGAGATATTAACTCGAATCCATGCGACAATCAACTTTAACAAGATTCCTAGTACCTGCACTGGCCACACAGTCCCCACAGCATGATGGAACCGCCACCAAATTTTATACTGTGGGTAGCAAGTGTTTGTTCTTGGGATGCTGTGTTCTTTTTCCGCTCCTTATTATGTCCAAATAACTCAATTTTAGTTTCATCAGTACACAGCACTTTATTCCAAAATGAAGCTGGATTGTCCAAATGTGCTGTAGCACACCTCAAGTGACTCTGTTTGTGGCGTGTCTGCAGAAAAGGCTTCTTCTGCATTACTCTCCCATACAGCCTCTCCTTGTGCAAAGTGCGCTGTATAGTTGAACGATGAACAGTGACACCATCTGCAGCAAGATGAGGTTGTAGGTCTTTGGAGGTGGTCTGTGGCTTGACTATGACTGTTCTCACCATCCTTCGCCTCTGCCTATCTGAGATTTTTCTTGGTCTGCCACTTCGGGAGTTCCTTAACTAGAACTGTGCCTGTGGTCTTCCATTGCCTCATTATGTTCCTCACAGTGGAAACTGACAGCTGAAATCTCTGAGAGAGCTTTTCCCTTTCCCTGAACCATGATGTTGACCAACCTTTGTTTTCAGGCCATTTGAGAGTTGTTTTGAGGCTCCCCATGTTGCCATTCTTCAGAGAAGATGCAAAGAGGAGAAAAACTTCCAATTGGCCACCTTAACCCTTTCTCATAGTTTGGATTCACTTGTGTATGTAGATCAAGGGTCAATGAGCTTACAAACAAAAATTTTGTGTTCCAATAATTAGTGCTAAAGGTATTCAAATGACAAGGGTGCCCAAATTTAGCACCTGCCTAATTTTGTTTGAATAATTACTGCACACTTTCTGTAAAACCTATAAACTTAATTTCACTTCTCAAATATCACGGTGTTCATCTGCTATATGATATATTTACCTGAAATTGCTGAGCTGGACAACCAATGATTTATAAAGAAAAATCATGAAAATTATCAGGGGTGCCCAAACTTTTTCATATGACTGTAAATGTAAACCATGCAATGGTGTCAGTCAGTTGAGTGTAAATCAACTATATATTTTAAATCAACATTCAAAGTGTAATTTGTCAATCTCCAGAATGACCACCTGGAAAGATATACAAGTCTGATAGAAAGATATATAAATGGCTTCTGTGAGCTTTAAGGAGTTAAGGACAACTAAAGTCTAATTTTTAGAAAAAAAGTAATTGCGACAATTCAGTCAATAAAAACAGAAATTAGCTAACTTATTTGTGACTGTAAGTGAAGCTCTGCACTGACCATAAGATTAAAATGTTTTTTCTTGTATTCAAATTGTTAAAAAACAATGAAAATGTATTTGATCACTGGGATATTCAAGGGGCATTATACCAAAATAAAAGTGCTATTGTTTTAGCTTGTGTTCTTCAGTGCAAACACCATAAAAGAAAGTTATCACAAAAACAATTTTTTGAGGTCCTGCTAATAACAGTGGTGAACATATGCAAACAGAATTACTTTTAAACTGAATAAGAAGTTTTGAATTTGTTTCTCGTGATTCTACAGAAAGGCCACCCTTATTATTGAGTGAGTCCTGAATAATTTGTGGAATAATTAATAAGTAATTAATTGCATGTTAAGCTTTCTACTTAGATTTACAGTGCTGCTTGAAAGTTTGTGAACCCTTTAGAATTTTCTATATTTCTGAATAAATATGACCTAAAAATCATCAGATTTTCTCACAAGTCCTAAACGTAGATAAAGAGAACCCAATTAAACAAATGAGACAAAAATATTATACTTGGTCATTTATTTATTGCGGAAAATTATCCAATATTACATATTAGTGAGTGGCAAAAGTATATGAACCTTTGCTTTCAGTATCTGGTGTGACCTCCCCTGTGCAGCAATAACTGCAGCTAAACGTTTCCTGTAACTGTTGATCAGTCCTGCACACCGGCTTGGAGGAATTTTAGCCCATTCCTCCGTACAGAACAGCTTCAGCTCTGGGATGTTGGTGGGTTTCCTCACATTAACTGCTCACTTCAGGTCCTTCCACAACATTTTGATTGGATTAAGGTCAGGACTTTGACTTGGCCATTCCAAAACATGAACTTTATTCTTCTTTAACCATTCTTTGGTAGAACGACTTGTGTCCTTAGGGTCGTTGTCTGCATGACCCACCTTCTCTTGAGATTCAGTTCATGGACAGATGTCCTGACATTTTCCTTTAGAATTCTCTGATATAATTCAGAATTCATTGTTCCATCAATGATGGCAAGCCGTCCTGGACCTGATGCAGCAAAACAGGCCCAAAACCATGATACTACCACCACCATGTTTCACAGATGGGATAAAGTTCTTATGCTGGATTGCAGTGTTTTCCTTTCTCAAAACATAACGCTTTTCTTTTAAACCAAAAAGTTCTATTTTTGGTCTATCCATCCACAAAACATTTTTCCAATAGCCTTCTGGCTTGTCCACGTGATCTTTAGCAAACTGCAGACGAGCAGCAATGTTCTTTTTGGAGAGCAGTGGCTTTCTCCTTGAAACACTGCCATGCACACCATTGTTGTTCAGTGTTCTTCTGATGGTGGGACTCATGAACAATAACATTAGCCAATGTGAGAGAGACCTTCAGTTGCTTAGAAGTTACCTCGAAGTCCTTTGTGACCTCGCCAACTATTACATGCCTTGCTCTTGGAGTGATCTTTGTTGGTCGACCACTCCTGGGGAGGGTACAATGGCCTGGAATTTCCTCCATTTGTACACAATCTGTCTGACTGTGGATTGGTGGAGTCCAAACTCTTTAGAGATGGTTTTGTAACCTCTTCCAGCCTGATGAGCATCAACAACTCTTTTTCTGATGTCCTCAGAAATCTCCTTTGTTCGTGCCATGATACACTTCCACAAACGTGTTGTGAAGAGCAGACTTTGATAGATCCCTGTTTCTTTAATAAAAACAGGGTGCCCACTCACAGCTTATTGTCATCCCATTGATTGAAAACACCTGACTCTAATTTCACCTTGAAATTAACTGCTAATCCTAGAGGTTCACATACTTTTGGCACTCACTAATATGTAATATTGGATAATTTTCCTCAAGAAATAAATGACCAAGTATAATATTTTTGTCTCATTTGTTTGGGTTCTCTTTATCTATGCAAACTACTTATATCCAGTAGGAACTGAAGGAAGTTTGGTTTTCCTATGTCACTGCTTTAGGACATTAAACCATGTTAGACTTTGTTGGCATTAAGTATTTTAGACTTCAGCATTCAGGCTAAGCCGGTTGAACACGGTACACTCCTGCAGCTAAGTATTATGCTGGTGCCTTAGAAGTTTTGTCATGTTGGTCTCCTTTACAACAGATCAACTTTTCAGTTATTGCATTTTGCATTTCATCTCAAGGTAGAGCCAAACGTTTGAGCAGTTTTGGGCATCCATCTTCCACTAAAGCTCTAGCAGAGTGGATTAAAAAAACTACGTGATGATGAACGTCATTATGTGGCGCACCAGTGATGGCAGATAGACACCTCCTTAATACAACCATATTTTTGCATGAATTGCAGCCTTGTATTTGAAGTATAAAAGGCATTAGTAGGAAGCGATAAGTGGAATCAAAATTCTAATTTATTAAGGAGTACCCGGTTCTTGAAATTTGGAACTGGTTCTGAATAGGAACCAGGTGTCGATACCCAACCCCAATCGTTGGTGACATTCCTCTTTTCCCTTCAACTGTTCCAAAGCTAATTGTTGCATAGCCTTTGAATGAAGGGTGAGGTTTCACTGGATCAAGGATCCAACTGCTTGTTTACTTTGCAAGCCAAGATTCTGATTTTGAGCTGGGTCCAGTTGAAGCTCACAGTAAACAAATTTGATGCTGCACCTTACAGAAAGTGGGTTCACATATGCACAGTATGCTAATGCAAAGGTTTCCCTACTCTGAAATCTGATGTTTTGTTTCTATTTTACTTTCCAGCTTCTTTCCCCTAAATTTGACCTGTTTTAAGTCAATCAGGGAAGTTTAATGTAATAAATTCATTAATTCACACGAGGTATGAGCTGAATGTCTTAGAGGAAACCCACGAAGAACATTGGATAACATGTCAAACTCCACCCAGACTCAGCTATGAACTCTGAAACTGTAAAAGACTAACACTAAAGCTTGGGGCCCCCTGGCCAAGTTACATGTGTTGTTTTTTAAACAGAAAGATGTTACCCCAAACCACAGAAGGGAACAATATCTTGACATGCGTCTGCAAATATTAACGAACCATTATCTAGTGCATTGCCTCTAAAGGTGTTCAAACATTTATCCATTGCTAATGTTATGTTTTACATTTTACATTTCATTTAAATGCAATTCAAAAGTATTTGTGTTTGCAATACTGTTAATAACACACACACTGTTAAACCTCAGCTTTACAGAGATCCATGTATTGTCCCTTATCTAGAAAAAGGTCACCAGAAAAAAAGTGAATTGGCATAACAAAGATACATTGAGAGGAACATGACTCAGGATACCAGATAGATGGATGAAGAGACTTTTTCTTCCTGATTGGTTTCTTCTGTCAGTTGTATTTCCATACATAATGTTCTCTCGCTCTCTCTGTCTTTTCCTGCCTCTCACAATGGCTTCTCTGAATCAGTCCTCTGGTGTTATATTATTCCCATCTCTGTCCATTTTTCCTTCCTTCATCAGGGTGCTTGAATTGGCATTTTTTCTCTCCTGGTAATTGAAAGTGTTTTTTTTCTCTTAGCATTGACTTATATCTCTATTGCTTCTTCCCTCCAGCCAGATTCTACCTACCTTCTGTTTCCCTCTTCAACAGGACACACTATCTATCACACAGACAGGTGTTGGCATGAATGATGGACTATTCTTTCAGCTAGTGAATGGTTTGTGTATGTGTGGTCACTCTGTTGACTATATGTGTCCTTCATGTGCTACATTTGGTCATTAAGGCCTTTTTCTATGGAGTGTAGTCCATATACTCATGCTGTCAACACACACAGGCCCAGGGGACATCATTATCACTTCCACCTGCCCTCCAACACACACACACACAAACACACACACACACACACACACACACACACACACACACACGACATAACTGTGACATCGAGCTGTCAAAACAAATGCAAAAAATAAGGATCAATCTGAGGTATCACCCTACTCTACAGTACAAACACACAATCATAGAAACAATGCACTAGTTCCTACATTCACCAACAAACTATATTAGTTTAGACAACTTAGACACTGATTCATCTGTATGTGTCTGCCACATATAAGCTACTCATAGCCATGGTGATAAATACTTCGATAGCAGTATTGTGTTTATGGAAAACTAAAACTTTGTGTGTGTGTGTGTGTGTGTGTGTGTGTGTGTGTGCGCGTGCGCGCGCGTGTGACTGGAAAGGACAAATTCAACAAAACAAATGCTTATCTGTACTCTGTGTCCTTTTTACTGAACGTACTGAACAATCTATATAGATGCCCTAGTGCATCTAAAGAGTGCCCTCTGCTGCTCACATTAAAGCCCCTTTAAAAGGTGTTGGTGAAACACACATAAATATGACCGGTTTATTAGGTAAATCTACCATTCTATGGGTACAGAGTCACTTCCTGTTGTTAGAACTGTCAGCATAATTACAGCGGTGCTTGAAAGTTTGTGAAACTTTTAGAATGGTCTATATTTCTGCATCAATATAATCTAACATTGCATTAGATTTTCACAAAAGTCAAAAAGTAGGTAAAGAAAATCCAAACAAATGAGACAAAAATATCATACTTTTGGTCTAATATGACATATATGTGAACCTTCAAAGCTAATTTGAATGCGACATTAGAGTCAGGTGTTTTCAATCAGTGGGATGACAATCAGGTGTGACTGGGCACCCTGTTTTTATAAAGAACAGGGATCTATCAAAGTCTGCTCTTCACAACACGTTTGTGGAAGTGTATCATGGCACGAATAAAGGGGATTTCTGAGGACCTCAGAAAAAGAGTTGTTGATGCTCATCAGGCTGGAAAAGGTTACAAAACCATCTCTAAAGAGTTTGGACTCCACCAATCCACAGTCAGACAGTGTACAAATGGAGGAAATTCAAGACCATTGTTACCCTCCCCAGGAGTGGTGTGAGTGGGCACACTTGTATTTAAAGAACAAGAATATATCAACGTCTGATCTTCAAAACATGTTTTTGGATGTGTATGATGGTATGAACAAAAAAGCTTTCCAAGGACATCAGATAAAGAGTTGTTGATCAACAAACTGGAAGCGATTCCAAAACAGCTCTTAAAGTGTTTGGATTGTGTACAAATTGAGGAATTTTAAGACAGTTGTTACTTGATCTACCAACAAATGATCACTTCAAGAGCAAGGCGTGTAATTGTCTGTGAGGTCACAAAGGAACTCAGGGTTTCTCTTTATCTACTCTTATGACTTTTGCGAAAATCTGATGACGTTGTTGGTCATATTTATACTGAAATGTAGAAATTTCTAAAGGGTTCACAAATATTCAAGCACCACTGTAGGTGCTTGTACTTACACACATTGGACAATTTATCAGTGACATTCAGAGTGTACATTAACATGTTACTGAGAATGCTCCAGTTCCTCATTGGGTCAACGTTGGTCTCTATCTCTATATAATGGACATTGTAGACAAATTGGGCTAAGCAAAATATTAGCAATCAATAATTGATCATTATAAATATAAGGTTGATATAGCTGACAAACTGTCAAAAAGAAATGTTATAGAGGTACCCATGTATACAGATCCAGAATTACTGGCAACCTATGTAAAATGGGTAAAACTTCTGGGCTAACATGAATTTATGGTAGAAATATGAGATATATATATATATATATATATATATATATATATATATAGCCTTTAAATGAAGCCACAACAGCTAATCGTAGAACATTAGTTTAATTTCTGTGTAACCATTTGACTTTTTTCTGATAAAAAAAAAACAAAAACAAAAGAAAGACAAACATACAAAAATAAATAAATAAATAAAACTGACCATAGAAAGATCTGACCATAAAAAAGATCTGACCATAGAACAAAGTTCCAGTAGAATCTAATGGGCTACTGGCTTTTGTGGTTAGATGATAGTTGTAAGGCACGTAGGTGGCATCTATTTTTTGTATAATGTGGTCAAAAATTCTTTAATCTTTCCCATGTTTGATGCTACCACTTTCTGCAGATCTCTAGTTAGTACTCCTTTTGCTTTTGTAACAATCCTTCTTATTGTGGAAGGGAGCAAAATACACTTCTATTATTTTCCAGGCAGCGTCATTAAAGCTTTGGTTATTTAAATATTGCCTTAATTGTGGATATTGATTTTTTTCAGAAGTGTAGATGTTTATAGTTGCTCACATAACTGTGAAGCTCAAAACACATTTGTCTTGATTCATTCACGTATTCTTTAATTCTATCAATATTGATCTAAGGATATATTCTAAGGCTTCTTACTAGAGTGCTATGACTTCCTAAAAGTTCCTAAACAATCAAGTTGACATAAAATCTATGTTTTTGTCCACCCTTATCCAGGGAGTCAATAATTGTCTTGCAGTCTACTGAAGAAGTTTAAACAGTGGTTCTACAGTAGCTCATACATCCTACTCAAGGATTTTGTTGTTGTTTTGTTGTTAAACCACAGATGGGATAATGTTCTTATGCTGAAATGCAGTGTTTTCCTTTCTCCAAACATAACACTTTTCATTTAAACAAAAAAGTTCTATTTTGAATTATTTTTCCACAAAACATTCTTTCAATAGCCTTCTGGTTTGTTCACATGTTCTTCTGATGGTGGACTCATGAACATCAACATTAGCCAATGTGAGAGAGGCCTTCAGTTGCTTAGAAGTTATCCTGGGGTCCTTTGTGACCTCGCCAACTATTACATGCCTTGCTTTTGGAGTGATCTTTGTTGGCCGATCACTCCTGGGGAGGGTAACAATGGTCTTGAACTTCCTCCATTTGTACACAATCTGTCTGACTGTGGGATCAACATGGGTTGTAAATAGCAGACTTTGATAGATCCCTGTTCTTTAAATCAAACAGGGTGCCTACTCACACCTGATTGTCATCCCATTGATTGAAAACACCTGACTCTAATTTCACCTTCAAATTAACTGCTAATTTTGCTAATACTTTGAGGACTTATGTGAAAATCTGATGATGTTTTTGGTCATATTTATGCAGAAATTCTAAAGAGTTCATAAACTTTTTTACGGATCCACTCCTTCGTTGCCCGAGCGGTGTGTTTGGGATCATTGTCATACTGAAAGACCCAGCCACGTTCCATCTTCAATGCTCTCACTGATGGAAGGAGGTTTTGGCTTAAAATCTCACGATACATGGTCCCGTTCATTCTTCCCTTAACACGGATCAGTCGTCCTGTCCCCTTTGCAGAAAAACAGCCCCAAAGCATGATGTTTCCACCCCTATGCTTCACAGTAGGTATGGTGTTCTTGGGATGCAACTCGGCATTCTTCTTCCTCCAAACATGATGAGTTGAGATTTTACCATAAAGTTCTGATATTATACCACATGATATTCTGACAATCCTCTTCTGGATCATCCATATGCTCTCTGGCAAACTTCAGATGGGCCTGGACATGTACTGGCTTAAGCAGGGGGACATGCCTGGCACTGTAGGATCCGAGTCCCTCTCGGCGTAGCGTGTTACTGATGGTAGCCTTTGTTACTTTGGTCCCAGATCTCTGCAGGTCATTCATCAGGTCCCTCCATGTAGTTCTGGGATTTTTGCTCACTGTTCTCATGATCATTTTGACCCCAAGGGATGAGATCTTGCGTGGGGCCCCAGATCAATTGCTCCCACAGTTGATTTATTTCACACCAACCTGCTTGCCTATTGTAGATTCACTCTTCCCAGCCTGGTGGCAGGTCCACAATTTTCTTCCTGGTGTCCTTCAACGGCTCTTTGGTCTTGGCCATGGTTGAGTTTGGAGTCTGACTGTTTGAGGCTGTGGACAGGTGTCTTTTATACAGATAACGAGGTCAAACAGGTGCCATTAATACAGGTAACGAGTGGAGGACAAGAAGAGCTTCTTAAAGAAGTTGTTACAGGTCTGTGAGAGCCAGAAATCTTGCTTGTTTTTGGGTGACCAAATACTTAATTTTCCACCATAATTTACAATTAAATTCTTCAAAAATCCTACAATGTGATTTCCTGGATTTTTATTCTCATTTTGTCTCTCATAGTTGAAGTGTAGCTATGATGAAAATTACAGACCTCTCTCATCTTTCTAAGTAGGACAACTTGCATCAGTGGCTGACTAAATACTTTTTTGGCCCACTGTATATATGTGAGTGACACAAGTATGTGAACCTTTGCTTTCTGTATCTAGTGTGACTCCATGTGCAGCAATAACTTCAACAAAATATTTCTGTAACAGTTCAGTCCTGCACATTGAACTTCTTCCGTAGCTTTTCTGTTGGATTAAGGTAAAACTTTGCCATTCCAAAACATTAATTATCTTTTGCCATTTTTTGGTTTAATGATTTGTTTGGTTGCTGTTTTGCCGCACAACACACCTTCTCTTGAGATTCAGTTCATGAACAGATGTCTTGAAATTGTTTTTTAAAATTTGCTCGTATAATTCAGAATTCACTGTTCCATTCATATTGGCAAGTTCTCCTGGCCTACATGCAGCAAAATGGGCAAAACCATGATACTACCACCACCACCAAGTTTCACAGATCGAATAAGGTTCTTATTCTGGAATGCAGTGTTTTTTCTTTCTCCGGACATACTGCTTTATCTTTAAACCAAAATGTTCTATTTCTCATTCATCCACAAAATGCTTATCAAATAGCATTCGAACTGGTCCATGTCCCGCATGATGTTCAGCAATGTTTTTTTTTAGAGAGCAACGGCTTTCTCATTGCAACTCTACCACACCACACTATTGTTGTTCAGTGCTGTCCTGATGGTGGACTCATGAATATTAACATTGGATAAAGAAAGAGGCCTTCAGTTTCTTATTAGTTGCGCTGGGTTAATTTGTGACTTTTACATGCCTTGCTCTTAGAGTGGTCATTTTTTGTTGACCAAATAACAATGGTCTTGAATTTACCCAATTTGAACACAATGTATCTGGCTGTGGATTGATGGAATCCAAAATCTTTAGAGATGGTTTTGTAACCTTTCACAGCATCAGTAGATCTTTTTCTGAGGTTTCTGAGAATAGCTTTTTTGTACCGTACCATGATACACTTCCACAAATGTGTTTTGCAGATCAAACTTTGGTAGATCCCTGTTAATTTAATACTGATTGTAATCCCATTGATTAAAAACACCTGACTCTAATTTCACTTTTAAATTAACTGCTAATCGTAGAGGTTCACATACTTTTGCCACTCACAGTTATTTATACTGGATCAGTTTACTTAATAAATAAGTGAACAAGTGTAATATTTTTTATCTAATTTATTAGTTGGGTTATATTTATCTACTTTTAGGACTTCCTTCATCATCTTGCCCCTTCACAGCAATCTCATCTGCCCATACTGTCCCTCTCATTTCCTCAGAGCTTCTGTAAAAGTTCCACATACAAGAATCATGTCTGAGGGTGGTAGGTCTTTTTGTACTCTTGCTCCTAAATTGTGGAACTCTTTTCCACAATCTCTTTGTGACTGCTATACCCTCTTTTCCATTAATGCAAAATTGAAAACCTTTTTCTTTACTGTTTTCTTCTCTTCTTTCTCCAAGTCTTAGACCTATTTCTGCTTCTTCATTTTTCCCCCCTCCCATTTCTCTCACTGTAAAGTATCCTTGGTTATGGGCAAGGTCCTCTATAAATCAAACTAGTTATTATTATTATTATTATTATTATTATTATTATTAAAAGTAAAACACTTAGTACGAGTCTGCTCTTTTAGCAAAACTTTTAGTATCCCCCTTGTATTGTCATCAGTGGGATAGACTGCTGTAACAAACTTTCAAACTGCATGACATTGTCAAACTTAGAGGGCAACGCAATTAACCCTAGCCACTTCAGATGAAATTAGACCATCAACTGCCACCTAGAATGCAATCGATTGATTACATCCAGAAAACACTCTGGAGAGCAGAAAATGCAGTTCAGATCAATACCTCTTCTCATGCTTTCCTCTGAAAGGGTGACTCACATCAGCGGGGCGCTTTGTCACTTCACCACTTTTAACTTTACATTACATAAGTGTTAATAACATGCAGTCATGTAACCATGGCAAAGATGATGTCATCATAAGGACGATTTTGTCTGTAGGTTGTTTGGAGGGGTGGCTATGGATGGCAGAAGGAAACTTTAATCAGCATGCTAATTTCACCTGCAGAGATCAAAACTGCCACCCTAATTAAGAGTAAATGCTTTGCCAAATATATCCTTGCAACTGTGTCCAGAATAACAGGAAATGAGCAGATTGCTACAGAAATAGTCCAGAAATAGTCAATGAAACACTTCAGAAGCTTTTAATAGATAATGAGGTGTTTGAAAAAAGAAAAAAAAAAAAAAAAAAAAAAGGTTTTGTAGTTATTTTATGACCAGTTGATGTTGCCAGTACTACAGTGTGACACACAAGGTGTTGTGGTGATGGGGGGGATGTGCAATATTCAAATAACAAGAAAGAGGCAATATGAGCGTTGAAAAAATGATCAGGCTCCTGATTCAATACTTCATAGAGCTTACTTTTGCTTTAATTACACACTTCAATCTACTTGTTTTGGATTTAGTTCAATCTTGGTCTATTCTGACCATTAAAACCTTTCACCACATGGCATACGTTTGTTTACTTGGTTTATTTAAAGTTCCTATCAGCATCAGTGGCCACTTCAGTGACACAGACAAGGTTACATCAAGACTATATATATACACATATATATATATATATATATATATACACACTCAAGTCAATGCCAGTTTAGTGTAATCAATTAACCTAATGCATGTCTTTGGACTGTGGGAGGAAATTATAGTACCCGGAGTAAACCCATGTGGTCACGGGGAGGATATGCAGACTCCACCCAGAAAGGACACAGACCGACCAATGATATACATAACCTCGTAACTCATATAAAGTTACCAGTCAAATTCATCCAGAGTTGCTGACATTGATTGGTTGATTAGATATCTGCATTAATGAGTAGTTGAACACAGCAACCCACAGCAACCAACAGCCCACGAGTGTTCTTACATATTTAATTTACGTCACACTCTGGGCTAATACTACATGTGTGTATATACGATGGAAGTTCCAAATACTTCTGAAATATTTACAACCCAAAATCAGAAAAAGTTGGGACAGTATGGAAAATGCAAAAAAAAAAAAATTGCAGTATTTCTAACATTTGCTTTGGAACCTCAAAATTTGAACTTAATTAGTTCCAGAAGGCCATTCAAATTTGGATTTGTTCGAAGTCAAAATCCAAATAATTTCAGACACACCCTGAGACAGGGTCATACACATATGCATTCAAATTTTTGTTCGAATTTGGGGGCAAAAAAAATTTAAAATGGACCCTCAATGTCCAAACTGGTCAAATAAAGAAGCATTGGAATTCTGTGGTTCCACTGTAATTAGACTTTTATTTCATTGCAGACAGTGTGAAACAAAGATATTTCATGTCCTCACTTTTTTGTTTCAGTTTCATTCAAGTTTTCTTCCCCCCACTCTTAACTTCTAGTGTCCTTCGACAGCTCGTTAGTTTTGAGTTTGGAGTCTGACTGTTTGAGGCTGTGGACAGCTGTCTTTTATACAGATAATGAGGTCAAACAGGTTCCATTAATACAAGCAACAAGTGGAGGACAGAAGAGCTTCCTAAAGAAGAAGTTACAGGTCTGTGAGAGCCAAAAATCTTGCTTGTTTGTGGGTGACCAAATACTTATTTTCCACCATAATTTACAATTAAATTCTTTAAAAATCCTACATTGTGATTTTCTGTATTTTTTTTTCTCATTTTGTCTCTCATAGTTGAAGTGTACCAATGATGAAAATTACAGACCTCTCTCATCTTTGTAAGTAGAAGAACTTGCACAATCAGTGGCTGACTAAATACTTTTTTACCCCACTGTAAGTTACTTTGAAAAATGGTCAGACAATCTAAGATAATAAGGTGAATTTATAAGGAGTGAAAGTATCTGAAAGAAAGCAATGTACTAAGTAAATAAAAAGCTGAGTGATGGAAAAAAAAAACTGAAAACCGAAAAGTGAAACAAAAAAGTGAGAACATGAATTATCTTTGGTTCACACGGTCTGTATTGGAATAAAAAAATTACAGTGGAACCACGGAATTGTAACGCTTCTTTATTTGACCAGTTTGGACATAAACCGGTGTGTTTGAATGTTTTTTGCCCCCATATCCGAACAAATTAGAATGCATATGTGTATGACCCAGCCTCAATGTATGTCTGAAAATATTCAAAAAGGTTCTAACCAACTTAATGTAGAATACTGTTTTTCATTAGTGACGACCATGTTTCAACAAATTCAGGCTGTCATAAAATCCTGAGAAGGAGCAACAAAGTAATAATTTAGACTGTTTGAAACTGTGTGAATTCTTTTTACTCTACTTGATCTGGGAAATCAAGTAAAATTTATTTAATTAAATTTCTTTGAGAGATGTTTCTCAACAAAATAAAAAAGTCTGGTGATTCCATAAATGTTATGGATTTTTATACAGTGATATAAGATCTTTTTTTGTGCTGTGCTGCTGTCTCCATTAATAGAAAAATGCCATCACTGGTAGTCTATTTGCTTTTCACAGATCAGATCAGCTTCTGTAAATTTGAATGCAAACATTAATATACAAGTTTGTTTTTTGTGTTTTTTCCTCTATCTAATTCACTTTATGTAATGGATAACACAGTGCTTAAGTACATTTGTCACAAGATTCTTTATTTAATCCTAGGTAGTTGTTTGGATGAGTGTTTTTACTTAATAAAACATTTTCCTAGCTAACAGTACTTTAGATGAGTAACATTTATTGCTACCCTACACACCTCCTGGTATGAAGTGTCATTTAGCAAGCCCCAATCAAATTAATGGAGGATAATGAGGATGATGCAAGTTCACATGCATTGTGTGCATCAATTTGCACAATAGAGGTTCTGCACAGTAATCAAATAATACAAAGTGTTTTCTTTCATCTGTTCCCAATACTAAACCATACCTAACAGCTTCTGAAACTAAGTACCAGCTGTGAACAGACAATTCAGCTTTCAGAACCATCTGAAATTAAAGGTAAACTGTCAGTGTACAGAGGAGACCCTTATTTTCAGAGCAAATGGTAAGGATTACAACCAAATACTCTGATGGTCTCTAACAAATCTGCTGAGAGAATATCAATAAGCCGTAGTGCAATACAGAGCACTTTGCCAGTAAGAGATTATACCCATGACAGAAGAAGAAAGAGTTACGACTTATGATTCAAAATTGATCGTTTGTAAATGCACTTAAGGACCTTTTCAGTGGCATCTTAAATCCAAGACTGAGAATAAAGTGCATGCAGTTTGTGTGTGATTACATGTAACATTTAGCCATGGTTACAGTAGTGTGTCTTTGCATGAATAATAAATTTCACTCACGTTGTGAAGGCTGGGTTGTACTTGGCTCCTAAGTAGTATGAGTACAGGTTAAACATGCCAATCATGAAAGCGACGAAGACCATGATGAAGATGACCATGAATTTAAAGATGTCTTTCACAGTGCGTCCCAGTGAGATCTGCAGTGGGCCAAAGCTCTCATTGGCTGGAAGGATGTACGCAATGCGTGAGAAGCTCAGGACCACAGCGATGGCATACAGACCTTCTGAGATAATCTGAGGATCAGAAGGCCTCCACTTGTTCCTGGCTGAGTTAGAGAGATGGAGAGAAACAAAACAAATATCACAAACCCATCAGACATCCTTTCACAATGAAAATTCAAAGATTTGATACAACATTATCAAGCTGGTGTGTCATTGAATATTTGCACAGTATACTTGTACGTGCCATTGCTACAATCCTAAACTGTAATAATAATAATAAGATAACACTTTATTGATACAGAAGGAAATTGCAGATAATTGTTGCATCCACTAATAGCAGTGCCTTGTTATTCACTGTCAGCAGGTTGCACACCTTGATGATAGTAGCAAAAAAACCCCCCCCAAAAAACCTGATCATCAAATTATTGGACAGACCCCAAGTTGTAAGAGAAGTGACACTGTATTTTATATGGCAATGGACACCCGAAACTGGTGGAAATATTGTGGGGCAATGGTTAAGATACTGGATTGTGGTCCAGAAGGTCCATGGTTAAAGCCTCAGCACTGCCAAGCTGCCATTGTTGGACTCATTAAGGTCCTTAACCCTCAATTGTTTCTTTTATTTATTGTTAAATTACAGCAGTCACTCTGCAGAAGTGTGACTGCTAAATGCTGTAAATGTCCATTCACATGTGTTATAGGGAATAATTCTCACACACTCACACACAGACTCTTTAGGTATTTTCGCTCCAACTCTTGTTCTTACTTGAGACGGGTCTTAAATTGTGCAATTATACATGTTATTACTTTTTTCCACCACAAGATAGCAGCACTTATACCTGCTCAATACTGGAGAGGGCAACCTATTCCACAGTGCAAAACTGAAGCTTTACAAAACTAAACACTGAACAAACATTTCCACAAGCAAACAATGAAAGTCATACATGCTGCAGCAAAGTTTATTATTCAACATAATATAATAATCTGATTATTGAAAACCACCTCATTCTGTTTCCCTTAATCACTGGATATTATCTTTTCTGATGTCAAGTAACTGGAGCTTTTTTTTCCAGAATAATCACACTAGGCACAGCACATTGTGTAACTGTGTCAGTGCTATTAATATTGGGTTAATTTAGTTGAGTTACTGTCCAGGTTTTTATTTTTTACTTTGAAGACCTTTGCCTGTTTGCTAGCAATGTAGGTCTCTTCTCCACCAAGCTATTTTCAGTGCTATTAGTGTGTGTATAGTTGTCAATAAAATGATCAAAAGACATGTTCCAGGTCTGCCTGATTCTTCTGAGCCTCTACTCTGGTGTCAGAAGTAGGATCGACTGTGAGAGGCTGAGCGACTTCTCTGTGAGGGCGATCGACCCCTAGCAGAAGATGAAGAAAGGAAGCTGGGCAGCCAGCATGGAACCAGTGATGAAACTCCAATGACACTGAGCATCAAATGTTACGCCTAGCCAGTTCTGCCTGATGGATCCAGCCAGACTTACCTTCAAATGTGGCTAAGACCAGCAAGGTTAAGGACCAGCAAGTCAGCGACTGGTAGCAGTGTCCCATAGATGCTGCTAGGAGGTAAAGTCAGTAGGAAACGATAAAGGGGCTGATCAACAGGGGTTGGAGAGCTCTCCCACACCATCAACCTCAATGCAAACTTCATGGTCAGTTGTGTGGGTTGGCAGCATGGACTATGGTTAACTTGCACATCCGGAAGCACCAAAGTCAAATCGCTAGAGGATGAAGGATTTAGTGTGTCAATTTGCAGCCCAATGTGTTACCAAGCATCCTCAGAAAGACTGTGGGTAGTTGGGAGCCACCAACCAATAAATGACTTAAGCTGGTCACTAATGACATGGTGGCAATGTTTAGAAAACAGCATATGATCAGCATCTAATTTGGGTAAATGGAGTTGTAAACAGGAGTTATAGTTGGCACCCATCAGTCAGTGATGCCAGTACCATGGACATTGGAATTGAACAACCACACACACTCTCCATGGAGCAAAGATTCAGCACGCTGGCAGCAACATGGGAGCAGGTGAGATGCCAACATCAATGCGGTCGAACACAGTGATGGACAGTCAGCTGACCCAGCTACAGAGGACTGTAAATGCACTGTGGCAGTGGGGCAGTACAGGTCTGACTGTCAACGAACGTGACAAACTGGAATTTACTGCAAGCATTTTGTGATAAGGACTGTACATACAGAAACTAGGTACAACATCATATTGACATGAGCACAGCAGTGTTCATCTGCTTCTGCCCACACTGCTTGCTGCTAGGCAGATGACAGGTGATGGAGATAAGATTAATGAGATGGTTGCAGCAGGTGTCACTGGACCCTCTGGCAGTCCCTGGATGGCACTGGCGGTATTCATAAAGAAAAAGAATGGTGATTCTGAGTGCATTATTGTTATTATTACCTGAACCCCAAACAACCTGAACAAAGCTGGAATTATATTCATTGCCACACAACATGCTGGATAACAGGCTGGATCAAGTACGTGGTTACAAATGGTTCAGTTCACTCAACCTGCACACTCTCTACAGGTAGTTTGGATTATGTAGCATGTCCACCACTTTCAAACATCTTCCACAAGAATGCTGCTTTCTGTACCTGGATGACTTATTGAAACAATGTCCTGATAAAGTGCTGCACAGCCTGGAGAGAGTGCACGCCAGCATCCATGCTGCTTGCCTCAAACTGCACCAACAAATGCAGCCTCCTCCAGCACCAAATGACCTTCCTTAGTCACGCCGTCAGTGGAGAGGAATTGGTCACTGACAAAGCCAAGGTAGAGACTGTCCAGTATTGGCTCACAAACACCAACACTGAGCAGGTGTGGAGCTTCCTGGGCTTTGCATCTTACTACCGTTACTTCATCAAGGGTGCACCTCTTTGAAAGTCACCTATGAGGCTGAGCATGCCTTTCAGTGCCTCAGAGCTGCACTCGTCACTCCTTCTTTCCTGGTGCTACCACAACATTATGGACAGTGATGCCAGCAACCAGAACCTGAATAAAACCTGAGTAGAAAGTCTTGACCTTAATCCAATCAAAATGTTGTGGAAGGACCTGAAGCAAGCAGTTAATGTGAGGAAACCCACCAACCATTCCAGAGCTGAAGCTGTTCTGTACGGAGGAATGGGGTAAAATTCCTCCAAGCCGGTGTGCAGGACTGATCAACAGTTACAGGAAACATTTAGTTGCAGTTATTGCTGCACAGGGGGGTCACACCAGATACTGAAAGCAAAGGTTCACATACTTTTGCCACTCACTAATATGTAATATTGGATCATTTTCCTCAAGAAATAAATGACCAACTATAATATTTTTGTCTCATTTGTTTAACTGGGTTCTCTTTATCTACTTTTAGGACTTTTGTGAAAATCTGATGATGTTTAAGGGCATATTTATGCAGAAAAATAGAAAATTCTAAAGGGTTCACAAACTTTCAAGCACCACTGTATGTTGCTACCAGCTTTGCACACACAGATTGAGGTAGTTTTAACAGTTTAATAGTATAGTATGCTTTAAACAGTTCAAACTGTTTAAACCGTGCTAGAGTGGTGCTTGAAAGTTTGTGAACCCTTTAGAATTTTCTATATTTCTGCATAAATATGACCTAAAACATCATCAGATTTTCACAAAAGTCTTAAAACTAGATAAAGAGAACCCAGTTAAACAAATGAGGCAAAAATATTATACTTTGTCATATATTTATTGAGGAAAATGATCCAATATTACATATTAGTGAGTGGCAAAAGTATGTGAACCTTTGCTTTCAGTATCTGGTGTGACCCCCCCTGTGCAGCAATAACTGCAACTAAACATTTCCTGTAACTGTTGATCAGTCCTATATCAGTTACTATGATCGAATTACTAAGTGAATGTAAACACGCTCAGCATTGTCAGTATAGTCTGCTGGTAAAGAAGTATACAGCAGTGATGGAACTTCACTGTGGCAGAGATGCTCCAAGCTTACCAGGGTGAGCTACTACACACCCAAGAGAGTAACTTGGAGCCTGCACTATTCTGTGAGTGGTTGCGGAGTGAGCAAAAGCCAGAATCGGCGTCTGTGGTACGCCATGGCCTGACTTAACCTTTTCCAATGGGACTGCCTTCAGGAGCATGAATTGTTATTACAATGCATCTGGGAAAGCCCAATCCAGAACACTCTTATTTGGCAGCTAATTGTGCCTCGTAATCTGCAGAGGAGGGTGTTATGCTACGTTCACAGTTGTGAGACAAGAAGGAACTTTTGTTTGGATCCCCACCACACAGTATGCATGGAAATTGTGCAAGTGAATCCAAGGCTGTGCATCAGTTCGCATGGCAGCAGCTAGTTTTTATAATGCATTATGTTAGTGCTGGTTGTAATCTATCTGTCTGTGTGTCTGTGTGTGCGTGCAGTT
Source organism: Ancistrus triradiatus (assembly GCA_025084515.1). NCBI lineage: Eukaryota > Metazoa > Chordata > Actinopteri > Siluriformes > Loricariidae > Ancistrus > Ancistrus triradiatus. Next base: position 356,313 of record JAJAGP010000075.1, on the reverse strand, counting down.
GTGAATAAAATGAGCAAACACACTTTCTGGGAATGAATGATTCTTCTGACCATTTTGTAACTTCTGTACTATAACTCTCTGGTTGGTAATACACATACAGTATGTACCTTATTTGCTGTGGGTGTGTGTTTTTATTGCTTCCTCATCCTTCTCTATCTTTAAGAGTGTTTCGTTGTCTCACATCTTAAAATCAATACATAAGTGCTTTTAACTACATAGGATTGTCACACTATATAGTACAGCATTTGTGGACACTTCCAAAATGACAAGTTCAAAAAGTTCAAAAACTTGGGCATGAATATGGAAATTGACCCCTCACCCGTTTGCTGCTAGAAAAGTCTTCAGTCTTCTGAGAAGGCTTCTACTGTATGTTACACTGTGTACAGGTACACACTGATGTTAGCTAATAGACTCTGACTCACTGGTGGCATAATAATAGTGCACTATGATAGTGTAGTGGGTAATGTACTGGACTATAAACCAGAGGACCAGGGTTCAAGTCCCACCTCTGCCAAGCTGACACTGTTGGGTCCTGGGAAGATGGAATCCTATGAAATTGTCATATTGGGAGTTTCCTGTTTGATTCATGTTATAAACAAGTTAACAGTGAGCGTAACCCAGTCTAAAGTAACAGAGATCACTACTTAGTAGGGATGTCTACATGCATTTGACCATATATTATAGCCAGTCACATTCTACACTGGTATTACACTTAATGTGAATTTTTTCATACATAATTTTGCTTGTACCGTATTTTTCGGACCATAAGGCGCACTTAAAATCCTTTAATTTTCTCAAAAATCGACAGTGCGCCTTAAAATGAGGTGCGTCTAATGTATGAATTAATTCTGGTTGAGCCTTCTGACCTACACCCGATTGTAGATGGTACACGGCGCTCATAAATCTGTCAAAATGTTTTAGCACAGTCTGTAGTAGGTTACGAAGCTTAAGGCAAATGTAGTGCGCAGCATCGCGGAGTAATACGGTATGTGCTTCAGCATTAGGGTACGTGCATTCATTCATACATTTTTTAAGCGGATTTCAAACACAATGCTATCAGTCACGCAGTACAACATGGAAATAGAGCAGCTGCGAGAGAATTCCACATTAACGAATCAATAATACGGAAGTGGAGGAAGCAAGAAGACGCCCTGCGCCAGGTAAAGACCAAACTGAGCTTCCGACGGAACTTAAGAGTTTTGTTTCATTCCATGCGCCTTATAACCCGGTGCGCTTTATGTATGAAAATATACCCGTTAGCAGCCGATCGTTGATATTGCGTCTTATAATCCGGTGCGCTTTATGGTCCGGAAAATACGGTATATGTATTAGTTTTACAAACACTGGACCTGTTTACATCTGATTTTTAATGTACATTGTCTTGATTTTAACCACGTCTATTTGTACTTGTAGTCAAATGCTCGGGTGGCCAGGCTGGAATCTGAGTGTCTCTCTCATAATGCACAAATCACCATATACCTGTAATACATAACCAAATTGGATGGGATTCAAATGTGTTTCAGAGAGATGGATGCATTTCCAAATGCGAAAAAATAATAATGACTCATGTTAACAAGTTCTTTGTTGGTGATAATTTAGATGATGTATTAATTATGTTTGCTTTGGGAGGTTGCCGTTTACTCAAACTCTATAGGATCCTTACATGCTTATGTATCGGTAATGGAAGTTTCGTCTGTAAAGAATTTTAAATGAGAAGTCATTAAAAAATAAGTAATATTAATAGTGAAAATAAAACTTAAATAAGGTTACAATAGTGGATTAAAACTACATACAATGCTTGTGTAGGCTGGCAGCAATTATTCACTGTATGTTCAATTATTAATTTGATAAGTATTTGTTGAGAAGATATATGCACTTTACAATACTGGCCAATTAAAGATGTTCCTGCTAATGCTTCTAAAGAAGCACCCACAGACACACATATTTGGATAATAAGCTTATATTGGCGACATCTCTGATGGCAAAGCCATGTTTAGTGCCCTGTAAATCCAGGTTAGTACCCTGTCTTTTAGGTTATTGTTAATACTGTTCGTTTATTCAGCAATTATAATATGCTAAAGTTAATAGGTTTGTTGTAACACCCCATGCATTTAGTATTCAGCCTAATTGGTTCAGTCCTTCTGTCTGTGCGTGTACGCATTGGCATAGAGCTTTTACGCACCTACATTTAGTCGAACTTCCTCCACCCATCAACTTAAAACATCTTCCCAGGTCTTTTCCAGACCATTGAGAACCTCAGACATATTTGATAGACTGTCTAAGGTAGATCAAGCTGTGTCCTAATTCACCGGCTGCATCCACTGAAGGACACATTCCACATGGTGACGAAGGCAAATGCAGCCTCCAAAGGATGCAGCTCAGTCCAGTCCAATGAATAATGAACTGCATGTTATAGATAAGGGTTTTTCCAACTTTTTTAAAGTGACCCACATTTTGTCCATGATTTTTAACATGACCCAGGCAACACAAACACTGCATCTTACTCTAATTGTTTACTAAAACACAAAATGAAATGTACTTTCTTAGTGAGCAGTGTGGGCCTGTCTGCTCTGTATGATCTGGTCCCACTGTGGTTCACATGAGGAGAGTGCAGCATGCATCAGGACTAAACGTCAATCAGTTTCTCAGCTTTATCTTCATCTGAGTTAGAACAGAGAATCCCACTTTGCACTTGTATGTTGTTGTGAAAGGTAATGCTATTGATTCTGGGGATTCAAAATCTAAGGTTTTTTTTCACCAACCGCTTATTATTCAGACTGGCAAACTTCTCAGGTAGAAAGCAGTCCATGAAATTCTGTGTTAGTCCGTCCAGATGTGCCTCGATAGGGTGCATCAAGCCTGCAACCACTTCCTTTGAAATGCCAGTTTCTTCTACAGTATGTGTTTGTTCATGCTGGGATGTAAGGGTTAGTCTAACTGCTGTTAGTCTACTGTACATTTTCATTGCATGTTTATTTGCCTGTTATTTTTCTCATATTTTGCAACCTATCCAACCATATCTTGCAACTTATCCAAGGGTCACAACCCAGGGTTTGAAAAACCCTGTTATAGAAAAACTGAGATGAATTACTGAGGTGGTTCATAAAGACATGGGCAATCTTTATGAAAGTAACCACATTCATTCAGGTGTAGAGACAGACATTTAAAAGCAGGAGTTCAGAACTGCACTACAATGAGCTAACGGTAATGCATAATCCATAATTCATGGTGTACTATATTCAAACAATGCCTGAGTGGATCTTAATGAAAAAAGGGAATCTTTCTGTAAATAAGCAGAGGCATCCATGTATAGAGACATACATTTTGAAGCAGGAAATCAGAAACTGCATGCAGTAAAGCAGCTATTGTAAATCACAGAAAATATCAAGACTACAACTGAGTGCATTAAGTATAAGCTTCTGACCGGAAATTAGTGTTACTTGCATTTTGCAAAGCCTCACAGCACCATAATTAACAGGACAAATCCTCTACCAGCTTGACAGACTTTTTCCACAGTTAATCTGCATGATTTATCTTGAGTATTATTCTCACCATATGTAAAGTAGGCAATATCGGCAGGCAGCGAGGCGTTGCTGATGTCATGATTGGGCACGTGGAGATCGATGTAGAGCTGCGCGTTCGACGCTTTCAGGAAAGCCATGAAGCGAGCCGTGAAAGAAGCCACAAAGATGGATAACATGCCAAAGTCCAGAACGTTCCACAAGTGCATGATGTACTCACGTGGACCATCAGACCAGATCTCCTTACACTCTGACCAGATCATACCTAAGAAAGAGACAGCCATTAGAAATACTCTCTAAGAAATCATAAGTGTGTGACATATCAACATAATGTCAAAATATACCACTATAGATCATGGGGCCAATAGGTCTGAGAACAATAGTGAAAATGCTTCTGTTGCATTTTTCTCATATGTAAAACAATTCTTTCCATTATTAGCTAATTAATTAATAATTTAATATTAATAAACAGCATAAAAATGTAGTAAAAAGTTGAACATTTCAAAAACTCAGAATGTATTAGTATTTGTTATGTACATGTATTTATTTTTTCTGTAATGACACTATGCACTCAAGCAGGCATGGACTTCACAAGTTTGTGCAACATCTGATGATCTATGTTATCCCAACAGGATTTCACAATATTCCAAAGGGCATCTTGTGATGTTACTGAATGCTTGGCTTTCCCTGTCTTCAAGTGCACCCACAAATGCTCGATAGAATTAAAGTCAGAAATTTAGGCCAAAGCATCCAAGATACATGCTCAAGCACATAAGCACATGACCGTGCAATACATTTAACATACAATTACAATAACTAAAGTAAATCCATTTTCAAAGTAATATAGACCAACCAACCTTCAGTATTTTTACTCAATGCAGAAAAAGATATGCAGTTTATAGATAAAACCATATTTGAAGCCAGTTAAAAATAACAGAAATTTACAATTTTACTTTATGGAGCTTTATTGGGAAGAGCTTCAACAAGACAGGTGCACAGTATGTGTGTTTTGAAATTGCCTCTCAATATCTTTGAAAAAGACAATGCTACAATAACAAACATCTGCAAATAAATTATTCTTTGATTAATTTAAAGTTTGATAAATTAAAAAAAATGGTACAAATTACAGTAAGTTTCTTACATCTAATGGCTACCATTAGACATCTTGTTTTAATGATCATATACAAAACTGCTTTTGCTGGCAAAAGCCAGTATTTAGTGTGACCTCCCAAAAAAAACTTGTTTCTTGTCTGCTACCCTACCAAAAAGACCATTCCTGATTAAGTTTCTTCAAACTGTCATCGTTTCATGTCGATGAAGTGGCCAGATGCTGCTATTGCTCAAGTGTAAGGGGAGGTCACACTTGCCACTGTAGCTTATAGAAGTGGTTTCTAATTTTTTAAAATACTGCTTACAGATTTCCTGTATTTCTTGGTTGTAATCTAATAGAGAGACTGATAAATAATTATATATGGCTAGCATATCATTGCCCAAAAAAGAAATCTAATGTTGGCATAATGGCCTGACTGGCCGGCCGACTTTTGCACAGTGCTATATGTGGACTTTGTCTTCGACCTTGTTCAATCACTAACTTCAATAATTATCATAGACTTGTTTTCTTTTGAAGAAACTACATTTGCTGAATTATCACCCTACGATGTGTGAGCAGTACAGGACAGATGACCTTGGAGGAATGAGGTATGTGGTGGGTGTGAATAAACTGAGAAACTTATTAACACATTTTCTACTCAATCCACACTTTGGTGAGTTGATGCATAATTCATCTAGTTTAATCATAAGATTTGTGGAATCATCTTGACCAGTAAACAAAAGCCTTGGATTCATCAGCTTCACAGATGCTTTTGTGACATCTGTCCGTGCTAATTAATGATAACAAATTCTTAGCTGTTAAAGGGTTTTAATGTCATCATTAATATGAAAATTATACAAGAAAGGCTTAGCCCTGAGCAGCTGGAGGTTGAGGCTATTACTTAAATGCCAACAATGGCAGGCTGACAATCCTGTGCCAAGAACTCACAGCGTTGCTGTTGGTTATGCAAATTAATGCCAATCATAATCACCCAAACTGGCCTCAACTGCCCCCATACTGGCCTCAGTGGCAAACTCTTGTTACCAAATGCAAACCATCATCAGTGGGCCAGGATGACCAACTCTGCTCCATATAGCCTATATCCCCCTTGATAACTGTCAAATTCCTGGCATTCTCAGCATGTATAAGTGCTTACCTAAGACCCATTTCATGATCAAGAGCTCCGTCCAGGAGAACTGGGTGGTTTTGACCCTGAAGACCTGGCGTGGGTGATCTGTGATCGTCTCATTAGGTAAATTCTTCACCCCCTCAAAACGGTCAGATGCATTCAGGACCAGAAGTCCCAAGAAGATGGTGAAGGAGACAGCATGGGCCACAAACTTCATAAAGGGACTCCGTAGAACCTGACCCAGCTGCCGGAGAGAATAAACAAAAGGGTTAAACAGAACAGAAGGGATATGGGGAAGTAAACAGACAACAACATTAATGCATTCTTGGGTGGACGGAAGATAGACAGGAGAAAAGTAAATGAAAGCATAACTAAATAGGATTGATGAATGGATAAAATCTAGAGATATTAAGGGACAAACAACATAGCCAAATGTATGTATACACTCCAACCAGTGGTACTCGTTAGTTCAGCCACACCAATGCTGGCTGCAAAAAAAACTAGCATACACCTTTAAAATCTCCACAGCTAAACACTGAAAGAAATCCTGAAAATCTCAGTGACTGTAAACATAGTTATGTCTTAGGATGGCACTTTTAAGACAAACCACTTTCTCATTTCCACCCTGCTAGAACTTCCTGTCAACTATAAGTTATTGTGAAGCAGAAACATGTAGTAGCACCAACAGCTCAGCTATAAAGAAATAGCAAACAGCTGAGAATAAACTGTCCTTGGTTGCAACACTCACTGCTGAGTCTGAAATTGCCTCTGGAAGCATCATTAGCATGAGAAGATTTGCTTTAGGTACTTTATGGATCATGCTTTCATGGCCAGCATGCTTGACAACAAGCCTTGTACAATCCACATGATGGCTAGAGTCATAACTGGACTCTGGAGAAATGAAATATTCTCTGGAATTCCCCATGCTTCACAATATAGTAGCCTGACAGAAAATAATATTTAAAAATGGTCAGAGTCGCCCCTATACACGAATTTAATGTGGAGGAATTTACCTGGTCTGTACAAAGCCATGATCTCAGTTCTACCCAACAGCATCAGAATGAATTTGAATGCTTACCACAAGCCAGGTCTTCACCCAACATTGGTGCCTGACCAGACTAAGACTCATGTGGCTGAATAAAAGCTAATCCCTGCCATAATAATTCCAGAATCGCCTGGAAATTGTTCTCAGCAAATGGAGGCTTGTGTAAAGCAAACACATAATGCTCATATTTGTATTTTTATTTTTTAGTTGTGTGTTTTGTGTTCCCATGGATTGGTAGTTTTGAGAAAGATGTCAAACAATATCCTTAACCTTAATATCAGTAACCTAAAGCAAAATGCATTTTTTGAAAACAAAGCAATTCTTTGTGGGCACCAGCAACGTGTCCCAACAAATTAAAAAGTAAAATATTTCTATACTTGTGGGATTGTAGCCTCACAATGCTATAGTAATTGACCTCCCCACACACACACACACACACACACACACACACACACCTCAATGTTCACTTGAGGTTAGATCGTCTCTGGTACGAGGTCATCCATTTATTTCTTCTTCTCATGTAAACAAACCAATCGATAAATCCCAATGATGCCTTTCCATTTGATCTCCTCACCAATTTGTGCAGACGTTTTCTAGGTCATTGGAACTCAAATGGAATTTCAAACATCTCACCACATCGCCAGACACATCTGGCACCAGAAAGTATTGATCAACTACTGTTGGTCCTGATTATACCAATACTGATAAAAGAAATGCTTCTACCACGGTTGTAGCATATGGAAAATAACTTTTACATATTTCCCTGAATTGAAAAAGGAACAGAAAACATATTTGCTTCAAACAAGTAAAGGAAGTGCAGGGGAAATTGTAAGGGAAATAATTTTCTTAATTACTAAATGTTAATGTACTAAATGTAAAGGTACACATAATCCATTCTGTACAAGTGAGAATGAATTCAAGCACAGAAAAAACAGGGGTTACTCAGTTCTGTAACCTGTCAACATTATGATATCTGATGACACTACTGGTGATGTACTAATCTGAAAAACTATGCAAGATGGTAGTATACGATTTGAGACACAGCCATGTTTTTTTTTAAATAACTAGTTTACTTAATTTTATAGACCACTTTTGACTATTAATAAACTACATAAGCGAAGCATTCTTTTCCAGCATCAATTTTATTAAACATTCTGATCTATTTGAAGCAGTAGACAGCAACATGCAGGTTGTTTTTATTCCTCTTGGTTGAGAGAGGGTCTGATAATTTTCATCATATGTACACTTCACAACTATGAGAGACAAAATGAGAAAAAAAATCCAGGAAATCACATTGTAGGATTTTTAAAGAATTTAATTGTAAATTATGGTGGAAAATAAGTATTTGGTCAATAACAAAAGTTCAACTCAATACTTTGTAACATAACATTTGTTGGCAATGACAGAGGTCAAACGTTTCCTGTAAGTCTTCACCAGGTTTGCACACACTGTAGCTGGTATTTTGGCCCATTCCTCCATGCAGATCTAGAACAGTGATGTTTTGGGGCAACACGGACTTTCAACTCCCTCCACACATTTTCTATGGGGTTGAGGTCTGGAGACTGGCTAGGACACTCCAGGACCTTGAAATGCTTTTTATGGAGCTACTCCTTCGTTGCCCGAGCGGTGTGTTTGGGATCATTGTCATGCTGGAAGACCCAGCCACGTTCTATCTTCAATGCTCTCACTGATGGAAGGAGGTTTTAGCTTAAAATCTCATGATACATGGCCCCCTTCATTCTTCCCTTAACATGGATCAGTCGTCCTGTCCCTTTTGCAGAAAAACAGCCCCCATGCTTCACAGTAGGTATGGATATTCTCCCAATCCTCTTCTGGATCATCCATATGCTCTCTGGCAAACTTCAGACGGGCCTGGACATGTACTAGCAAGATTTATGGATCTCACAGACCTGTAACTTCTTCTTTAAGAAGCTCTTCTGTCCTCCACTCTTGTTTGTGGGTGACCAAATATTTATTTTCCACCATGATTTGCAATTAAATTCATTAAAAATCCTACAATGCGATTTCCTGGATTTTATTTTGTCATTTTGTCTCTCATAGTTGAAGTGTACCTATGATGAAAATTACAGACCTCTCTCATCTTTCTAAGTAGGAAAACTTGCACAATCAGTGGCTGACTAAATACTTTTTTGGCCCACTGTACATGATAAAGGGTAAGAAAAGGGGATAAATGCTTCATATCGTGTCGCACCATGCTGAAGCCCCACTAGTCATTGTCATTTCCTTTAAATTTCATTTGCATATGATGTCAAACCCCAATATATGACCACCCACTATCACATTATCCGAGTATGACATAACCTAGGGGTTAATAAATAGATCTGTGATCTGAATTTCATTTAAAGTTCATTTGCATGTGCAGTCAAACCCCAAACCCCACGACCACCCACTATCATATTATCTTACTACAATGTAGCCTAGGGGTTAATAAATAAATCTCTAATCTGAAATTGACATCTAAGAGATCAAATTCATGGACGCAAACTTGTGAGAGATGGCCAAAATGCCCCCAATATATGGATAACAGAACAGGAGAAGTAGTTAGGGATTTCCACACAGAACAAAATCAGTAATAGCCTCCTATCTGAATGTATGCCATCCAAAGTAGAAAAAGGTTACGATCAGATTGTGAGCTTTGACTATAGTGTACATGTTCCTTTCTCTAACCTTGTCATATTCTCTTCCCCTCATTCATGTTTAATGGGTTGTGTCAAACAGGGACAAGTCTGATGCTTTAATGAGGTGTAATTACAGATAAACAGACTCACAGCACACACACTGTGTCCAGAGAAACCTCTGCTAATGTCTCTTGTTACTTGTCAAATCTTCACATAGAGCTGGTTTGCAGTATAACAATGTGTGACTTGAATAAAGTAGATCTGGCTTACCTTGCTGCAGGGCAGGATCCAATATGCTATGGCGAGAAAGGGCAACCCTACAGTCACCCCCAGCACTGTGAGGCACTTGACCCCTATAGACTGCTGCCTCAGGCCAGACAGGTTCTCATACCAGATAGTTAACAACTGCTGCTGGCAATTAGGGTGAGCAACAAACTGCATGGAAAGAGAAACAGAGAGAAAAATAGTTACTAATTACATTAAATACTTCAGATTTGTTTCTGATAATTACAGTAAGGGGAACTTCACCTTTATAATGGCAGACACACAGTGCAGCGCCTGTACAGTGGGCAACATTATACCCAGGTTTTAGCACCTGATGCCACTTGTTTAAGTTGCACCTGATTCCACTTGTTTAAGTGCTATCAGGTATAGTGCCTGCTTGGATGGAATGAAATCTGCAGCCAAACTACCCCACTGCAGATCCCACTTCCCAACACTAATTTATGATATAGGGGTCTGCCTCTGTAAGAGAATTAGCATGTGTGTATTAAGTGTCTGCAATTTGCTCTTGAGGCACATGCAGCGTAGATAATTATTATTTAGCCTGCAGCACTGAAGGGCATGAGTGAGCAAGCACGGAATGAAATGTCTGCTCTGGCAGTACCAAATAGACTCCCTCCTGTTACTCTACAGAAAACAGCCTCACATGCTGGTACAATACACTCTTTATGGACATAAACCATTCTTCCAATTTACTGGGATGACTACAACACATAGTTCACATTCAACCAGCAATTCATAATAATTCCCACAACTCAGTTTGCAGTGGTAGCTCAGGTTAAGGTACTGGTCTCGTTCACAGAAGGATGGGGGTTCATCAGCGCTGGCAAATTACCAGTGTTGGTTATCCAATGTCTACGATATAACACACTTAAATCGCACCCTTTAAACTGTGAATAAAAAGTCATGTATTGTGTTGTAAACAGGCCAAAGTAAACAAGAAAAATAACCTCTGAAGCAATAGTGCACCAACAGTTTAAAGTCTGCTTAAATTTTTACAGCTGAAGTAAACTTTTATCCAAACCATGCTCTATCAGTTTGCTCATAAGGATCTAATCAGCATGTTTTCATTTTCCACAACACCAGACCAGCTTGGATTATTTTTAAAAGGTCATTAATGCTGCCAAGACATGTTAACCATAAATTGAACATTTAAAAATAGACATTGCAGTTGGGCAATATTTATTAACATTAAGGCCATTTTCACAAACAGTATGTCTATAAGTATTATTGTTTTTGTCAGTTTACTGATTTTAACAGACTTGTACTTTGCATTTTACCTGCTGCAACTCACTGTTCTACTGACGTCCTGGTATTGTGCAATACAACTATCTGAGCTGGAGTCTCAAATGCCATACTACTAATAAATAACATATGTTCAATAGTAATGGCACCACTGATGGTGTATCAATGTATCATGTTACTGTACTGTAATGGCTGTACAGTATGTACAGTACTCTACTGTAATGGCTTGAGATACAGTCGTCTAACCCAACTCACTTCTGATTGGCAGAATAAACACCAACACGAAACCAAGAATGGGTTTGTGTGTATGTTTGTGTGGTGTGTGTGGGTCAAGTTTAGTTTGCTTAGAAAGAACGAAAGCAAGAGTGAGAGAGAGGCAGAGAAAGAGAACACAATAACAGGCTTAAAATGGTTCTTTTTTTACTGCGCTTAATGGAATGCATTTACAAAATGAGACTTGGCAGTACCAATCAGAAACCAAACAATGAGTACAAAATCAGGTGGATGGTCCAAAACCTGACACCTGGTAACCCTAATTTAAGGCATCAAATTCAAGCTATTTTGTTTGCTTGACAGAAGCAAATTGAAAAAAGCATAGGTGTCGTTGGTAAATTAGCAGGCTAATTTTGTGCAGTATTATCAAGTTTCACATGGTTTACAAACTGTCTTTAATCTGCCAGATAACCTATGTTGATTATTTTTTTAATTAACAAAAGACAACATTTGCAATACTTTGTGTGTTAAACATAATGCAATTTCATGTGCCATGTTTCTTCATATTCTTTACAGTTCTACAGTTTTATTGGTCTATTGTAATAATTTACAACCATGAGGAGCAAATAAACAAATAAAGGTAAAATAAATCATACTTTAAACATGAAGATATGAACTATAAAAGAAAAATAATAAAGAAACATGAAGGTGGACAAATAACATCACCTACAGCTCATGCTTTTGTGTATCAACAGTGAATACCATGGTGAAAGATGCTGCTCAAAATAAAGGAACTTGTCAAGTTACGCACAAGCATGAAAGCATCGATAGCAATGAAAGGTAAAAGTGGTATGAGCAAGATGTTTACCATAAGCATGGGAGCATCTCATGTTCCAAATGACAACTAGGAGTCTGATAACCTTAGGGGAAATATTCTGTAGCTACTCAGACATTTAGAGCAAGCATTGGCAATATTCCTGGTTGAAAACCCACAAAAATGTTCATAGTGGACACAGGAGGGGGGTAAATACAACTTAGTCCCAGATTGTTTATACATTTTATTATCAGTTGGTGTTTTGAACTTTGCCAAATGGCGCCTGCCTGATATCTTCCACTTGGATTGGATTTTAACACGGAATGCTTTTAAAGATTTGGAATACAGTGCATTGGGTTCACCAGAAAAGTAAGATGTGGGGATGTTTGGGGGTGTTAAATACTATGTTAATTTATCATGTGTGTTTATGCAACATGACGCTGCATTGACAGGCAGATATGTCTAGCTTCATTAGAGGAGGAAAAACAATAGAAAGGCTAGGCAGACATGCCAAAGAAGAAACATGGGTCAATCAAAGCTGACCCTGTACATAGTTGCCACAGTAACAGATCCTAACTGTGCTGGTGCTTATAATGACAGTTTTGCTGACCATCTTCATTTTTCTTCTAGATGAGTACAGCACTTAGAATTCGTCACACAGCCTCTCACACTATGAAGGGTGAGCTTCAGGTATTATTAATGAACTTTCTTGGTAGTTAAACAGGTACAAAATAGTGTACAAACGAAAAAAACGAAAAAAAAAAACACACATTCAAATTTGGTGTATGCATAGATATTTTCTCTCAATTGTAGGGAGAATCTTCATGTCACAAAACCACAGATGGTTCCACATAATAATTGGTATAAGCTTTGTACTATTAGGAAAGTCTTTGTTACTGGGTTAAATACCAGTGGTTTTCAGCTATAATATATGGTCTCCTTAACTCCATCATTTTATAATGATGAAAAACAAACCAAGATTATAATGTTCTTAGTTATTACTGGGGAGTAATTTAAAGCATAAGAGCAGCAGCTGGTGCTGCAAGTTCAGTATTTTCAACCTTGCACTGTGTTCTAAGGAAGTGCGGGTGCAGGACAAATTTACATTAATGTGCTTGCTCTCATATGTCACTTGTTTATCATTTCCATGGTAACATCTAATTTACTTTGTCTAACTCACCAAATATAACTGTTTTTACTCATCTTTAGCAGGAGGCCCAATAAATGTGGAGGGAACTGTATGAACCCAACTGCATTTAAAGAAAACATTATTTCCAAACCAAAGACTTTGCAAAAACCTCTACAGTGAATGGAAAATCACTGTACAATGTTGATATTCTTGCCTGTTGTCACATTATACCATGAAAATGAAAATAAATAATGTCTAACTTTTTCCAATTGTATTTCCACATTAAAACACTCATAATCAAAATGAAAACAACACTTCAAAAAATTATTAAAAAGTATTTTTTAATTAGCAAAACACCTAGTTTAAATAAGTAGTCAGCCCTTTAGCGTAACCATTATAAACTTGCTCAGGTACAACCAATCACCTTCCAGATCACACACCAGGCTAATAGGCCCACACCTGTACTGTACCTGTACATGTACTGTGGTTGGTTTTAATAATTTCCTTGAGGACTCCACTTTGCATGGTAGCACAAATATTCACCATGTTTGGTGCTCAGCAATGAAATTGTAGAAAGGCACAAGTTAGGAGAAATTTTCAAGAAGATTTCAGTGGCATTATCAAGAAGCAGAAAGTGTACGGCATCAAAGACACCTTGCCGGGCTATTGTTCCAAACTGAATGACTGAGCTAAGAGCATACTGATCAGAGAAGCTACCAAGAGGCCAATGATAACTTTGAAGGACCTTCAAGTCTGTTTGACTGAGATTGGCCATTCTGTGCATGTACAACAATCTCACAAACTTTACACAAAGCTGAAAAGAATGAAGCTGTTCCTGAAAAAGTGCCACTTTAATTACGTGACAAAAGATTTTGTGGTTAGATGAAAAGAAAGATTGAACTTTTTAGACTGATCTCCACGAGGTATGTTTGGTGAAAACCAAATACAGCACACCACCAAAAATGCATCATACCTACCATGCAGAATGGTGTTGGCAACATTGTTAGGAGGGTGTTTATCTTCAAACCCTCTGCTAGACAGCTAAATATGGGCAGGAGGTTCACCTTCCAGCACAACAACGACCCTAAACACTCTGTCACAAAAGTCAGAGTTGTGACCTAAATCTGTTAGAAATTCTGTGAATGGACATGAAGAGGAATTTTGCAGGGAAGAATGGGCAAATATTCCTCAATCTAGGTGTGCAAAGCTGGTAGGGACATATCCGGACAGATTGATGTCTGTAAAGCAAAAGGTACTATCTCTTCCAACCCTACTATATTAGTTTTAATACTTCTTTAATAAATTTTCAATACACTTTCCTTTTTACTCATTACTTGAATGTTGTAAGGCAAAATGTGTAAAAATGTGTATAAAGTTGGAAAAAGATTTTTGTTTTTCTTTTTGTGAGTTCAGCTCTCAGACAGTTCAGGAGACAAAACAGTGACTATTCCAAAGGGTACGACATTTTTCTGTAGGCACTGTATACACTCTGATCTTATTTTTAAATATTTTTTTTAAGTCTTATTCTTATATTTTTGCCTCCTAACTCTGAATGTTTAAGCAACTCTGAATGTTAGAAAGGCAATACATAATGTAATCATTATTAAGAAACATCACTTCTGTAATCTTCAGGCACAAGTAAACAGCAAAACAATTATTTACACAAGCCTTGTGCATCTGACCTTCTTAACTTCATATTTGATGGCAAGCTTGACACGGCTGAGACAGGGTCGCTGGAGCTCTGCGGGTGGCTGCTGGTCCACATCGCCATTCAGAATGGCCTCCACCTCCTCTGTATCTCGACACAGGTCAAGCACACCTACCACAAAGTCCTTGCACTGCATGGAGAGCTTACGGTAATCGTTCTACAGAGGGAGAGGGAAAAAGACACACAGAGGAAGTATGCAAATGACAGACGCTGCCACAATGGAAGAGGCAATTCTATTGCGGAAGAGATTGTTATCTCATCTTCAATACAAACTCACAGTCATTATGTATGATAAGCATACACAGGTTCTTGTGTACTGTCTTGAATGCTTGAGCGGAAGGAAACTGGACGACTTTTTAGTACGTGAAGATGTTTCACCTTTCATCCAAAAGGCTTAATTATATATATATATATATATATATATATATATATATATATATATATATTGAAAAAGGTTACACTGTTTCTTTCACACACATGTGCATTTCATTTCACTTCACTTTGCATTCAGTTTATATAGAATTCTATAATAAGTCATTACAGTTCTCCCATTTAAATTTTTCTATTCGAGTGAGATAAATACTGCAGTACTGATTGATGGGGAATTGAGAAGATGAATTCATAGAGTCCACGACTCTCTGACTGATGAAGCTCTGGAGAATGGATGTTCTTTCATTGGAATACATTCCTCTATAATAACACGTTCTGCCTGAGGGAAGTACAGTGAATTGAGTCTATAAATTATTAAAATACAATAGTGTGAATAATTTTAACACTAAACATGTAATAGAACAGAAGATTAATGCTGTTATAATGATGGAGAAAAAGCTTAAATTTTTTATACAATTTTATATTTGAAGACCTCAGCTAAATTTCTGTAATAACTCTTGAGTTTAAAGTACATTCGTTAACACTTATATTAACACCATTTAGAAGAAACTGTCACCTACAGCAACTAACAGTTGAGCTGTTGAAGCTGTTGACGGCCTCAAGGGCCAAACAGTGGCAGCTTGGGATTTAAACTCACAACTTTCCAATTAGTAGCCCACTGAAGCACCACTATTATAACCACCTCCATTTCCCAACTGAGTCTCCCGTCTCACAGTTAAGTCTCTCATGCGACATTACAACTTTTCATGGCCACCAGTCAAATGCTCAAGCCCTCCTTATTGATATTTATAGCACTGTTATAGCACTTATTATTTCCACTGGCATAACAACACTGTAGCTAACTAATTCTACACCTACACCTCCATGTAACCCCAACCTTAACCTCAGTATCCTAAAGCAAATCTGTTGGTTTTTCAGCTGGAGCTCTTATGAAGCTGCCTTTAAAAAGATGCAGTATATTGGAAGGAGGGTTAGAGAGCAAATGTATTTTTCTTATTATATATTCTGTAATAAACTCTGGCTTTACAGGGGTCACTGAGTGCATCTACAGATATTCATCATTATAAATAAGACAAGATGAAACATAGATAAGAGAAATGTAAACAAAAACAACAGTTACTAGGTTTGGATTATTTGTTTGTTTGTTTGGGTTAATTAACTTCATTTTCAGCATCAATGTCTATTTAACGACAGATGCAATGTTACATCGATACACACGGTTACATCAAAACTAGTCATATGTACTCAGCTCGGGCCAATCTCGCATAATTCATTAACCTAATGCATGTCTTTGGACTGTGGGAGGACATTACTAGAACAGCTGGAGTAAACCCACACGTACACGGTTGGATTTTTGCAAATATATGTCTTGTCGTACAAGTGTAAGAAACTAAAAAATAGTGAGAATGACTAATGATTCCTAAGTTGTTCAAAACTACAGTTTCAGCTATACAATATAAGCATTGAGCTTTTGATGTTTTTATTTGACCATTGGGTGAAAACAACATGCATAAGCTTGATACTAAATGCCTTTATTATAAGACTGGGAATCATACAATATACAGTTATAATTAAATAGATGGTAGTAATAAAAGTGTTGTGTGCTTTGTGTCAGTCAACCAAGTCTTAAGTTGCTTCTGAAGCTGAATACTACCAATATTTTAAATGGCATACATGACATTTAATATAGCGGTTTGAACCAAAGCCCAAATGCCATTTTTTGACGACCAAAATATGTCACTTCGTTTTAGTGACATAGGCTGGATCATATTTCAATCTGGAAAGAAAACCACATTTTTTAAGGATCAAATGGATGTAGTACACACAATTAAATCATGTCTTTGGGCTCCAAGATTAGTAAAGCTGCAAAATCTACTGGGGGGGATGGCACAGATTGTCAAGGTTTTGGTTGTACCATACACTTTTTACTGCTGTATTGCATAACATCATTAAACCATTCAAGGAATCTGGAGGAATTTCATTGCATAAAGGGAAAGGACACAAGTCTAAACTGAAAACCTGTGATCTCTGATAGCTCAGAGGGCACTGAATAAAGAACCGTCATTCATCAATAACTGATGGGCAAGGGAGAGTTACATTCAGAAATGCCAACTTAGTGTACAAAAAAGAAGCCTTATGTTAACCATGTCCAGAAGCATCATCATCTTCTTTGGGCATCTGGGATGGACCATCACACAGTCATGTTAATTACACTTCTGTGATGGCTGCCAACATATTTGCAGGGATCTCCATGCCTTTTTAACAACACAATGCAAACCAAGCCAAATCATAAAAGATACGAATGAATTATGCAACTTCCTTCCAATTTAATTTGGAGAGCATTGATTTGTAACTTTTTTTTTTTTTTCACACACGTTTTGATAAACTGGAGATCCTCTGCCTACCTTTTGCCCTTCAAAGATTCACACTTTCATGGATACTGCTTTTGTACCAAATCATGATTACAATCACCTGTTGACATCACCTGTTTGAAATCATATCATGATTAATTTATTTATTTACTTTTAACCCATTACTAGTCCTAAATTGCCCCCATCACAACTGCTTTTGGAAAGTTTGGCAGGCCTGAAATATAAGAATAAATATATATATTATATATTATATTGGATAGAAGGTTATGGTATTAAAACACCACATATGCTCAACTGTATTTGTAGAACTGAAATACCTCCACTACCATTTTTTTCCTTCAGATGTCTTCATATCGTCTTTTTAACATTGGTCTTAGATGAAATCTCTCTCTCTCTCTCTCCCTCTCCCTCTCTCTCTCTCTCTCTCAAATGCCCCCCTTCTCACACAGAGACAGACAGACAGACAGACACACACACACACACACACACACACAAACACACAAGGACTTTGCTCTGACACAAAATAACTCTAGCTAATTAATTTGACTCATAATCCTGCACCTAATCTCAACCTTATCCTCAGTAACCTATAGGAAATCTTTTTACTAAAAACAAATATACACTGCTCAAAAAAATAAAGGGAACACTTATAACACACAATATAACTCCAAGTAAATCAAACTTCTGTGAAATCAAACTGTCCAATTAGGAAGCAAAACTGATTGACAATCAATTTCACATGCTGCTGTGCAAATGGAATAGACAACAGGTGGAAATTATTGGCAATTAGCAAGACACACTCAATAAAGGAGTGGTTCTGCATTTGGGGACCACAGACCACTTCTCAGTACCCATGCTTTCTGGCTGATGTTTTGGTCAATTTTGAATGTTGGTGGTGCTTTCACACTCGTGGTAGCATGAGACGGACTCTACAACCCACACAAGTAGCTCAGGTAGTGCAGCTCATCCATGATGGCACATCAACGCGAGCTGTGGCAAGAAGGTTTGCTGTGTCTGTCAGCGTAGTGGCCAGAGGCTGGAGGCGCTACCAGAAGACAGGCCAGTACACCAGGAGACGTGGAGGAGGCCGTAGGAGGGCAACAACCCAGCAGCAGGATCGCTAACTCTGCCTTTGTGCAAGGAGGAACAGGAGCAGCACTGCCAGAGCCCTGCAAAATGACCTCCAGCAGGTCACAAATGTGTATGTGTCTGCACAAATGGTTAGAAACCAACTCCATGAGGATGGTAAGAGGGCCTGACATCCACAGATGGGGGTTGTGCTCACAGCCCAACACCGTGCAGGACGCTTGGCATTTGCCAGAGAACACCAGGATTGGCAAATTCACCACTGGCACCCTGTGCTCTTCACAGATGAAAGCAGGTTCACACTGAGCACATGTGACAGACGTGACAGAGTCTGGAGACGCCGTGGAGAGCGATCTGCTGCCTGCAACATCCTTCAGCATGACCGGTTTGGCAGTGGGTCAGTAATGGTGTGGGGTGGCATTTCTTTGGAGGGCCGCACAGCCCTCCATGTGCTCGCCAGAGGTAGCCTGACTGCCATTAGGTAACCGAAGAGATCCTCAGACTCCTTGGAGACCATATGCTGGTGCGGTTGGCCCTGGGTTCCTCCTAATGCAGGACAATGCTAGACCTCATGTGGCCGGAGTGTGTCGGCAGTTCCTGCAAGATGAAGGCATTGAAGCTATGGATTGGCCCGCCCGTTCCCCAGACCTGAATCCGATTGAGCACATCTGGGACATCATGTCTCGCTCCATCCACCAACGTCACGTTGCACCACAGACTGTCCAGGAGTTGGCGGATGCTTTAGTCCAGGTCTGGGAGGCGATTCCTCAGGAGACCATCCGCCACCTCATCAGTACCATGCCCAGGCGTTGTAGGGAGGTCATACAGGCACGTGGAGGCCACACACAATACTGAGCCTCATTTTGACTTGTTTTAAGAACATTACATCAAAGTTGGATCAGCCTGTAGCGTGTTTTTCCACTTTAATTTTGTGTGCGACTCCAAATCCAGGCCTCCATTGGTTAGTAACTTTGATTTCCATTCATGATTTTTGTGTGATTTTGTGGTCAGCACATTCAACTTTGTACAGAACAAAGTATTCAATGAGAATATTTCATTCATTCAGATTAGGATGTGTTATTTGAGTGGCACTTGGACCCTTGGAGTTATATTGTTCTGTTTAAGTGTGTTTTCTCGACAGTATATATTCCACTTCCTTCGTTACAAAAGAAGAAGTGAAATGAGGAATGAAATTAACCCTTGAGGTTTTCACGATCAAATCATGCTTCAATGAACCATACTGGAAAACCAACAATTCTTGACACAATGCCACTTCCAAAAACAATTAGAAATGGAAAACAACCAATTTCCTGTTAGTTACCAATGGTTGCTATGCAACACAAGCTCACTCATACTGCAAAGTAATTGCATTCCACAAAATCCCTCAAAGCTCACAGGATATGTTCCTGGCCAAGTTAAGTACTCTCAAAGCTATGGGATTAAAATAATTAGAATCTTTCGAATATCCCCATAATCCTAAAGCAGGTATTCCATTTGTACTTCCTGTCCAAACACTTTGGAACGTTATTGCAGTAAGCAGCTTGCGGCAATGACGGCCAATGACACTAATCTGTGATGTCCTTTGGAATGAGGCATGTCAGTTAGCAGAGCTGGGACATAGTTATATTTACAAAATAACGTTCTATAGAGTTTTTTTCTAAAACATTGGGTGTTCAGAAATATGACAAATTCAAGTTTTTTTTTTCTACAGTTTCAAATGTTTCATTTATGCCGGGGTAGGGGGGGAATGCAACTTCAACTTCTTCTTCTCTGCTTCGTGTGTGGGCGGTTTCTCCCTGTGATCAGGGGCACCGGGACAGCGATTAAACATGGGTTTCCGTTCCACCGGGGGGGTCACCCTGTCGCTCCACATCCTCTACTCTCACCCCAAGGACACACCGGAAACCAACTCCCTGCATATCTTCATTTGAGACCCACAACCAAATACAGATCCTCTTTGGTCTTCCTCTCCGTCTCTCCTCTTGCCTGGCAGCTCCATCTCCAACATCCTCCTAAACAACCACTATATCCACTATCCCTCCTCTGCCTGCCAAACCCATCTGAGTCTTCCCTCTCGATTTTGTCTCGCAATTTTTCCAACCTGTGCTGGGGTCCCCTCTGAGGAGCTCATCCTAATACCTGTCCCCCTGGACACTCCTAAAGAGAAACCTCAAATCTTAAGATTCTGCACCGGGGGGGGGGGGGGTCCAGCCTGCTGGTGCCTGTGGCGTGGCTTTGTCATTGCCACTGTTCTCTCACTACAACCATTGCTGGTCTCCTACTCTCTTATAATCTTTCCTTTCATTTTGGTTCTTCGGGGGGGGGGCACATCGTGGTGGTTTGCTGCGACCCTTTTTCATCAGCACCTCCTGACCCAACTCTTGGGTCCACCCACGGGGTGGGGGGGGGGGGGGGGCTCCATCCTGGGCATTTACTGCGGGTCGTTCTTTACCGGGTTATCCTTTCCACACTCCCCCATTTAAAACTTGGACATTTGATGCCGAAGTACCGGGGGGGGGGTGACCGTGAAGGAGGGTTGAACTCCTGGACCTGTTGTGACCACTGATCCCTGTAGCCTACTGTTTCCACCTCCTCCCTTTCATTACAACAACACACATGTATCTGTCTTACGACAGTTGATTATCATTCATCTCCTTTCCAGTTATACCTCACCTTCTCCAGTTCCTCTTTCTATCCTGTTCCCTGTTCTCATACCAGATCAACGACAATGTCTTCTGCAAACATCATAGTCCCATGGCGATTTCCTGTCTGACCCTCCTCCTGTTAGCTGTCCATCACCAAGCAATAAGAAGGGACTCAGGGGGCCGATCCTTGAGCAGTCCCACCTCTACCTTGAAGCTATCATCACTCCTCCAGCCCATCTCCAGTGCTCAGGGGGTGTCAGGGGGGGGGGGTCCTCCCCGGTGGGTGGGGGGGGGGTGGGGGGGCTGTGCACGGCGTGTTTTATCATACGGGGGACATGTCCTCTGGTCGGACTGAGGATCTAGGGATGTCCTTTTCAGCACTTAGCCTTCACATACACCCCACCACTGTTCCTCCCTTGGCACCGGGTGAAGCCAGGGGGAAACAGGCAAGGGCACAATAGGGGAGAAATCAGAATCAAGAGGCTATATGTCGGGTTTAGATCCAAGCTCCCATCACACGGCCACAGTCGTTCTAGATGCATGGCAATTGCAAATATAAACAAAGCGTGTCTCTAAAATACCTTAAAAAAATGCCAGACAGCATATCATAACAAAGCAAAAAAAAAGGATAGGGGGGAAGTGGGGTGAACCCATCCAGTGTCGGTGGGCTACAGTGGCAGTACGGGGAAAATTCCGAAGAATGTAATGTCATAGAAGACATCCTGGTTGTTGCACACAATGGGTGCTGTGTCACCAAGAGGGCAGGAGGGGGTGAAGAGGTCACTAGTATCTGTGAGCGACGCCGAGCTGATCCACAGAACGGGCTCAGGTCTGGCGTCAGAACGTTCACGATCGGGGTAAAAACAAAACGCAAAACAAGGACAAATGGAGAGAAAACACAAGATGAGACGAGCTAAGAAAGAGCGGACCAAGAACAAGAAGAAAAGCAACAAGATTAGAAGGAAAGCGGTGTGGAATGAAGCGGAGATGGTGTGAAAAAAGGATGGGGGGTAGAAGGTGAAGGGGAGATTCGGCTGGACTGGTGTTGGAGGTACGAGGTTTTAGATGCCGAAGGCCCTACGTACGAGAGGCCTACACTCTTTAATCACATAGCGACACCAACACAATAAGAGTAGGGGCGCTGTAAGACACCAGAAATCGTGCGTAAGAAATCGGATACCAAATAAAGACGGGTTTCCTCCATTGAACCTGGCGCGGGCAGCTCTCCTTCACCAGAATTCCATTGAATATCTAGTCAAAAGCAGGCCACGTAGCACTCCCAGCTTCCCCAGACTTGTTCATAACGGCGCACCTGGTATGGGCTCATCAGGGCCCACAGCCTTTCCGTTCTTCATCCTTTTCAAAAGCTTTCCTCACGGGTGCCGGCACAGCCGTGCTAATCTTTGCTACACGATTGCTACAAAAAACAAAATCCTGTCTTCTACAAATTTCTTTCTAACACCATCCAGCGTCCTATCCCCCCGAAGAAAATCTCATTTTCCGCACATTCATGTTCAAATGGATCCTCACCAACCCTATCCATCTTTCCCGGGAGTCAGGGGAGGGGGGGGGGGGTGGGGGGTTCCCTCGGCGCAGCCCACGATCCACAAAAAAAAGGGGAGTCAGTAAGTATGCAAGGGAGGATAGCACCCACGTGTGGTCGGGAATGGTCTGACTAGATAATTCACATTTTCGGGAGCAGGGGGTCCGATAAATTGGGCAGGGGACTATGGTCATCGCACCAAGTGCAAGGAAGGGTGGCGAACGTGCCCAAAGGTGATCCTGACAGAATCGCCCACTAGCTCTGTACAAGTTCTCTTCTAGGGAACCAGCAGATACACAACTCCTTATCATAAAGATAAGGAGGTAACGAAATCAAAAACAAAAAAAAATAGTCGTGGCGGGCTTGGGGTCGTATACTCATGGTAGCCTATCCTAAAATGGGGGGGGGGGTTGGCTGTGAGACTGGTACTAAGAGGGTCAGGGGAGAGTCGTGACAAACTATACATCACTTGCCACCTTGACCGTCACACCCAGCAGGTTGGGGTCGTTCCTTGGCTTGTTACCTCTCGAAAAAGGTCAGGGTACTAAGAAAATACACATGGGGATCACCTTCTCCCAGGATCGAGTGGAGGGGGGACGAGGGGAATAACAATGGAGTGAGAAAGAAGTCTGCATGAAATGTATGAGGCTGGGTGGCCACACGTCGCACGTGTAACCCTCCCAAAAATCACGGGGGGGTGGGGCGAGCGGTGCTCTCCGATATACAACAAAGAGAAAAAAACGCGCTGTGTGGTCACGTTCATAAGAGAAGACAATGCCATGTCACGGGTGTGAAACAAAGGGACCCTACAACACTCCAAGGCGAAAAAGGGTTAGTCAAGTTGAAAAAAAAAAGCCCGCGAGGCCCGTGGTCGCCTTTATCACCCGTGGTGTGCTGTGCGTACCCGTCGTGGCTTTCTGTTGCTTACTGTGTGGTCTGCCTCCCGGGGGGGGCTGCGGGGGCCGTCGGGGGCTATCGTCTGGGGCTCTTTCCTATCACCCAAAGCCTTTCTCAGCTCCTCTCTGAACTCCTTACAACATTCTTCCTTTCTCAACTTCCACCATTTGGTCGTCTGCTATGCCTTTGTCCTCCTCCTCTTCCTAACCGCCAGAGCCATCCTGCACACCACCATCCGATGCTGCCTAGCTACAATCTCCCCTGCCACTACCTTACAATCACCAATCTCTTTTAAGCAACCTCTTCTACATAGGATGTAGTCTACCTGTGTGCTCCTCCCTCCACTCTTATAAGTCACTCTATGCTCTTCCTTCTTTTGGAAATATGTGTTAACCACAGCCATTTCCATCCTCTTTGCAAAATCCACCACCATCTGTTCTTCTAGGTTCCTATCCTTAACACCAAACCTGCCCATCACTTCCTCATCTCCTTTATTACCTTCACCAACATGACCATTGAAATCTGCACCAATCACCAGTCTCTCCTCCCTGGGAATGCTCTCAACCACTTCATCTAACTCCCCCCAGAATCTCTCTTTCTCCTCTAATTCAAGCCAACTTGTGGTGCATCAGCCACTAACAACATTTCACCATTACAACCCTCCTTTCCAGCTTCAACTATTATCCTATCAGTGACCTCACCTTTTGTAATTCAACCTCAAGCGACATTCGGTTAAAATACACATATGGGAACGGTCCGGGGGGTAACGCGTGTTCAGGGCGCACGGACCAAGCTCACATTTCTCGTTCACCTATGCCACACGCATGGTAGAACAGTTGTTGAAAAGGGGGGAACCTAGAGGGGGCAGCCGAATGGGCATCGAATCCTTGGATACCCTAACCTGCACCAATGCATCGAGCCTTGCTACCCTTCCACTTTGTCTCCTGCACACACAAAACATCGACCTTTCTCCTCTGCATCATATCAGCCAGCTCTCTACCTTTCCCTGTCATCGTCCCTAAATTTAGGGTTGCTACCCTCAGTGCTATATTCTGGCCCCTCCTGATTTCTCTCTGCCTCCTCACACGCTTCCCTCCTCTTCGTCTTCGGCAAACAGTAGTCCAATTTCCGCTGGTACCCTGTTTGCTACCAGTACCAGTGGCGGTCGTTGTTAACCCGGGCCGCGACCGATCCGGTATGGTGAAATTATTATGAACTCGCATACTAGATTTTGCAAATGTTTTACACCGGATGCCCTTCCTGATGCAACCCTCACCATTTATCCGGGCTTGGGACCGGCACTAGAAATACCCTGTCTGAGCAAACGAGCGGCTGGTTTCATTTAGAGAATCAACAAAATAAAATAATTAATAAGAAAAAGTGGCAGCTGCAATAAACAAATGCTAGAAAAGTAAACTTAATAATTAAACCCTAACAATTTCTCCAAAGCTCTTTACCAAGAAATGTCATGGGAAATGTAGTGAGGAAAAGCCATGGTCACAGATGTATATGGTATTAAGCATGTGTAAGGTAGGCTGTGCTATGAATTTTTAAGGTATATATTCATCTCCTTGGTTTTAAATTCAGTTTATGGAGTTGTCCGTATCTCCATCGTAAATCGGGGACTACCTGTATATGTATAGTGGTGCTTGAAAGTTTGTGAACCCTTTAGAATTTTCTATATTTCTGCATAAATATGACCTAAAACATCATCAGATTTTCACACAAGTTCTAAAAGTAGATAAAGAGAACCCAGTTAAACAAATGAGACAAACATAATATACTTGGTCATTTATTTATTGGGGAAAATCATCCAATATTACATATTAGTGAGTGGCAAAAGTATGTGAACCTCTAGGATTAGCAGTTAATTTCAAGGTGAAATAAGAGTCAGGTGTGTGCAATCAATGGGATGACAATCAGGTGTGAGTGGGCACCCTGTTTTATTTAAAGAACAGGGATCTATCAAAGTCTGCTCTTCATAACACGTTTGAGGAAGTGTATCATGGCACAAACAAAGGAGATTTCAGAAAAACAGTTGTTGATTCTCATCAGGCTGGAATAGGTTACAAAATCATCTCTAAAGAGTTTGGAGTCCACCAATCCACAGTCAGACAGATTGTGTACAAATGTGTGTCTATGTAATAGGTGGTGAGGTCACAAAGGACTCCAGGGTAACTTCTAAGCAACTGAAGGCCTCTCTCACATTGGCTAATGTTAATGTTCACCAGTCCACCATCAAAAGAACACTGAACAACAATGGTGTGCATGGTAGGGTTGCAAGAAGAAAGCCACTGCTCTCCAAAAAGAACATTGCTGCTCGTCTGCAGTTTGCTAGAGATCACATGGACAAGCCAGAAGGCTATTGGAAGAATGTTTTGTGGATGGATGAGACCATAATAGAACTTTTCGGTTTAAAAGAAAAACATAACGTTTGGAGAAAGGAAAACACTGCATTCCAGCATAAGAACCATATCCCATCTGTGAAACATGGTGGTGATAGTATCATGGTTTGGGCCTGTTTTGCTGCATCTGGGCCAGGACGGCTTGCCATCATTGATGGAACAATGAGTTCTGAATTATATCAGAGAATTCTAAAGGAAAATGTCAGGACATCTGTCCATGAACTGAATCTCAAGAGGGTCATGCAGGTGGGTCATGCAGCAAGACAACGACCCTAAGCACACAAGTCGTTCTACCAAAGAATGGTTAAAGAAGAATAAAGTTAATGTTTTGGAATGGCCAAGTCAAAGTCCTGAGCTTAATCCCATCAAAATGTTGTGGAAGGACCTGAGGCGAGCAGCTAATGTGAGGAAACCCCCCAACAATGGAAGAATGGGCTAAAATTTCTCCAAGGCAGTGTGCAGGACAGTAATAAGAAGTGATTAGTTGCAGTTATTGCTGCACAGGGGGTCACATTCTTTTGCCACTCACTAATAAGTAGTATTGGATAGCCTTCCTCAATAAATAAATGAACAAGTATAATATTTTTAATCACAATAGTTTACCTGGGTTCTCTTTATCTACTTGTGTAAAAATCTGATTATGTTTTATGTCATATTTATGCAGAAATATAGACAATTCTAAAGAGTTCACAAACTTTCATGCACCAATGTATATTTGGGGCAAAAAAGTATTTAGTCAGCCACTGATTGTGCAAGTTCTCCCACTTCGAAAGATGAGAGAGGTCTGTAATTGTCATCATAGGTACACTTCAACTATGAGAGAAAAAATGAGGAAAAAATTCCAAGAAATCATCGTAGGATTTTTAAAGAATTTAATTGTAAATTATGGTGGGAAATAATGGTCAATAACAACAGTTCAACTCAATATTTTGTAACATAACCTTTGTTGGCAATGATAGAGGTCAAATGTTTCCTGTAAGTCTTCACCAGGTTGGCACACACTGTAGCTGGTATTTTGGCCCATTCCTCCATGCAGATTTTTCCTAGAGCATTGTTGTTTTGGGGTAACACTTCTTAAAGAAGAAGTTACAGGTCTGTGAGAGCCAGAAATATTGCTTGTTTTTGGGTGACCAAATACTTATTTTCCACCATGATTTACAATTAAATTCTTCAAAAATCCTACAATGTGATTTCCTGGAAAATTTTTTTGTCATTTTATATATATATATATATATATATATATATATATATATATATATATATATATATATATACAGTGTTGCTTGTAGGTTTGTGATCCAATGATGATCCAATGATTCAATATTACATTTTATTGACTGGCAAAAGTATGTGAACCTTTGCTTTCAGTATCAGGTCCTTCCACAACATTTCGATTGACTTAAGGTCGGGACTTTGACTTGGCCATTCCAAAACATTAACTTTATTCTTCGACTTGTGTGCTTAGGGTTGTTGTCTTGCTGCATGACCCACCTTCTCTTGAGATTCAGTTCATCGACAGATGACCTGACATTTTCCTTTAGAATTCTCTGATATAATTTAGAATTAATTGTTCCATCAATAATGGCAAGCCGTCCTGGCCCAGATGCAGCAAAACAGGCCCAAACCATGATACTACCACCATCATGTTTCACAGATGGGATAAGGTTCTTATGCTGGAATGCAGTGTTTTCCTTTCTCCAAACATAACACTTTTCTTTTAAATCAAAAAGTTCTATTTTGGTCTCATCCGTCCACAAAACATTCTTCCAATAGCCTTTTGGTTTGTCCACGTGATCTTTAGCAAACTGCAGACAAGCAGCAATGTTCTTTTTGGAGAGCAGTGGCTTTTTTTTGGAGTGATCTTTGTTGGCCGACCATTCCTTTGGAGGGTAACAATGGTCTTGAAAATTTCTCCATTTGTACACAATCTGTCTGACTGTGGATTGGTGGAGTCCAAGCTCTTTAGAGATGGTTTTGTAACCTTTTCCAGCCTGATGAGCATCAACAACTCTTTTTCTGAGGTCCTGAGAAATCTCCTTTGTTTCTGCCATGACACTTCCACAAACGTGTTGTGAAGAGCCGACTTTGATAGATCCCTGTTCTTTAAATAAAACAGGGTGCCCACTCACACCTGATTGTCATCCCATTGATTGAAAACACCTGACTAATTTCCCCTTCAAATTAACTGCTAATCCTATATCCTTTAATATGTAATATTGGATTATTTTCCTCAATAAATAAATGGCCAAGTATATATTTGTGTCTCATTAGTTTAACTGGGTTTTCTTTATCTACTTTTATATATATAATTTCTGCATTGATTCCCTCTAGGTTAATATGAAGAATTAAACGGCATCATCAGGTATTACACCTATTATGCCAAGCTTTTGAAGGTTTATAATATTTCAAAATATTCCCACTCTTCAATAAAGAAAACAATTAATCAGGAATTACCATATAAATACTCTTTTACAGCATATTAAAGTATTTGCAAATGCAAAGCCTGTCTATAGATAGTCTATTTTTAAACAACTCTGTCTGTAAAACATTTGCAGTGGGAGTATATACAATGAAAGAGGTGCATTCATGTGTCTGTCATGATAGCAGCACAACAATGGTAAGTAATATGTAAAATGCAGTGCTAAAATAACACTAATCTTGTTGCTGATAAAGTCTGACCTTGTCTAATGTGTGGAATCCACACCATGATCGCATCCATGATGACTAAGAAGTGACTGTTTGCGTTTTTGACTTAACAGTATTTTTGCCATGTAATCTTACATTACCTGAATAAACAAGGTATACAGACATTGAAACACAGATTAGATGATTTGATGGGTAGGGTTAGGGTTAGAGTTATTTTCAATTACCATATCTTACATAACAATCATAACAGTTTCCTATGATAATTGCTTATTTATGTAGAATACTGTATTTTCTATATGAAAGATAATTATATCTCATTTTTATAGATTCCCAAAAATTACAAAGGCGACTGTTCCATTCGTGTTTTAAGCAGTATCTCTAATGCAATTATGTAAATGTTATTTATATTTACATCATGGCTCCAAAACCTGCCCAAAGTAATATTACTGACACTAGCAGCACAAAACGATGAAGACACATCTAGATTTAAAAGAGAAGTTAATAAGACTGCATGAAGGAGGAAGAAATTAACCGTAACTTTATTAAAACTGTAATTAACATTAATTCCTATATGTGTATGTCCTACAGAGTAATCAAGACGGTTTTTAATCCTGAATCCACACATCACATTAGGTGCTGTTTTTAACAATTGAAGTGCCAAAAGGCAATGAGGATAGCTTATCATTTTTGTTATATCATAATATGGTTCTCAGGGTATATACTTAATCTGTTATTGAAATGTTATACTGTAACTACCTTAGATGAGTAAGAGCATTGTTTGCTCTTGTTACAAAAAGGTATTTGCAAAAAAATTATTTGCAAATGGACAACTAAGTGTATAAAAAGAATAAAATATACAGCCAGCAGGTCTTATTGAGTAGTACAGAATTATTATAAAATTTACAGCTACGATGTTTATTTGTTTTATCTATATTATTTTATTCTTAACCCAAAGTTGAATTTATGTTACTCATTTGAGTGTCTAAATCCAGTAGTGAAAATGCAGCTATTTTGCATTTTACTCAAAGTTGTTTTTCATTACAAATCATATAATCAGCATAACAATTGAGGTAAACAATTGAATATTTGTAAAACAAAAACAAAAACATACATTTCAGAATTTATTAGTATATGGTTTGTCACCCTGACCTAAATCCTGGGCATTTATAGGGACTATTAGGGGTCACGCTTTGGCCGCTAGAGGCCAGTGTTGACCCTACATGGCGGCATGAGCACCCCCAGCCCTACCGGGCATTAATCGTGAAAGTTGCAACACCTGTTATTGAGCCTATTTAAGCACACCTTTGGGCTCACACGGGTGTCGCACGGGTGTGGGCTCTGCTATGCCAATGGCGTACGGGTCCGCGCATGTGGACGTGGGGAATGAAGAGAACGAAACTATAATCGTTATGCTGATTATGTGATTAGAAATGAATAACACAATTCAATTTGAGAAAATTGCAAAATAGGTGCATTAGTGGTCTCAGACTTTTGACCCCCACTATATCTGGACCTTTCATACAACCTCACAAATCATTGGACGTAAATACTTTTAATATTTATTTAGTTCACTTTTGAAAATGGTTTGTAATCATACTGAGGACTAAAATAGATCTGCCCACCTCGAATTTGTGATGGTGAGCCATTTTCAAGATCTTTTAAACACAATGTACACATTTTCGCCACATTATAAGAAGAACCTGTACAAATACTCAGGCATGGAATTTCCAAGACAATAGCTAACCAATACCACCATGTGTCAAAAACAGAGACTGATAAAGGAACTGTACAATAAATAAAATTACCATAATATGAAAGTGTACACCTACATAAATTGTTATGTTTAAAATGGGTTTGTGGAGGCTCTCGAGTCTTATCAAGTGTTAAAGCCCAAGTCTGTTTCCAAGTCCAAGTCACTGACAGTAAAGTCAAAGTCGAGTTAGAAGTCTTTTTCTATTTTGCTGAGTTGAGTCTCATGAACTTCGGGACTTGAGTTGCACTGAATAAATATTAATAATAATAGAGAACAAGTCAATGAATAACTAGTGTAGACTCTTACCTTAAACTCAGTCTCAATGTTAGCAAGTCGTGCCAATTCATTGCTGAGCTCCAGAGCTGTGAGTACAGGGTCTTCACTGGAGAGTGACAGGTAGGCAGCACTAGCGAGCCCTTTATATGCATTCATGCGTGATCGTGAGTGACTGAAGGAGTCACGACGCTGTTTCTCAATGCACTCATTGCACTTGCAGAAGTAATCATGTGGACGTTCGATCCTGGCACCCTTCATCAGCAGGATGTGCACAATCTCATACTCCTGACAGTGTGAGGCCAAGATGACTGGTGTGATATCCTGGGAAAAGCGGGTTCCATCCTCATCATATGCATAAAAGTCATCGTCTCGGAGTTCCTGCTCCAGAGGACTTAAAGTTAATCTCAGCCCTCCAGCAAACGCCGGGTGAGCCAAGATGGCTTCGACAATTCGCACGTAGCCTTTGCTAATTGCTAACAGGAGAGCGTCGCCCACCCGTGCAAGCCCATTTTTCTTTAGGAGCAGCTCTGTAACTTCAAGGTGCTCATTTGCTACTGCTAACTGCAATGCATTCTGTCCCATGTAGTCCACACAGTTAAAGTTGAGAGTTTTACACTCTTCAAGCATTTTCCGGATGACAGGGATATTTCCATATTCAGCAGCATCAAGAAAACGTTCTTCCTCCGATGTAAGACTGGTGCCGCGCTCATTAAACATGTAGGCAGGGCCTCGGATTGCCTGCCGACGACCCTTCTCCCGCACTGTCGTGTGTCTGCGATGCATCATTTCTGACCTGAAGAGGGATAGAGGAATAGTAATTAGGTGCTGGGTGACTGTGGCTATAAAATAGATAGCATGCAAATGGATCAGTCAAATGTGTTTGCAAAGTTGGCAATGGATTTGTAAATAGAATGTGAGTGAATCTCTTTCTGATTCTTGGAGTTAATATGACAGTGATTAGGAAGACTGGTAGTATGGTGGACATACTATAATGGCTAAAGCATATGGCTAATGTTTACCATTATGCTACAAGCTTACCCCTTGAGCCAAGTATAGGGTAGTGGGTGAAAATTTCACAGACACAACTAAACAACTAAATGTGAATGTCACACATATGCATCACACATGTATGCATTTAACAAACACCCTTTTCCAGAGTGACTTACAACTAATGCAATCTTATCAATTACAACTGTTACAATCCAATCAATTTTGGATTAAGGGTCTTGCTCAAAGACCCAACAGTGGCAGTTTGTGGCATTTGAACTCTCAACCCTCTAGTCTATAGTCCAATACCTTACACTCTAGGTTACAACAGTTCCGAAATGCAATGTAATTGCGGTGAGTGGAAAACATGTATATCTAAATTGTTCCTCTTGCAGGCTGGCCTCTGTACTTTGTGTGCCAAAAGGAACAGCAGTCAGTTGTACTATAAATACATGTTAATGACCAGCTACATTTATCTAATGGTCCAATATGTATATATGTCACATATTTCTTGCATGTTGTCTGCATACATAATGTTCTACACTACAAATTAAATAATAATGTCAGCCAGATTTAGCAGAATAATTGCACATACAGTGGTGCTTGAAAGTTTGTGAACCCTTTAGAATTTCTATACTTCTGCATAAATATGACCTAAAACTGTTACGGGTCGCCCGACGATCCGTGGAAGAAAAAGGGAAAAAACAGGATCCAAATGAACAGAGCAATCCCTAAAGTTGCTGGTCCTAGTGGGATGCAGCAACTATCTAAATACAGAGGGTGTAAAAAAAAAGGAGATTGGGAGTGAGAACGAGAAGAGAGCGTGGCGGGGCATGCACCTCAAGCTCAGTGCTTTGTCCGAGCTTTGCTGGCAGAGTTACTGGGATTCGAACACTGAGCGACGGTTTGCTGTCCATGGTGCTTAACGCTGTGAGCCACGCTCTGGGTGATCCAATACAGTGCTCTGGATCCTATGACTGGAAGGGGGGAGGCACCAGTTGAACACCGAAGCCAGGAGGGGCGGAGTGGGGCTCCGGACTCTCTGAATGAATGAAGGAAATACTACTGAGCGCGTGCGAGAAAGAAATGTGTGGCGCGCCTACTACTCAAAGTAGGAATGCGAAGCAAAAGCGACTCGCTATCGCTGACGGGTGAGAAGCGTAACTGCGATCGCATAAAACCGATCGCTGGAAGCGAGGGAATGCGGAAGTAACCGCGGATGGCCGCCAGTGGCAGCCAGAGATGGGATAGGCAAACAAACCGAGGGAGGAAATCTCAACCCTACTCTGATACTAATCCCTGTCTTACCTCGGGTCCTACTGGAACCCTACAAAGCCAAAACTTCTTTACGAGGCCGGTCGTCTGCTGAGCCTAACGGGCCAAAAAAGACACAAAAAGGTAACCATCTATGAAAGTGCACGGAGCTAATAGGTTGCGAGTCGGGATGGTGCGATGAGGCGCGCCGCCACCTCGCCCCTATAAATAGCTCTGGGACCGAATCGTGAGTGCGGGCACCTGTGCGGGGCGTGGTGACAGGTAACTAGTTAAAGACCGTGTGTAGGGCCTAGGGGAGTTCGACTCTGGCGTTTGCTAGTGCAACGCTGCCCTTTATTGTCTGACTGGCCGTTCCTCGGGGCCATACCCCTCCCAATCAACAAGGTACTGGGTGCTGTCCTGGACACGATGAATGTCCAGGAGCTGGCATACCGTGTAAGTGCCGTGGGACAGGGGGCTTACTGGTAGGGGAGGAGACCCAACAGAGGAGAGGTCTCAGGTGAGACGCGTGGAACGTGGAGTGCACTCTCATGGCGGGAGGCAGATCGAGGCGGTAGGTCTCACCGGGTTGATGCACTTAAGCACCTTAAATGGGCCTACAAATCTGGGCACCAACTTCCCTGACTCTCCTCTAATGGGAAGGTCCTTGGTAGATAGCCAAATGCGCTGGCCGGGCCGGTAAGACAGGGCCGGGTGACGCTTGGTGTCCGCCCTGCGGCGCATGGTCTGTGCGCAGCGGAAAAGGGACGCCCTGGCCTTGTGGGCACCGCTGGACAAAATCACGGACAGAGGCAACCCCACCTGAGCCTCCTGGTCGGGAAAGAGGGGTGGAGGAGGAGCTCGGCGGTCTCCTTGGCTGAGGGCAGTTTAGAGAGCAGCACGAATTTGCACCCCTTTGAGAATCAGTTCATGATGACTAGAACCGGCGTCATGCCCTTGGATGGGCGTAACCCCGTGACGAAGTCCAGGGAAATGTGTGACCAGGGGTGGGTGGGGGTGGGGAGTGGGCACACACCTCGCATGAGGCAACAAAAGCCTTGATGTCAGCCTCCATGGCCGGCCACCAGAAGCGCTTGCGCAAGAATTTGTAAGTGCGGTTCCAGCGGTGAAGGAGGATGCGTGACCCCACTTCATGACAGTAGAACAGACCCGGGCTGGAACTAACTTGCAACCTGGGGGACCCCTATCCCGGTCAGGAGTCTTGCGAAGAGCCTCGTTGACCACTCTGTCAACCTCCCAGACCATACAGGCCAAAATTTGAAGGGCCGCCAAGACCGGCTTGGGCAAGGGAATAGGAGAACTTGCACAATCAGTGGCTGACTTAAAACTTTTTTGTCCCACTGTATATTAAGGAAAATTATCCAATATTACATATTTGTGAGTGGCAAAAGTATGTGAACCTCTAGGATTAGCAGTTAATTGAAGGTGAAATTAGAGTAAGGTGTTTTCAATCAATGGGATGACAATCAGGTTTTATTTAAAGAACAGGGATTTATAAAAGTCTGCTCTTCACAACACACATTTGTGGAAGTGCATCATGGCACGAACAGAGGAGATTTCTGAGGACCTCAGAAAAAAAGTTGTTGATGCTCATCAGGCTGGAAAAGGTTACAAA
Source organism: Ancistrus triradiatus (assembly GCA_025084515.1). Classification (NCBI taxonomy): domain Eukaryota; kingdom Metazoa; phylum Chordata; class Actinopteri; order Siluriformes; family Loricariidae; genus Ancistrus; species Ancistrus triradiatus. The sequence continues at coordinate 321,608 of JAJAGP010000075.1, read as the reverse complement.
ACCATCTCTAAAGAGTTTGCATTCCACCAATCCACAGTCGGACAGATTGTTTACAAATGGAGAAAATTCAAAACTATTGTTACCCTCCCCAGTAGTGGTCAACCAACACAGATCACTCCAAGAGCAAGGCGTGTAACAGTTGGCAAGGTCACAAAGGACCCCGGGGTAACTTCTAAGCAACTGAAGGCCTCTCTAAGCAACTGAAGGCCTCTCTCACATTGGCTAATGTTAATGTTCATGAGTCCACCATCAGAAGAACACTGAAGAACAATGGTGTGCATGGCAGGGTTGCAAGGAGAAAGCCACTGCTCTCCAAAGAAAACATTACTGCTTGTCTGCATTTTGTTAAAGATCAAGTGGACAAGCCAAAAGACTATTGGAAGAATGTTTTGTAAATGGATGAGACCAAAATAGAACTTTTGGCTTAAACAAAAGCATTACTTTTGCAGAAAAGAAAACACTGCATTCCAGCATTAGAACCTTATCCCATCTGTGAAACATGGTGGGGGTAGTATCATGGTTTGGGCCTGTTTTGCTGCATCTGGGCCAGGACGGCTTGCCATCATTGATGGAACAATGAATTCTGAATTATATCAGAGAATTCTAAAAGAAAATTCCAGGACATCTGTCCATGAACTGAATCTCAAGAGAAGGTGGGTCATGCAGCAAGGCAACGACCCTAAGCACACAAGTCGTTCTACCAAAGAATGGTTAAAGAAGAATAAAGTTCATGTTTTGGAATGGCCAAGTCAAAGTCCTGACCTTAATCCAATTGAAATGTTGTGGAAGGACCTGAAGTGAGCAGTTAATGTGAGGAAACCCACCAACATCCCAGAGCTGAAGCTGTTCTGTACGGAGGAATCGGTGAAAATTCCTCCATGCCGGTGTGCAGGACTGATTAACAGTTACAGGAAACGTTTAGTTGCAGTTATTGCTGCACAGGGGGGTCACACCAGATACTGAAAGCAAAGGTTTACATACTTTTGTCACTCACTAACATGTAATATTGGATCATTTTCCTCCATAAATAAATGACCAAGTATAATATTTTTGTCTCATTTGTTTAACTGGGTTCTCTTTATCAACTTTTAGGACTTGTGTGAAAATCTGATGATGTTTTAGGTCATATTTATGCAGAAATATAGACAATTCTAAAGGGTTCACAAACTTTCAAGCACCACTATATGGGACTGTGATAGCCTACCGTTTAAGGTACTGAACTATGGACCAGAAGGTCCAGGCTGATCCCACATCTTCCAGGCTGCCATTGCTGTGTCCTTGAGCAAGGCCCTTAACCCACAAGTGCTTTGACTGTAAGACTGTGTCAACTGTAAGTCGTTCAGGATAATTCCAAAGATGATATACATATTTGAAGCCTGTCTCTTAAAAAATCCCTTAAAATATCGTTCTAATAATACAACCAAAATACTGACATCAGCACAAAATCTGACCAAAATAAGGTTAGTGATTGTTCTCTGAAACCAAACTCTACAGGTAATAACCTTAATGTAACAATAGACACTACATGCTGATGTAGTTACCCCTTGTGCATGCTTGTGTAACCTGTAGAGTAAAATATTGTAATGTACTAGCTGACTGTCCTTCAGAAAGACAGATCATATCAAATGATTCCCGATTTAGTTTACTTGGGCTGCCTGTTATATTCTACACTGACTACAGTTCATTCATTCAGTGGGACCAAAACTGATATTAGTAAACAATATTATGATCAAACCACATATGCATGAATCAGATACATCTCTTGAGTGAAACTGTGCAACCATAGTAATGCTCAGAACTGCCCACTATAACCATATTCTTTCAAGCACTGAGTCATCCTCCTGCAAGTCACAACACACCATAACCCCCGGGGAATAAACTGGCCTTGGGTTGGATTAATAGTTATTGGGTCAAGAGGGTGACATCATATGAAACATTTCTGTAGATGTAATCAATTGCCACTGCTAATCAATAGAAGTGATGTAGAAGCTATTCGTGCACCATGGAAAGAGAGGACCATCTCCATGTTAATGCTCATTTTTGAATAAGATATTCAAAATGGGCAAATAGATTTGATGTTTGGGTGTCTACATATTTTTGTATTCATAATATATTTACTTCCTGTTTACTTCCTGTTCAATTTAGCTGCAGATTAACTGTTGTTGATCTCTTTGTATGTATAAATATATGAATGCATATTGTGCATACATCACTGGCATGGTCAAGTCATGTATCAGATGTCATTAATGGTGTATCAATCTGGTTGAACCTGGGATAGTAACATTGAAAAAAATAATTAGAGAATTTGGACAAAATAAATTGATTTATTATTTATTGACATAGGCAAAATGTTTTCAGTAAATTGTAATTACTTGCAGTTAGAGAAGGTAATTTGTGATTAATTAAATACATTCATTTCAGTTTGACTTAAATTTAAAGCAATTTTTAAGCTTTAAGGAAAGTTTGGGTGACCTTCTCAAGCCAGTCTAGCACACCCCCAATTATACAGCCGTCTGCCTGAATCCTCAGGAGGTAAACATGAAGAGGGGAAAATCTATTCTCTCAAACACACACATAGTATGCACCAGCAGTCACTATGCAGGGAGACACACATAATATGTCTGTCAAAAAACCATGCACTTTCAATCAAGTGCTTCAACAACAATAGAAGTGTGCAACCAAATATAGGCTTCTAGCTATATGGCGGTGATATAGCATTGTTTGTTTTGATGCTAATAGTAAAGACTGGATAGTAATGTATGAACCACATTATACTGATATGTAGCATCTTTTGTGAATCCAGATAATGTATATCCACAAATCAGATGTATATCCACAAATCAGAAAAAACTTGGAACAGTATGGAAAATGACAAAAAACAAAACAAAACAAAACAAAAAAACCCACAGTGTGTCTTACTTTAACTTTGACTTTTATTTCATTGCAGACAGTATTAATCCAAGATATTTCAGGTTCTGTCTGGTAATCTTCATTTGTTTGTTAATAAACTTCCATTCCTGCATTTCAAGTCTGCAACAAGTTCCAAAAAAGTTGGGACATGGGCAATTTAGAACTAGTAATGAAGTAAAAAAACTAAATAATAATGTGATTTCAAACAGGTGGTTTGGTACAAAAGCAATAAAATAAAAACAATGTTCCTCAAAGAAAGACTGGAAGGAGTTTACATATGTCTCCTTCTACAGGGCATAATATCATTAAGCAATTCAAGGAATCTGGAGGAATTTCAGTGCTTCAGCTGAATGGGAGCTTTGATCCCCCAGATGGCACTGCATCAAGAACTGCCATTCAACAATAGCTGATAGAATCGCATGGGCAAGGGATTACTTTGGCAAACCTTTGTCAAGCACTACAATACAGAGTTACACAAATGCCAATTAAAACTTCTCTGGGCTGGGAGACATCTGGGATGGACCATCACACAGTGGAAACGTGTATCGTAGTCAGACCAATCAGTATTCCAGATTGGTTTAGGAAAAAATGGATGCTGTATGCTCTGGACCAAAGACAAAAATGGACCTTCCAGACTGTTATCAGCAACAAGTCCCAAAAACAGGATCTATCATGGTATGGGGTTGTGTCAGTGCCCTTGGCAAAGGTCATTTCCACTGCTGTGATGGCAGAATTGATACAGAAAAGTACATTGAGATTTTAGAGCAACATGGGCTTCCTTCAAGATGTCATCTTGTCCAAGGAGATCCATGCATTTTTTAACAAGACAATGCAAAACCACATGCTGCACATATTACAAAGGCATGACTGTGGATGAAGAGGGTGCGGATACTGGACTTGCCGGTTTGCAGTCTTGACGTGTCCTAAATAGAGAATTTGTGGAGAAACAAAGTATCTTAAGACATGTTTCAGGAAGAACGGGACAAAGTAACACCTAAAACATTAAAGTACTTAGTATCCTTTGTGGCAAAACGTCTTTTAAGTATGGTGAAAAGGAATGGCAACAGTACAAAGACTTTATCATCCCAATGTGTTGCAGGCCTGCAGGAAAGGATGTTTATTAACAAATGAAATGAAATTGACCAGACAAAACATGAAATATCTCCGTTTCATATTATCTGCAAAGAAATAAAAGTTAAAGTAAATGTAGGAAACATTGTTTTTTTTAATATGCATTTTCCTACTGTCCCAACTTCTTCTGATTTGGAGTTGTACAATATAAGCAATCGAGTTAAGGACTTTGCTCAAGGACCCAACAGTGGAAGCTTGATAGAGGTGGGATTTGAACTCTTGACCTTCTGGTCAACCACTAAGTCACCACTATTGAGCAAGCTGAAAAAAAGTGCTTTACCTTAAACTGCTCAGCTCAGCAGTAAATCACACTGGATAAGGATGTCTGCTAAATGCTGTGAAATTATTGTTGAATATTAATTTATATTAGTTTAACATTAGTTTGTAGCCACCCATACACTGCAGCTGTCTCTGCCATGATCTACTTCACTGATGCACTGACCAAAAAAAGCTAGAGACTGGCTTCCTAATCCCTTTTACATTTGCAAGGACACAACAAGAATAAGTAATAATGATGAGGCTGGGGTTGTGATCAATGACTCAGATTAAGAATAAGTGTTAGCAGAAAGAATATAGTGTTCTGTGTAAAGCATGTCCTAATCTCTTTTCACTGCATTTGCATCTTATAAGCAGTAACCACAAACACAATACATTTGACATCCTTCCTTGTACTGAGTCAAGACTGGAAAACCCATTTACTCAAAATTAACAACTGAAGCCTATGGGCAGTTCTTGATTAAGTTAATAAATGTGACTACATCATACAAATTCAGAATTACACTGTTACACTCTAGCAGTGAAGGTTCTAATCCAATTGTCATCATTGGCGCAATACGGAAAAAAGTCATTCCAGTACTTCCACCTTCACACACATGTTTGTACAAAACATCCTTGTTACAAACAGCCTTGCTTATGCCTTAATGCGTTAATTCAGTACAGCAACATTGCTATCATTACTATTCTGAGATTCAATTTATATTTATACAGACAAATGCAATATGTACAGTATATACTGTATATAACTTATAAATATCCCACTGACAAAATAAACAAACAGAACATGCGATAGACATTTCCTCAGTGTGCATGATGCTGAAGAACTGACCCACACTTTTGTCATCTGACCTCTAGCCTACATGCAATGCTGTTTATAGGATTACCAAAATAAAATGGACTGTGATTTGTTTAGAATGCTGCAGCCATGGTTTTTATATCTGTTTCAGTATTACTACACTGGCTGGTGGTTTCTTTTAGAACTCAATATGAGGTTTAGGTTTTAGTATTTTAACCTGTATACAAATTTGGAAATTTGTTTGTTTACTTAACATTGCTTTCAGCATCAATGGCTATTTCAATGGCTAAACAAAGACTGGGACACTGGAGCTGTCACGCACACACACCACCATGCTGCCCCAGAAGTTTGGTGAGGTAACTTTCATTCACTATCCACACATATTTGGCAGGTACTACTACTGCCAACTGTTATAAAAAGCAGCTAAAATGCAATAATTAGGCTGACATTTTATTGGTTATGCTTTTTCATTTTTATCTTCTATTTACCTTTTGCATAATAATTTGTTCTTTTTTTCTGTTATGTTACTATGAATTGTTCACTTTATGCAGCTTGTTTTTGTGAAGCACTTTGAGCGCATTTTATGTAAGAAAAGTGCTATATATAAATAAGGCCTAATAGTTTTATTTTGAAAGGTACAAATAAATGCAGAAACAGTGCAGTGCCAGTACTCAGGAATCTTTAGCACTAATTCCATAGTGTGACGTGCTTTAAGGCATTCTGTCTGGTTCAGATTCATTCTCTTAATCTAACTTCATAATCAACAGACTGAAAATGGTTACAATTAAAGCCAGAACATCACCAAAATGTAGGACCTAAATCAAGTCTGGCATTTTATATAACTTCTTGTTTCCACAGCAGGACGTAAGGGAGCTGGGATTTAGAGCTTTTGTTTAACAGCTTAGGGGATGTTGTCACAATTTGATTGTTACTTGCTTTAATAATCTCAACACATTCAAACAAAATTAAAAGCAAAAAGCCAAGTTTGTCATGAATTTTACCTTCATGGTAATGTAAAGACTACATTTACATTATATTTACATTTACAGCATTTAGCAGACACCCTTATCCAGAGCGACTTACAATTGATACAATCTTACAATCCAAGCAATTGTGGGTTAAGGGCCTTGCTCAAGGACCCAACAGTGGCAGCTTGGCAGAGGTGGGATTTGAACCTTGGACCTTCTGGTCCATAGTCCAGTACCTTACCCACTAGGCTACCACAGTCCCACAGTAAAGACTAGATGGAAGAGATATGGTGTTGTCATTTCCCCTATTACCCTATGTTATTCTGACAATATCCACCTTTTATGGTTCATATTCTCATTCTGACTGGGAACATGTTTTTACATCCGGTGTCAGTATTGAGATATTCTCTGTTATAGCCCTAGTTGTTATATGTGTCTCAGTTGAGGTTTTATCACAGACAGCCTCTGCCTCTGAGGCACCTGTATCTACAATTCATCTTTCCATTCTGGAGATAAGCAAGGGATGAAAAAAGGAAACATACTAGAGTCTGTAGATAAGAGAAGACTGATGATCACAGAATTTGGGCAGATCAAAGGGGTGTGGGACAGGGAGGAATAGAATCCATTCATGCAGCATGTGTTCCTGAGGGATATGAAAGAACATGGGGACGTTGAGTGGGTGCCACACTGAGTAAAGCATCGTGTATTCATGTGTGTAAACACATCCATGTAACTGGCCTAGGGATGATGCAACAAAACCTAAACTAGAAGGCAAAATTATGTACACACCATTTCTAATTAGTGACCTATTATTTCAGCCATGCTCACTGCTTACATGTAATATGAAGAATACAGACATGGACCCTCCATAGACAAACAGTAGCAGTGAAACTGGTTATAAATGCACACACACGTTAGTGACTCTCAGGGAGACGCTCTTAGGTTTCCACATTGCCAACAAGTCAGTCCATCAAATTTCTGTCCTGCTCCACATAGAAAAGTAAATATAGAAATGATTTGCGAACTTTGATGGAGAATTTGGCTGGCTTGCAAAGAGTTACCTTTGTTTCTTCACCACCTCAGAACCATATTCCAAAATTTAGTGAACAACCTTCTCAAAGGAGTGAAGACTGGTGTAACAGCACAGAGCAATAAAATCCATACAAAGATCCATGTTTTGTTTTCATTCATTCATTTTCTTATACACTTAATCCTGGTCAGAGTCGCGGAAAAGCCAGCTCACAGGAACAACCAAATCACCTAACATGCATGTCTTTGGACTGGGGGAGGAAACCAGAGTACCCGGAGTAAACCCATGTGGCCCATGTTTTGTTTTGTTTTGTTTTAAATTATTATTATTATTATTATTATTATTATTATTATTATTATTATTATTTGTATTTATTTTGTGCATGTGTGTATCACACAATTACCAATTGATACAGATGAAGTAACTCACACAAATCTACTGTGTCTAATAAATGTGAATCAATGAAAATTTTGCATCATACATTTTTTAATAACACTGTGACACTACTTTACTTGTGACTGGTAAGTAACAAAGTACAAGTACTTGAGTACTTAAGTATTTTTTATGTATCTGTAGTTTACCTGAATATTTCTGTAAATTAATTTTCTGTACTTTTTACTCGCTACGTTTTCAAAACAGGCTTGTTGCTTTTATATCAATCTCTTTATTTGACAATTTCATGTATTTATTTTTTTATTTTTATTTAGGCAATTCCACCAATGAAACATCAATCGGAATTTGAAGTGTATACTTAGTATACCGGGTACTAGGGTGCAAGCAATAGAAATGACGCAGTCATAGGTTTTTCTGCCTGTGCACATGGTCGTGCATCAAAAGACTTGCCACTCAAGACGCTTCATGCTTCACAATTTTGGATGTGCTCTTGAGAAGCGAGTATGCCTTTATATTTATATGATCATAGAGATGGTCATAGATATCATAGAGATACTCAGATGACTCAAGATTTTGGAAGCATCAAGTATGCCCAAGCATTCGCCAGGTTCATGTGCGGCACTCTTAAAGTATACACTTTTTAATATGTTCAGCGTAATGTATTCTACTCCCAAAAATAACTGAAATACACTTTACACTGTTATTATAAATCTCACACTAGAGGATTCCCCATGTCCCTGTGACAGTGAATTCAATATCTGTGATGAATAGGAAAGATATATTAAAAACAAAATTTTACATATAAACTATGTATTTACATTTTTAAGTGTTTAAGTGTATTTACAGTGCAGTGGACAAAAACTACTCTCTAAAATTTATGAAATTGCAATTTGCTTGGTTAAAATGCAGTCAGGGTCAATGATAACTGTTGTTTGAGTTAAATATCATGCTCTACTGCATTACTGAATAATGCCATGTCTAGTTGCGAGCAATTTAGCAGCATTTCTAAAAACAATTTCAGTGTGTTTTGTATATTTTGGTTTGTCATGTCTGAAAATGTTTTTATTCTGTTTTTGCTATGCTTAGCTAAAGATAATAATGTCATTTGTATGATTTTTGCAGATGATTCATGTAGTGGTAGTACAAACCATTATGAACGCTCAGTGACATGGATGAAGATCTCTTGCCCTCACTAAAAAAAACACCCTGTGTCAAAAGTTGAGTCAGAAAGGCTTTTAAAAGAAATACTTTTACATTTTTACTTTAGGTACATTTAGGATGTACTGTTATACTTCCAACTGAGTAAAATAACTTACCTAAGCCATACTTCTATATAACCTTTACTCAAGTATATGTCATTTTTATCATATTAGTAGAACTTAAGCAAATAACTTATGTACTTTTTCCCCATCTGCTGCAGGGGCATTATCTTCAACAAATATTAGCAAACACTGACACAGAACCACGTGACACTGTGCTTGCTGCCTTGGGGTTTGTCCGAGAGGTTGGTTTTGGTATTGTTATTACAATAAAAAAGATAATTGAAGCATTTAACTAATTCATTAAATACTATGTGGTTTATGAGTTAATTTACTTTACTTTTGTTGGGCTGTGCTCATTGCTAAACAACAGTCATGCACCGCATCACTACCTGTTTCTTCCATAATAAGAATAGGTTACAGCTGACTTCTCATATGCACTGGAGATTGGTTCCAGGACTTCCTGCGGATACCAAATCTGTGGAAGCTCAAGTCCCTTATATAAAATGGCACAGTATTTGCACATAACTTATGTTCTCCCATATACTTACACCATCTAACAAGAAAAATACAATTTAGAAAGTGCACACATTTGCATTTACAGCATTTAACAGATACCCTTATGCACATTGACTCACAAATGATCTGAGCAGTTGGAGGTTTGGTGTGGCAAAGTTGACAGATCCAGGATTATGCTCACATTTTTCCGATTAGTAGCTGAGCCTTAGCCACTGAGCCACCCTCATCCCCATCCCCGACACGTAACACCCCATAATCCACCATTACACACTAAATTAAGTTCCTTCTTTATCTTTTGACATGTACACCCTTGACAGTCATGCATGCATTTCAAATACTCCCCATTCAAATATATTTAATGTAGAATGCATTCTTGTTTAGTTGGGTGTGGGGCATGTTTGGTGTTCACATTTTAGAAAGGAAAGACTGAAATGAGGGATCAGCTCACATGTCTATAGACACACACACATGCAGACAAAGGAGAACACTAACAATCCCCCTCCAACCTCTCCTCTCTTACCTCTCTCCCCTCGGCTACTCTACCCACTCCTAACCTCACTGACCTGATCTCTATAGCTTCCTCTCTCTCCCTTTCAGACTGCATCCGTATGAAAATGGGATTTTACTGTGTTAGTCATCACGGTACAAAAGTACCAGCTGGAATTGCAATCAGAGAGAGAGAGAGGGAGGAGAAAAGAGTTAGATAGCTTGAGAGAGCAAGCCTTTTAGACCTCGTGCTGAGCATTTACACTTCATGAGGCACAGCAAGATAATACACATCACACACTCATACTGTAAGGCATGAGTACTGGTTTCAAATGGACTATTTAGTGTGCTTCAGGTCATTCTGACACATCATTTCGACTCTTACTGCACTTGTGGCTGGGCTTTTTTTTCCTCTTAAAGGAATATATAGTATTTCTTGATGCATTTTGACTACAAAATTTGTCTTGGTTCTCGTCAGTTGCTCGGTACTCAGCATATTTGCTTAAACATGCATGAGTCGAGCTGCATGACTCTTTAAAAAAAAAACTCTTTAAAAAAAACTCGATTCAGGATTAATTCAATTTACATTATTCCTTATGGGACAAAATTGCTTTGTACTTGCTGTTTTTGGTTCTCGACAAGCCTTCTGGTACGAATTAATGACGAGAACCCCTTTATAACCAGCTATATACAAACTAACTGTCTATAAGACAGTATGCAGAGTATACCGTACGTTCAGTGTGTTAGAATAAATATATGTTTAGTAAAACTGTAGTAACTTACAGAGTCAGTTGGAATAATAGCCCATCAGATTAACATGCAAAGCAATGACATCACTCTCATTAAGTTTATCACCAACTTCTTTGCAACCATGATTTTCCCTAACCTGTGTTAAACTCACTTAGCATGCGTTTTCTTTCTGTTTGGAAATTTCTATTTTGTTTACTTCCTAAACATCTGTGCTGTGCTGTGGTGCAGGTGTGAATTCTGATACAGTGGTATGAAAAAGTTTGGGCACCCCTGATAATTTTCATGATATAGTTTATAAATCATTGGTTGTTCAGATCAGCAACTTGAGTTAAATATATCATATAGCAGATGAACACAGTGACATTTGAGAAGTGAAATGAAGTTTATAGGATTTACAGAAAGTGTGCAGTAATTATTCAAACAAAATTAAGGCAGGTGCATAAATTTGGGCACTCCAACAGAAAAATTACATCAATACATTAGTAGATCCTCCTTTTGTAACAGCCGCTAAACGCTTCCTACAGCTTCCAGTCTGGTTTCTTCTTGTTGTTGAAGGTGCTTTGGACCTCTTCTTTAGAACATCTCCAGTTCAGTCAGTTTTGATGGTTTCCGAGCATGGACAGCCCACGTTTTCAGTAATATTCATGTCTGGGGACTGAGATGGCCATTCCATAACGTTGTAACTGGTTCCTCTGCATGAAATGCCTTAGTATATTTTGAGCAGGGTTTGGGGTCATTGGCCTCGGTGCAACTTTCTCACTGATTCTTGAACATTGTTCTCAAGAATCTGGAGATATTAACTGGAATCCATGCGACCCTCAACTTTAACAAGATTCCTAGTACCTGCACTAGCCACACAGTCCCACAGCATGATGGAACCGCCACCAAATTTTACTGTGGGTAGCAAGTGTTTGTCTTGGGATGCTGTGTTCTTTTTCCGCTCCTTGTTATGTCCAAATAACTCAATTTTAATTTCATCAGTACACAGCACTTTATTCCAAAATGAAGCTGGATTGTCCAAATGTGCTGTAGCACTCCTCAAGTGACTCTGTTTGTGGCGTGTCTGCAGAAAAGGCTTCTTCTACATTACTCTCCCATACAGCCACAGCCAAATTTTGTGTTCCAATAATTAGTGCTAAAGGTATTCAAATGACAAGGGTGCCCAAATTTATGCACCTGCCTAATTTTGTTTGAATAATTACTGCACACTTTCTGTAAAACCTATAAACTTCATTTCACTTCTCAAATATCACGGTGTTCATCTGCTATATGATATATTTACCTGAAATTGCTGAGATGGACAACCAATAATTTATAAAGAAAAATCATGAAAATTATCAGGGGTGCCCAAACTTTTTCATACGACTGTACCCCTTATTTCACATCTGGGTAATTTACATAAATGCTTCAATAGAGTAGAGACATTAGTGTGAGTGTGGGCTAAAGAGGCCAATGAAATTTGTCAATAAAATGTCCCTTGAACAAGCCTGGCTAATACTTTGTCAGAAGTGCTTCAGTGAGCCACCTGCATTTAACTTCAGCCTGAAGCGTTTACGTTTTTTTTTTTCTCCAGAAAAGTAGGTTATTAGCTTTCTATCTGAATGTCAAACAAAGGCCGTGTATTAATTATTTTTAAAAAGGCTGTTTCACTGGTTTGCTGTTGTATGTTTAATGAAAATGGCAGTGTGCCTCCACGAAGACTAAGGTTTTCTTTTGGTTTTCTAGTGACACAAAACTGTGCCACCCTCTCAGCTTTGCACAGTTCACTCAGTCACTAAACTCCATGATTCCACTGGTGCTGAGAACAACTGCATTGTTTTCAGAATTGTAACATTTACCTCATTTAACAGGTGACATCTGTGTAATGTTGTAAATGCAATACAATTTGTAGACGTTTGCCTCAAAACCGTACACCATATACAACGTCCTCACGTGCTCTTCTTCTCTTACAAAGGTATAATATAAAGCTGAAGGACAGGGTTGGCTCACAGGTTAAGACTCATGAATACTAGTCAGAAGGTTGAGAATTAAATCTCATCTCCACCCAGATTCTACTCTTGGGCCCTCAGGCAAGAAGCTTACCCTTCAACTGCTCATCGCTGTATCAATGCCGTAAATGTAAATCCCATCATTTGATCACAGCAGAGCAGCACTAACAATGATCCACCCACATCTGTTCACACTTTATTACTGACCAGTCAGTGTGGACAGTGACTTTTCAAAACTGCCTTTACAGTCATCTGAAGGCTTTAGTAGTTTGCTTGTTAAGAAGCATAAACACGGCTATAATAGCAGAATTATATTAAGACCAACACTTCTATCTGTCAATTTGTGTAATCACAGTATTTCACCATGAAATTCATGCCTTAAGCAATATACAGTTCTGTAATGCCATTTTATGCCTATATTAAATACATAAATAAGAATTAAGAACTACCCCACGGAGTAAACACACCAACACACATGTCTAGAAAATGATCAGTGAGTCAGTCTATTGAATGTCCCTGTGGAAGTCATAATGGAAAGTTATAGGACTTTCTTCGTGTCTTTATTCTTGAACGTCACTCCAAATACCAGTTATTGACATCTAATCATCTGGTATACAGTGGTGCTTGAATATGCTTTTGCCACTCACTAATATGTAATATTGGATCATTTTCCTCAATAAATAAATGACCAAGTATAATATTTTTGTCTCATTTGTTTAACTGGGTTCTCTTTATCTACTTTTATTACTTAAAATATGATGATGTTTTAGGTCATATGTCTGCAGAAATACAGAAAATTCTAAAGGGTTCACAAAGTTTCAAGCACCACTGTATGCCATGTAGTAATTATTACCTTTATCAAAGGTTCAACATTGAGATCACATGAACATATTACCCACTACCCAAAGATTTGTGTGGCACCAACTGTGTTGTTTAATATGTGTACCCATAAACGTAATAAACAATTACTGAAGACTTGTTAAAATAATTACAACCAGAATACTTTACTGACAAAATGCAAGACCCTCTAGGTATTTCATTAAAATGTCTAAATCTGGATATTTTTCATTTATAAACAAACCATTCTGCCACATTTATAAACAATTTACATATGTGGCTGCTCCGATTGTGTTACAATATTCTATTAACAGTCAGGAAATTACAAAGCATATTTGAGCAAAAAGTTATGTGAAACATAAACCAAAAATGGTCCAAACCTGTCCACTGGACATATATCTGAAATCTCACTGGGAAACTGAGCAAATTAACTTTATTTGGTGGTTCATCCGGGTGGCACAGTGGCTCAGTGGCGCCTCACAGAAAGAAGGTCCTGGGATCCACCCCAGATTAAGCAGCTTGAGTCCTCTCTGTGTGGAGTTTGCATGCCCTCCATATCTCCATCTTTGTGTATCTATGTGGGTTTACTCTAGGTACTCCAATTTCCTCCCACATTCCAATGATGCGTGTTAGATTAATTAGAGTTTCTAAAAGTCCCTTTAGTGTGTGTCAGTGAGTGTCTGACGATGGTTTGGTGCCCTGTTTGGGATTGTTCCTGCCTTGTGCCCTGTGTTGCTGACTAGGCACGGTCTTTCCTGTGACCCTGACCAAGGATTAAGCGAATACGAAAATGAATGGATGAATGAATGGTGGGAAAGTGTTGGTGTTCCATGCTCAGTGGGAAATGATCATCTAAATCATTCATACTTGTGCTACAACCACCAGCAGCCACAATGTTTTTCCCACCCAATCCATCACAATTTTCAGTGCATGCTTCTTGGAGCTTGTAGCAGAGCATCGCCAGTTTATTGTGTACAGTTTGGGATTTCCTCATTTAGCCTACTTCTTCATTATAATTAGGATCTGCTTTATCCTATGTGAGGAGAGGGCTCTTTCCTAGACTGTCAGTCAATCAATATTGTTGTATCCTTAATTTACTAAATTAAACCAAACGTGCAGAGCTACTTAATGAACATGGCCACTGACTGACTGATCTTTTTCACATCTATGAAGCTATATTACAATAAATGTCATCTTGACTGCTTCTCATTTTCAGCATCTATTTCTTGGTCTAAATTTTATTTAAAATAAGCAGTGTGCTCTTTAGAATACACTGTGTTCCTCTTAAATTTGATATGGTAACATGTTTAGAAAGATAGCTTCAATGTAGCAGCATAGCAACATGTTTTTTCTTTCCATTTCATATATAAATGCCTTCTTAGTTATGCTGCTGGTGCGTACATACTAAGGCCAACTAAAGAAGCCTTTCAGCCTGATACGAGTATGAGGAGACATGGGCTAGCAACTGTTGCTCTTGTCGGGCAGACTTGTTGGGTCATTAAGTGGAAGTTTTCCATTAGAAACAGAATTTTTCAGCACAGTAAAGCATGAGGTGTTGGATAAAGCATAAGATTGGATAACTTTCTATAGTGAACTGAAAAGTTGATGCAGTTATATTCATAAATGCTATATTATAATGAGTGTTCACACTTTCACTTGCTAACAAGCTTTATTAATTGTTAATTGTTCATGCTATTCCATGTGTTCTATCAACCTTAAGATGGACTATGCTTCATGAGAAAAAAGAAGAATTTGGTTATTTTGACTGATAAGAAGGCAATTACTAACAGTCTAGAAATTGATTAACTTGTTAGAGTTTTAGCCCCCCCCCAAAAAGATACTGCGATATTAAACTGTGACATCACAGATGGGGATAAAAGGCTAATAACAAAAGAGAAAGCTAAAAATATAAAAAGGAGGGGGAAAAGGTTCAGAGATGTCCAAAAAATTGTTATGAAAACATTTAAGCAATACTATTAGGAGTGGATGTGCATTTGGAAATATGAAGTTAATTACTAATGGTGTAGGCATTGTAAAAATATGACTAAGGCACATACGTTATGAGTAAAAAAAAGTAAAGTATGCCTATATAAAAAGTGAAAAAATAGAAAAAATAAATAAGTAAAAAGCATAAAGATAGCTAAGCACTAATGAAGATAAGGATCAGAATGGAGGTGAGAATATGTAACTCAATAAGATGCAATATATGCATGACAGTGTACAGTACTAGAATCACAAAAGTCTATATATATATATATATACACACACACACACACCCCCTCATTGTGATTCTATTACATTTCCATTCAGTTACCACTGTGATTTGAGCATTGTCATTGTAATTGAATATATTGTTTGTTACACTTACGAATGCCATTCTACTTGTTTTTGAAACTATGTATAGTCAGTTATGACACTTTTAAGTAAGCATTTTTTCTTCTAAATGGGCTGGTGGAAGACCTTAAGCAAGCAGTGAATGGAATAAATTAAATGTTAGTGGATGTATTTTGTGTAAAAACAATTAAAAACTGCTTGAAGTTTGTCCATGCATATTGCTGTAGTGCCCTAGTAGTAATTTTGAAAGTGAACTTGGTGTGGAAAAATGCTTGTCTAAAACTCACAAACCCATGTAAGTGCCTGAAGATCAGATGTTTTTTAAATTGGAACAATTCAGAAAAATGACAGATGGATCATTATACAGAGAAGGAGAAGCCAAATTCATTATAGTGAACAGACTGAAAGAAATTCGGGGCATACACAAAGCACAATTAGTATTCTCAGTCTAAGCACTTGCTGTATTGTACAACTCCCCCTCTCTCTATGTTGGCCTGAACTGAACTGAACTGCCATTATCATTACTGTAAAACTGCGTAGAGACAAAGTACGTAGCATCAGGCTTTGGTTAAGGTTGTGTTGCAGGCTTAGTGAATCACATTCCTCATAGTCTGTAGGAATAGGCTGCTTCATGATATTTTACTGCAGACAGAGTGGGTTCTTATGTACCCCAACAACCATAATACTGACACGTTGTGTTAGTTCAGTTGAGTTCGAAGTGTTTTGCAGCTGATTTTCATTTGTACTGAGCATCTGGTGCCTCTCTTGTCAGTGTCCAGTAATTGGTCAGCATTGATGGATTCCAACTTCCCTGATACCGCTTTTCCATGGTCACAATATCCTGGTGAAACCATTCACCATGTTTGTCACAGACTGCACCAAGATCAACAGGGAAGAAGTGTGAATAGAGAGGTACATTTTCAATGAAATGTTGCATTTCATAGTTTTCTGTGCTTTACAAATGTTGTCAAATTAGCTCAGTGTAGTTTAGAGCTTTATAGTTGCCAAGAAAATTCATAACAACGTCCTTAATTACCTTCCATGTTATTTTCTGTGGACCCACTAGCAGATCTTCATACTCCCTGATAATTATCAGTATGTTATTGGTCTGATTTGTGAACTAACAACAATAATTTCTTTAGTCTTGGAATCAATAATTATTGGAAACACCTGTCTCAAATAGAAAAATCAATCACCTTCTTTGTTTAATATTTGAATGGAACTAAATGCTTACAGAGCAGCCAGTTTCTTTTTTGTATTGTTACACTTTAGCATGACTATTCCATTTACAAAAGATACAACAATACTTGTGTATCTGAGCTGCATTCCTAGTTGCAACACCAATACTTTTATATCAGCGCAGATGATCCAGTCATACTTGTTGTACTGTATGTGTACAACAGTTCCATAGTATTGTAGGTTTCTTTCACACTGTATAGTCAGAGGGTCCTGATGGATGGAGTGCCACTGAGTAACAGAACAGCTTTCAAACTTAACTTTGACAATTCAGTAAAAATACACCATTTACTGGGGCCTTACACATAACCCAAAACTATGAACTATCCATCAATGTCAGTGCAGAAACAAAGACTGTCAACATAGGTAAAGATGTTTTCAACTGTTCTCGACAGTTCCGAAAGATAGAAATAGAATAAGTATTCTCTCGTCTGCCTTCACACACATATGAACTTGAGTGACATCCCATTCTTAATCCATAGAGTTTAATATGAGGTTGGCCCACCCTTTGCAGCTATAACAGCTTCAACTTTACTGGGAAGGCTTTCCACAAGGTTTAGGAGAGTGGTTATTTGAAATTTTTACTTTTCTTCCAGAAGCGCATTTGTGAGATCAGACACTGATGTTGGACGAGAAGGCCTGGCTCACAGTCTCCGCTCTAATTCATCCCAAAGGTCTTCTATCGGGTTGAGGTCAGGAGTGTGCAGGCCAGTCAAGTTCTTCCACACCAAACTTGCTCAGCCTTGTCTTTATGGACCTTGCTTTGTGCACTGGTAGCAAGGAAATATCATGACTGGACATGTTACACAGGTGCCATCCTATCACGTTACCACGCTGGAATTCACTGACCTCCTGAGAGCGACCCATTCTTTCACAAATGTTTGTAGAATCAGTCTGCATGCCTAGGTGCTTGATTTTATACATCTGTAGCCATGGAAGTGATTGAAAAACCTGTATTCGATTATTTGAATGGGTGAGTAAATACTTCCGGCAATATAGTGTATGTGGTTACAGCAAATGTCATCCTATCAATCTTGACCCAAGTAGTTCTGCTTTAGCTTCTTACAAAAATTAGTCTCTGACAGGTCATTTAATTCTGTGTTGTCAGAGCATAACCTGACATAAATGTTAGGGTCCTCTCTTTGACGTTTTCATTTTGTTTCCGTTTTGTTCTTTTCTATGCTCCCTTAGTTACGCATCTCCGTTTGTTTTGGGTTTTTTCCAAGAGCGGCATGCGTGCTGTGTTTACTTCCTTCCACAGGGATCTATTGGCTCAGACTCTGCACTGGGTGGCTTCTCAGGTGTTCCTGATCGTCCGGACCTCATTCGGGGTAGGGCCTTGGTATAGGCTGAGGCCGCCATGTCTCAGTCTTGCTTGGGCACGGTCTCGTATGATGACTTCCTCCGTCGGTTTACTGTGGTTTTTGATCATCCTAACCACGGGGAAGTGGTGTCAAGCCATCTCAGCAGCCTGAGCCAGGGTTCATGTTCCGTGGCCGACTACTCTGCCGAGTTCTGGTCACTGGCTGGTGACACCGGATGGAATGACCCCGTATTGCGCGAGGTTTTCCGGAAGCGTCTGTTCGAGCAGCTGAAAAATGAGCTGGCGGCCCATGATGAGCACACAGACCTGCAAGCCATGGTGGATCTGGTGATTCGCCTGGACCGAGGCTTCCACAAGTGTCGGTTGGATAGGACGCTGTGTCCAGTCCAGGTGATACCCTTCGTCCAGACCAGACCCCCTGTGGCAGAGGCCTGTCCTCCCAACGAACCGGAGCCTATGAAGCTGGGATGCACCAGGCTCACCCTGGAACATACCAGGCATAGGGAAAACGACCTTTGTATTTACTCTGGTCAGCCTGGCCATTTTCTACGCACCTTCCTTGTCCGCCCCAGGGGAACGGATTCCTCGACCAAAGTTGGGATCCTGACCGGTTCAGCCTCTGACCTTTCGACCACTGAGAACTCATTCCTGTCTGACCCCATCATTCCTCACCCCCCGGGGGTCTCCTTCCCATTAGAGGCTCTCATTGATTCTGGGGCTGAAGAAAACATCCTTGATCAGGGCCTCGCCAACCAGCTTGGGTTGAAACTGGAGGCTCTGGAAACACCCTGGAGGGTATATGCCCTGGATGGGAAACTACTCGCCCCATTACCCATTGTATCTTCCCGGCCTTGTTGATGGTCTCAGGCAACCATTGTGAGGATATTACTCTCACCTTCATTAACTGCCCCTTGTCACCGCTGGTGCTGGGGCATCCCTGGTTAGCCTGGCACAACCCTACTATTGACTGGAGGCGGGGTAGGATTTTCAGATGGCGTGAATACTGCCATGATGGCTGCCTTTGCTCCGCCACACTTGATTCTGGGTCCAGCACTCACATTTCTTGGCCTGAGGAGCCCCCAGACCTCTCCCGTGTCCCTAAGCAATAACACAATCTCCAAGAGGTTTGTTGTAAGGACCATGCCAAGAACCTCCCCCAACATCGTCCTTGCAATTGACCTGCTTCCTGGAGCTCCTGTCCCTTCTGGCCAACTGTATAATCTCTCTCGTCACGAACGAAGCGCCATGGAAGTGTATGTCATGGACTGCCTGGCCTCTGGGCTTATTTGTCCCTCCACATGGAGGCTGGTTTTTCCTTTGTGTCGGCCCTGCATTGATTACCGAGTACTTAACGAAATTATTCGCGACTTCCATAAGGCCAACCCTGGCAAGCCCCATTGATCACCTGGGGGTTTAGGGTACTGTTCTGCTCTTTGGCATTTTTGTTTTGTTCTCTTCTATGCTCCCTTACAGTGGCTTGCAAAAGTATTCATACCCCTTGAACTTTTCTATATTTTGTCACACTACAACCACAAACATAAATATATTTCATTGGAATTTAATGTGAAAGACCAACACAAAGTGGTATACAATTATGAAGTGGACAGAAAATTATACATGATTCAAAACATTTTTTACAAATAAAAAACTGAAAAGTGCGATGTGCAAAAGTATTCAGTCCATTTTCTTTGAGTGCAATCAATTGCATTCAGAAGTTGCCTGATGACTGCTAATGACTAAAAAAAAGTCCACCTGTGTGTAATCTAATCCCAGTACAAATACAGCTGCCCCGTGACGGCCTCAGAGGTTGGTTAAGAGAATATTGGGGAGTAAACAGCATCATGAAGTCCAAAGAACACACCAGACAGGTCAGGAAAAGTTTGTGGGGAATTTAAAGCAGGCTTAGGCTATAAAAATATTTCCCAAGCTTTGAACATCTCACGGAGCACTGTTCAATCCATTATCCGGAAATGGAAAGAATATTGCACAACTGTAAACCTACCAAGACAAGGTCATCCATCTAAACTTACAGGCCAAACAAGGAGAGCACTGATCAGAGATGCAGCCAAGAGGCCTGTGGTGACTCTGGACGAAATGCAGAGATCCACAGCTCAGGTGGGGGAATCTGTCCACAGGACAACTATTAGTCGTGCACTGCACAAATGTGGTCTTCATGGAAGAGTGGCAAGAAGAAAGCCATTGTTAAAAGAAAACCATAAAAAGTCCCGTTTCCAGTTTGCCAGAAGCCATGTTGGGGACTCAGCAAACATGTGGAACAAGGTGCTTTGGTCAGATGAGACCAAAATTGAACTGTTTGGCCAAAATGCAAAACGCTATGTGTGGCGCAGAATTAACACTGCACATCACTCTGAACACACCATCCCCACTGTCAGATATGGAAGTGGCAGCATCATGCTCTGGGGCTGCTTCTCTTCAGCAGGGACAGGGCAGTTGGTCAGAGTTGATGGGAAGATGGATGGAGCCAAATACAGGGCAATCTTGGAAGAAAACATGTTGGAGTCTGCAAAAGACTTGAGACTAGGGCAGAGGTTCACCTTCCAGCAGAAAAAAGCCTTAAAGATAAAGCCAGGGCTACAATGGAATGGTTTAAAACAAAACAAATTCATGTGTTAGAATGGCCCAGCCAAAGTCCAGCCCTAAACCCAATCAAGAATTTGTGGCAAGATCTGAAAACTGCTGTTCACAAATGCTCTTCATCTAATCTGAGTGAGCTTGAGCTGTTTTGCAAAGAAGAATGGGCAAAAATTTCAGTCACTAGATATGGAAAGCTGGTGGAGACGTACTTTAAAAGACTTGCAGTTGTAATTGCTGCAAAAGGTGGTTCCATAAAGTATTAACTCAGGGGGGCTGAATACTTTTGCAAGCCACTGTAGTTACGCGTCTCTGTTTGTTTTGGTTTTTTCCAAGTGCGGAATGCGTGCTGTGTTTATTTCATTCCACAGGGATCTATTGGCTCAGACTCTGCATTGGGCGGGTCTTCAAGTGTTCATGTTCGTCAGGACTGATTAACATTGCTACTTAAGTCTGATGCAGAGAACGAGGAGTCGCCAGATCATCTTGCCACATTCCTGGTACCATAGCTTAGCCTACCCTTTGCCTTGCCTCATTGTTTTCGGCCCTCGTGCCTGTTTCTGTTTAGTTATCTGTTACTGTCTGCTCGTAACAGATACCATGCTTCCTGCTGCTCCTGCCTGGTTCTGGTTTACCTCCCCGGTGGTCCGTCATCCGGATTCTCGGCCTGCACCCTGCTGCTTCATCCTGGCTGTAGTACTACAGCACTCCGTGGATCACTGCTAGCCAGGAAGCTAAACACTTGCCGCTGCCGCACTCTTCTTGGTTTTGGTTTCCTTCAGCGCTGGTTTCCTAGACTCGTTCCCTGCATTCATTCTGGTTTTTGACAACCTTATTTGAGCTTGTTATTAATAAATTCACTTCATTATTACTCTGTCTGGGTTTCTGCATATTGGGTTCTCTTCTATTGTGTATTTATGCTTGGGAATCCACCAGGACCCTAACAATAAATGGTTCAACATTTGCATTAGTGTTGTTTTCCACAACTGGTTCAGGTGTTCTGGTGTCGTCAAATGCCTCATCTAAGCTCCATGTCTGATAGCTTACTGTCATCACTATTGGCAAACTGTCATCAGGTGCATTCACATATGTAAAACTTTTCCATAGTTCAGAGAACCATACCCTGGGTATAGGGACTTTTTGCCCCTGCTTCAAGGCAGGGTCTTTTCTCAGTGCATAGGCGTGATGTAAGTATGCGGTGATTGGTCCAAAGGTAATGACATAACTGTATAATAATTGGTCTTAATTATAATGATGCAACTGCATAGTGATTGGCCTACACCCAAGCCTTGTGTTGAGCTGAATTAGCAACACATTGTGCATACCAGCAGCCATATTAGCAACAGTTCTTTATGCTAAAACCATACAATAAACCAACACAGACCAATGGACTGTCAGTTAAGTCCTTGCTTTACTGAGCCTATATGCGACGGAGGAGATATACTGCAAAATTTGCTGTCATTTCAGCATCACACAGCATTACTACGAATGGTGCAAATGCAAACCAAATAAAGCCTTGGAATGGATGTAGTTCTCTCGGGAGCTCCATGTAGGTGAGTTCCTCCCTAATTAGTCAGTAGACCTGTTTGGTGCAAAAGTGGCTCTCATGTGGCACTGGTCACATGACTGAAGGCAGGTTGGAATAATCAATAGATTTAATATTTTATTACAGAAACCAGCTACACTGGTGAGACTGTTTGAGACTGTCAGTCTGACACATGATCTTTGTATTCTCACTGCTTCAAAATTATCAAACAGAAATACACTAAATATCTATACCATGCATAATGAAACAGTAATCAAGAGAAAAATCACAGAAGTTACATGCATATGGTTGATGATAACGTTACTGCAATACAACACCGCTATGTTAATAAGCAAAATCATTATAATGCCAACTATTCATCTCTGACAACCAGCCGTAAACAATTCATTTGACCATACCTTTATCATCCGACAGACTAACCTTGCTTCTCAGGTTCAGGGTCACAGGGGCTCCAGAGCCCACCTGTGGAATTCACAGGCCACAGTCAAGCATGTACTCTGAACGGGGGCACCGGTCCATTACAGTGCCAAAGTTTAATCATGCCTGTATAACGCCCAACCTGGTTGCTATCCATTGCCAGGACTTAAACCTTGGTCATCGTGGTTTTTATGTATTTGTTCTATTATTATTATTATTATTATTATTGTGTGCACAAGTGTTGTGGCGGTCTAATATACTACCCACCACGGTGCCTTCTGGTCAGGTTGGATGCCCCATGCACACACAATTGGCTATGTCTGAGGGAGGGGGGCGGTTGGGGATGATCCTTGGTGTTGGAACACCTACTCTTATCTAGCCCTGAGAAGGACGAGCATCCCATCCAGGGCAAGGAATGCACCAAAAAAGGCAGTGGATAGACAATGGAACCCCCACAAACCTGACCAGGAAAGGCTGGGTTAAAAAAATATATATTGTATGAAAACTAAAGTATGTTATTTTGTAGCTACAGATCCTTTAAAAACAATTCCACCTGCAACCTTAATGATGCTACCTCAGACCATCCAAGAAGGAGGCACTTTCTTATAACTGAGGATAACATGTAGTAATAATTTACCAAACATTATTTGATTTTCAGTCATCATCATCTTCATTATTATTGTCATCATCATTAATTCATTTTACAGCAGTGATTTAGGCTTTGTGCTGGTTTAAATGTCTGTTTATGGCTGTAGTCAAACCAGTGGTATGTCACACTGTGCATTCAGTATTTTAGCGGTGGATAAGGTTTTATGGCAGTTGAAAGAGAAAACTTACGTGTGAGAATGAGCGCGGGTATCTATTCGGTAGTGCGCGCGCTGCTACTCATCCTCATCTCAGTGCGCTCCGGGTGTAGGACAGCAGACAACACGGTGATGGGCTCAAGCTAAAGCCGGTGCAGATGCTGAAGTTGACGGTGAGGCTGAAGCTGCTGCAGATGGTGAAACTGGTGCTGATGCGGGGCGCCGCTTGGGCCGGAGCGGCTCGGTACGGAGGAGGAGCCGAGAGGAATTGAGAGGCGTGGAGCGGGAGACACCGAGCCCCTGCTACGTCCAGTATTCCGTCATACATCAGAGAAGAGAGGACATCCAGACACCAGAGTTGTTTATAGACAGATCTACATTCAACACCAGGGCTGTTTATCTGCACCTCCGACTCCTTCAGCATCTCCATACGCAACAAGTAGCAGCCCAAAGTTTCGCTTTTAGTGCTGAAACCGACGCGCACTGACTGACCGACTCTCTTTTTCTCTCTAAAACACACACACACACACACACACACACACACACACACACACACACACACACACACACACGGTAATCAAGCATGCCTTGCGCGGGCACACACAGACACACACCATAATTAGGGTGACGCAAAACACAAAAGAGAGCGGGCAACCACGCAGGAGCAAATTTCTTCCCGAACGCTTTCATTAGACTACAAATTGCTCCAAAGATTATTTATATTTTCGTGATTTTATCTATCAAACATCCCAAAAGTTGAGCTGTGTCGTACCATAAAGAAAACGACAATCTTTAGGTATCTGTATACAGATAGATAAATATATTTTTATTATTCTTTACGTGTTCAGCCATCAGCATGAACTATTATCATGCCATATAGGGTTCCTTGGTTTCTTGGGTCAAAATTATTTCTCTCTCAGACTGGTCTCTCTGACAGTCTATTCACCATTCATAATGTATCATTATCTTCACCATGTAGTTATGTACTAAAACATATTTTAGCTAATATTTTAGTAAGTAGTAAGCAGTGAAGTGAAACCATGCAATGTCGCTTGACGTTCAGAATGTTAATGAGACCACAGAGAGACGTTAGTAAAGTATAATGTAAGTATAAAGTAAGGACATATGGTGCTCCTTGACACATATTCTATATCTCACATTATGGTAGTGGCAGGTGTTTGGTCAATCAGGCAAGTGCGTCACTGATTACTAAACCGTCCACTGTGCAGGGTGTGTCTGATTTATATCTGTGATGGATTACAGAAGCTCATCTTAGGATATGATGAGGAGATTGGGAATGAAAGAGGGCAACAGGGAGAGAGCAAACAATTTATCATACCATGGACCTGCAATGGTTATTGGAATATAGTTAATCTCTCTGCGATTCAATATGTGCAAAAGGAACTTAAAAACAACACTTCTGTTTATCACTGCGACCCTGAAATGGATAATCGGAAAAGATGATGATGACTTCTGTTTGTGTAATTTCTTCACTTTATGTTTACAACATGCTGATTGGGTTCAGCTTGGTTAGTCAGATAGTTGGGTCGTGTCTTCCAAATTTGAATAATAACCTGTAATCTTTTAAAATCTGTTTTAATGTAAGGATATTATAACATAGAACGAACCATGGCAATTATAAAGGAGTACTATAGGGTTAGTTAGATCTCCAACTGTTGGTAAGATTGAACATGAATTGCCTACCACAATCTGTTTTGACCTTGCTTCTACTAGTCTGGGCCAGGTGGTCGGTTTGGGTGGTCTGGATCTCATCCTAACATTGAAAGCCTACACAGGGATGGGGTGGCATTGCAATTGCAGCATCCAGGGATGATCCCTCCGTCAGGCTCCATCTCCATCAGCCATGGTTAATCGTATCTGCTTGATGCCCAACCTGGCCGGAAGGCACTGCTAGAACTCGAATCTGGGTGGTATGCTGGTGAATTACCGCTGCCCCACCAGAGCACCATGAACATGTAACATGTTTTTAAAAACATATAACATTTACAGGCAGGTTTATTAATGTTTTTGTCTTTGCAAATCCACATAGTCATAATAATACCAAATGTGCAGTCATTATTGCAGTCAATATTGTTCTCTTTGCCTCACCAAATACACATTTAGTTTCATTGTCAACGTGCAGTATACTAAGAGATTACTGTCGTGAAGTGTCATTTTTGATTTAAGTGTTAAGACTTCCCCTTTATTCTGAACACAAATATGTCTATGATTTCAGTTAATGCTTTGCAGAGACCTTTCAACCCCATATTGATCTGTTATGTTCTAAATGTCTGAAGAAACCATTTTGCCTAGCCAGTCACATTATTATTAATTGACTGGAAGAATTAAGGTGTAGCTGCAAAATGAATGGAGTTCTTGACTCTACTTTATTTTCAAGCGTCAGATTTTGTTCAGTGTACCATCTGTAGGTCATAACTGTGACAAATTTAAAACGACATGCAAATTAAACATGGACATTTCAGGGTTTCATGGTGCCTGGATGAATAAATCATTCATGAACCAGGGATTTAGTTGCCCTTGTGCTTATCAACTAAATAATATTACATGGTATGATATGATATGATATGATATGATATGATATGATATATATATATATATATATATATATATATATATATATGATTGTTCAAGTGTTTGTATTTCTTAAGATGTTCACTCTAAATAAACCTTCTGCACTTGCATGTACGACCGCCTTCCATGTCCTCCCTTGCCCTGAGTGTGACATCAACTTCTCCTACTTGAACTTCCTGGAAAAAAAATCCAGGAAATCGCATAGTAGGACTTTTAAAGAATTTAATTGTAAATCATGGTGGAAAATTAGTATTTGGTCACCCAAAAAAAAAGGCTCTCACAGACCTGTAACTTCTTCTTTAAGAAGCTCTTCTGTCCTCCACTCGTTACCTGTATTAATGGCACCTGTTTGACCTCGTTATCTGTATAAAAGACACCTGTCCACAGCCTCAAACAGTCAGACTCCAAACTCAACCATGGCCTAGACCAAATAGCTGTTGAAGGACACCAGGAAGAAAATTGTAGACCTGCAGCAGGCTGGGAAAAGTGAATCTACAATAGGCAAGCAAGTTGGTGTGAATAAATCAACTGTGGGAGCAATTGTAAGACATACAAGACCATTGATAATCTCCCTCGATCTGGGGCCCAATGCAAGACCTTAACAAAATGAGGTCAAAATGATCATGAAAACGGTGAGCAAAAATCACAGAACTACATGGAGGGACCTGATGAATGACCTGCAGAGAGCTGGGACCAAAGTAACAAAGGCTACCATCAGTAACACACTACGCCGAGAGGGACCCAGATCCTGCAGTGCCAGGCGTGTCCCCCTGCTTAAGCCAGTACATGTCCAGGCCCATCTGAAGTTTGCCAGAGAGCATATGGATGATCCAGAAGAGGATTGGGAGAATATCATGTGGTCAGAGGAAACCAAAATAGAACTTTTTGATAAAAACCCAACTCGCCATGTTTGGAGGAAAAAGAATTTTGAGTTGCCCCATACCTACTGTGAAGCATGGGGGTGGAAACATCATGCTTTGGGGTTGTTTTTCTACAGAGTGGACAGGACGACTGATCCGTGTTACGGGAAGAATGAACAGGGCCATGTATCATGGGATTTTAAGCCAAAACCTCCTTCCATCAGTGAAAGCATTGAAGATGGAACGTGCCTGGGTCTTCCAGCATGACAATGATCCCAAACACACCGCTCAGGCAACGAAGGAGTTGCTCCGTAAAAAGCATTTCAAGGTCCTGGAGTGGCCTAGCCAGTCTCCAGACCTCAACCCCATAGAACATTTTTGGAGGGAGTTGAAAGTCCGTGTTGCCCCAAAACATCACTGCTCTAGAGGAGATCTGCATGGAGGAATGGGCCAAAATACCAGCTACAATGTGTGCAAACCTGGTGAAGACTTACAGGAAACGTTTGACCTCTGTCATCACCAACAAAGGTTATGTTACAAAGTATTGAGTTGAACTTTTTTTATTGACCAAATACTTATTTTCCATTATAATTTACAATAAACAATTTTGCCCCACTGTGTGTATATATATAGGGTTCAAAATTGGGTTGTTGATGTGATCTTGGTATGATGTTTACTTGAATTAAATTGAATATAAATTGCATTTTCATGTGTACCCTTTCATAGCACATTAGGGGGGCATAGGGGCATTTAGAGTAGTATGGTGCATCATTGATTTGTACCTGAATATAGTTTAGTTTATCCTTTAAATAATGTTTTTTGTTTTTCCTATATTGTTTGGGGTTGTCCTTCAATATGTAGTAATGGGGGCACCCCTGGCCTGTCTCACATGACCATAGACCCCCACCTCTGAGGATTGTTGGAGAATCCTGAAATTCTGACAGGGTGGAATACATTTCTTAACGTAGGTGCCACATTACATATTAACTTTTGTAAATTCAACCCTCTTCACTGATTGTATCATACTATATTATAAACTTCTACATTTTGTTATTAAAGGAAAGGTTTGTTTTAACCAAGAAATCATCCATTTATTCTGTGCACAGATGCTTCCTCAAAGACACACTTAGTATGGAATTGCATGTGATAAATTGATGGCATGCTGGGATACACAATAGTCCCCTCTATCAGAAATAAATCTTTCTAAGATCACAAGTTCATTTTCAATGAGTTATTTCAATTATAAGCCCAAATCAGAAAATTCTGGGACAGTAGGGAAATAAAAAACCCCAAAAACAAACAAACAAAAATAATTCTGTGTGTCTTACATGTACTTTGACTTTTATTTAATTGCAAACAGTAAGATATTTAATGTTTTGTCTGGTCTTAATTTCATTTGTTAAAAAACATCCATTCAAACATTTCAGGCCTGCAACACATTCCAAAAATTGGGATGGGGCCAATTTAGGGTTAGAAATGAGGTAAAAGACTAAATAACGATGTGATTTCTAACAGGTAATGTTAACAGGTGATTGTAACCAACATTTGGTACAAAAGCAGTATCCGCGACAGACTGAATATTTGAGGAGTAAAGATCGAAGTAAAGACACCAGTACGTGAGAAAATTATTGAGATGTTTAAAAACAATCTTGATGCATGCTCAATGATCCAGGTAAGAAAATCCAAGAAGTTGAATCTGTTCATCTGGACAGATTTTGTTGGAGAAATGTTTCGTCACTCATCTAAGTGACTTCTTCAGTCTCAGCAGTTGGAAAATGAGTGATGAGTGACGAAACGTTTCTCCAACAAAATCTATGTCCAGATGAACAGGTTCAACTTCTTGGATTTAAAAACAATGTTCCTCAATGAAAGGTTATAAGATACTTATTTGTTACTTATTTCCCCTACACAGTACTTAATATCACTAAACTGCAAGCCCATGATCTCTGATTACATGTTTTTATATTGGTCAGTTTGTGCATTCATAAGCTTCACACAAAGTTTCATAAGCTTCACACAAAGTTGGCCAAATGTGGCAGGGTTTCAAGAAAGAAGTCTCTCTGGAAAAAAACTATTGTCACGCTATACTTCTGATGCCATGTGGCAAAAACCTTTATGTCAGATGACACCAGTTAGTACTTTTTTGACAGATGTTCCAACAATATACTGTATTTGGTCCAAACCAAGCAGCACAGCACCCAATATACTCCATGCCTACTATGAAGCATGGTGTTTGCAGCATTATGTTTTGGTGGTGTTTTTCTTTAGTTGGGACAGTGCAAAGCAAACGAAGGGAAGTTGGATCCTGCCAAGTACGACCAAATACTTGATAGCATGTGGTTCACTGTCCGGCATGACAACTACCCTAAACTCACTGCCAAATAAACAATACAGAGCCTTGACCTAAATGTGTAGTCCACTGCTACTCATCATGGTATTTGGCTGAATAATGGGCAACATACAAACAGACATGTTCATACACATAAATAGCAGTAGTAAAAACAAAAGAATTGTCTATGAAGCGCTAAATTGGGGGATAACCTTTCCAATTCTATTACCTTACCTCTATTACCTTTTTTTTTTTAGATCTGTTGCATATTTGTCTCATTATTTGAAATGTTGTAAGATAAAATGTGTAAAAAAATTTTTTTATAAATTTTGAATTAGAAACTGAATATTTCAAAGTGGTATGACAATTTTGTATCGGCACTGTATTTCAGCTATTAAATCTCAAATTCTCTTACTAGTGTACAGTAAGTACTTTTTAAATTTGAGATATCCATATCTGCTTTGAATAAATATTTAAAATATTGTAATCTGTAAACGACTGTATGTGTATTATACTTAGCTTAAACAGACATGTTGTAGAAGAAGGGATTGTGGTGATGCAGCAATTAAGGTCCAGAGTTCATGTCCCATCATTGCAAAGCTGCCTCTGTTGGGCATTTGAACATTAGCCTTAACCCTCACTTGTTTGAACTACACCTTGTAAACTTGTACCAGTAAGTCACTCTGCATAGGAGCATCTGCTTTATGCTATAAATGCAATTGTAAAAGTACTTTAACCCTAGTAATCTCTCAGGGGTATCTGTGATATAAAAACACATCGACACACTGCTGATTAAGTATTGTATCCCAAATGACAAACCCTATAAAAGACTTTTAAACAGGTTCTATATCTTTTTTGGGAGTTTGTAAGATTAAATCATTCAGTTTTTACCGGTTTTCTCTAATCAACTGCTGTAGCGATGCTTTCCAAAGCCTCATCCATGAAAATCAAAACAAAAACAATGGATGGCTTTTCTGATTAATTCTGATTAAACCATAATGCACCCACCCCAGCCCAGTGGATTCATTAAACTGACACCAGGCTGACGTATGATTGGCAGCTTTATGTTAATGTCTTATCCTTCTCCTTTATGGCTAATTTGTAGGTGGTGATATTTGCAATGTGCCTCAGGTGGACCACACTGATTTTAAAGTACCCCAGTGCAGTGCAATGCAAACATGTGTCTGGGTGTGCTTTAATGGTTGTGTGTTGTCTATCAGATCATATTTCATACATTGTCTGAATTGATTGTTACTGTCCTCTGTTATGTGGGCTCAATGCTCAGTTCTGCAGTTCAAGTGCATATGGATACAAAACACTTTAAATGTTCTCCCCATTTGTTTGACACATTTTAACATGAACGGAAAGTCTTCAGTAGTCATTTGAGTTTCAGTTGTGCAAACATAGACAAACACGAAAAATAGAATGTTTTGTTAAAGTCTGTATAAATTAATTAATACTAAAAATGCATGTTTCATGCTGTTAATTGCATTTTTGTGACTAGATGCTCATAGCTGTAGGATCTGTCTGAATATTACACAATTCCCTACATTCTACATACTATACAGTACACTACTATCCTACAGGGCACTGCTTAAATACAGCCTGCTGTTGTTTCCCTATACAAACCCTCTTTCCTTTTCACTTCCTTGTTGGGTCTTGACTTCTCTTCCTTATTGTTTGGTTCCTGTTCCTAGCTCCTGTTGTTCCTGTCACTCTTGTTGCTCTTGTAACAGTTTGTCTGCTTCTGTACCTGTTTCATACTATTGTCACTCCCATTACAGTTTGTCTGTTCCTGTTTTATGTACTGTTCCCTGTCTTGTGTGTTCTGCGTTAACCCTTAGTGGTCGCTGTTTGTCTGCTGTTTGCCCTCTGTCTGCTGTAGTCTTCTGTGTTAGCTGTTAGTATTTGTATTGCATTAGCATCATGTTAGCATTCCCTGTTAATCCCTGTTTTGTGTTAGCCTTTGTGGTTAACCTCTGTGTATCTCAATTCTGTGTCATTACTTTTAGCAATCTGTCTACTTGTATTAGCATAGCCTGTTAGCTTAGCCACCTAGTCTAAGCTTGTAACCTAATCCAATGTATTCACCATGTCTTTTTGTAATAAAGACTCCCTTGTACTTATCTGTCTCTGTTCCCATTTCCTATAGCAACTATGACATCAAGTAACAAAAGCAATTATCACAATTAACAAAAAGGAAAAAAGTGATTAATGCAATTAAATATGTTAATTGTGTTACAGCACTAATTAACAATGATCTACGGTGTAAAGCCTTAGACATGAATTATTCTAACAACTAATAATGGCCACACCCTTGTGAAGCCATTATTCCCTCTAATTAAATATTGAGTGTCACTGATAAGCTTAAAGTCTAAAATGGGAAGACTCAGTTAACAACCACTGCTAATTGAGGAATGAGATACTCTAAGTAACATTACACAGAGATTTTACCCACTTTCACACAACATTCTCCTTTCATGGTGATAATTAATTGCCCTTCCACTCTACTCCCTATGCTATCCGCCTGAAGTTGTAGAAAATTGTTAAAAATGTTGCATAAAAATGCAAAATTGCACAATAATGGGCTTCTGGCTTCTATGCTCAAATGAAAATGTATTGGGGAAAACAATATTGAATGCAGAGCCATAAAATAATGACCAAGCATTATTTGACACATTATAGTAATTATAAAAGTATTTCACATTAATTCAAAGAAACTACTGGTATGGATAAGAAATATTTGAGTTCAATTTGAGAGCTTGCAAGCAGCATATAAAAATAGAAATCAAGATTTTGGCAGACCTGAGATGAGTCTTTTTGCTCAGGAGGAAAACCTAAGAGAGAAGGCACTTATGTAAAAGTCTAATTTTCTTTCCATGTGATCTCACCATGGCCAGATACAGAAGGGTGCATAGTTGTGCTATGCCCCGCCCCGTCAGATTTATGCCATGCCAGCTTTAGACATATGTACTGCAAACTACACCCTCTCCCCATGTACCAACACATGATGCCACCAGAAAAGCAGGACGCATCCAGCCCTGGATCTTACTGTTATCTAGGAGAAACTATATAGAGATTAAGGAGATTTCCCATTGACCCCTGGAGAAGCTTGATCATCTACAATACTCAATGCCCATTTTATTTTTTATTATTTTTATTGCTTTATTCCCCCACCATGTGACAAACTTCATAAAAGCTGTTATTTATTGCTCAGTTAAATAATCAGTCAAATTAATCAGTTAACAAAATCAAACATTGTGTACATAAATTCAAATTTCCACGAATATTTACTTGCCCTCCATTGTCACTCCACCATGATGGACACTTACTTTTCTTTTAAACCTTGTATAGCATACCTACCTCTACATCCCCAATTCTATAGAAGTATTCAGGCCTATTGAAACACATTAGTTCTTAAGCTTTTTATCTCATGAAACATCTGTATCTCTGTTTATGTATATATCTATATATTTAATTAATTATATCCAGTAATTTTGGTGGAAATTGATATCACCAACTTGACTTGGCCAAGGGTTTCTAAACAACATGGACATTATATTATACAATATCTCAATGCTTATGTATGAAAACCAGGATAATGCAGACAAGTGTAAATGCCATGCAGAAAAGAGGTTGAAAATACCTTTTCCTCAATCATACAGCCTGCATGCCAGTGTAAGAGGGGAGCTTTCAGAATACATAGCATGGATAAAAGGCAAGTCAAGACAAGTTATC
This sequence comes from Ancistrus triradiatus, assembly GCA_025084515.1. Classification (NCBI taxonomy): domain Eukaryota; kingdom Metazoa; phylum Chordata; class Actinopteri; order Siluriformes; family Loricariidae; genus Ancistrus; species Ancistrus triradiatus. The sequence continues at coordinate 288,494 of JAJAGP010000075.1, read as the reverse complement.
TCTGATTGGATGTTGCTGGTTTATGTATACCAACAGCTCTCTCTTGAAAAAAACATTCAAGCCACAAAATAACTGAATGCAAAAATAAAATATAATTTTGACTCTAAATTACTTTGTAGTTCTACAATTACAGACTGTAGTCTATTTGTTTCTCTACATACTTTGTTAGTCCCCTTTACTCTGTTCTCTAATGGTCAGGACCCCCACAGGACCAGCACAGATCATTTGGTTGGTGGCTCATTCTCAGCACTGCAGTGACAATGACCTGGTTGATGTGTATTAGTGTGTGTTGCTGGTATACTTCGGTCATACACTGTGTTCATTCACTGCACACTCTATGGTAGCCGCAGCTACCATATTGCTTCACCTTGTAGAGGTATCAGTAGCTCACATATATATATATATATATATATATATATATATATATATATATATATATATATATATATATATATAAAAACATTTTCTCTGTCCATTTTATCAATTCCACTTACCATATGAAAAACATTCAGGTTTTTATTTTTCCAAGAAGCGATAACTTCTGCATGTTTCAGTTTAGATGACAAATGAGACAAATGAGACAAAGTAAAATATGTGGAGAGTAGTCTGAAGGCCTTTAACCTTTACCAAAATGAAAATATCTAGTTGTTTACAGTGGTGCTTGAAAGTTTGTGAACCCTTTAGAATTTTCTGTATTTCTGCATAAATATGACCTAAAACATCATCAGATTTTCACACAAATCCTGAAAGTAGATAAAGAGAATCCAGTTAAACAAATGAGACAAAAATATTCTATTTGGTCATTTATTTATTGAGGAAAATGATCCAATATTACATATTAGTGAGTGGCAAAAGTATGTGAACCTTTGCTTTCAGTATCTGGTGTGCCCACAGTATTTTGTTACCTTTTCCAGCCAGATGAGCATAAACAACTTTTTCTGAAGTCCTCAGAAATCTCCTTTGTTCGTGCCATGATACACTTCCACAAACGTATGCGGTTAATGTACTGGACTATGGATCGGAAGGTCCAGGGTTCAAATCCCACCTCTGCCAAGCTACAACTGTTGGGTCCTTGAACAAGGCCCTTAACCCACAATTGCTTGGGTTGTAAGATTGTATCAGTTGTAAGTCGTTCTGGATAAGGGCGTCTGCTTTCTTTAAATAAAATTTTTATTCTTTAAATAAAATGGTGCTCACTCACACCTTTATTGCCATTGATTGAAAATTCAAACTCACTGCTAATCCTACATGTTCACATACTTTTGTCAGTCACTAATATGTAATGTTGGATCATTGTCCTAAATAAATAAATTACCAAGTATAATATTTTAGTCTCATTTGTTTAACTGGCTTCTCTTTATCTTTGATTAACAGTTCAAAGCTAACAACACCTGATGCAGGTTCAGACGCTGCTAAAACACCTAGCTAACAATGGGTTTAAGATTAACTGCAAACTGTAACAAAACAAGAAGCAAAGAAGCAATAGTTGATCACGTCTGGTAAGGAATTTAGGGTTGGGCAAACACACAAGCTTTCATCTGCATTGTGCACAATGTTTTTTTTATTGCACATCAGTCTCTCGATGAGAGTACTGTAAAATGTTATTCAGAAACATTATGTGAAAAAAAAAAAATGAAATATGGAAGCATCTTCTTCCAGTCAGTTCTATACCCAGCTGTGCACCAGCCTCCAGTCCTCTGCCCAGCTGTGCAATAGCTTCCAGTCATCTGCCCAGAAATATGACAGCATCCAGTCCTCTAACCAGCTGTGCACAAGTTTTTTTGTCCTCTATTCAGCCATACTGCAACCTCAAGTGGCCAGCACAGACTGCCATGTCCCCCATCCAAGAATCATCTTGCAAGGAGCACATGCTGTGGGTAAGATTACTATTCTTGTAGTACTTATTGTTTTGTTGTCCTGCTAAGTGTGATCCTTTGTTCATCAATAAAATGAATAGCCATTAAGTTAATCATTTCTCTCTTAAAATAAACAAATAACTAAAAATCTGATTCTATGTAGCAAAATGTGCACGAAAACTCGACTGTGACTGTTTAGAGTTTTGACTGATTAGAGACTTTTGTAAAAAAAAAAATAAAACATTAGACAGCTTGCAGTGTGTGCCTTGGGAGTGTTTACTACTACTCTGCACTTGTATGTAAGGAAAGCTGTCTAAACATGAAATTTACGTTTGATTGTCTGTCTGTCTGTCTGTCTTTGATGCCCATGGTTTACATCTATGACAGTTTAATGAGACCATGCCTTATTTTCAGCTTTTAAAGGTAATGGATTGCTGTCTTTAGTTCACAAAATTCTCTGGAATCAAATTTACAGTGGCCTTTTGAGGGACTGGTGTTCCATCCAGGACCATAATTATTCCTATGACGTGTGTTCTCCAGGGACAAGTGGAACCACACAAAAAATATATTAAAGTGAGAATAGAACAGCTAAAGTGTGATTTTTAAGGACATTGTTTCTAGAAAAGTTGATTTTTGAAATTCTGCATGGAAAATATTAATTTTCCAAAGAATGTCCATTTTTTGCAATGGTACCAGGTTTTCATTTGCAATTAGCCTTAAAAGACACAAAATTCTGTCTGCACTCCTATTTCGGTTTTGGTTGCATGGAATGTAGGAAATAATGATAATTTCCATGCCAATTCACCTGTATGTTACTTCCTGCTGTGTAATACATGCTATACAAAAGCTAGGGCACTGCGATAGATTGTGAATAAAGATCTTCTTGATCATCTTGTGGATAAGACCATGATACATGCCATGTACATTACATGTAAAATGTAAATAAGACAGCAGACCAGGGAGGAAAATGTCTGAGTATTCATTTGCTGATGGTGTGAAGAAATAGTGACTGCACAATGTCCCAGATTGTTTGAGAGGCACTGGTCAGCCAATTAGAGACGCAGCTTCACTTCTTGAGTAGCAGTATGGACATGGAAAATGCTGATCAAATGGAGTTATTATGTTGACTTGGCAAAATATGCTGTACCTTTATTATTGTTTTGTTAGTCTTTCAGTGTTAGACTCTGACGTTTATACATTTGTTTTTCATGCCACTTGTCACAAAGTAATGTATTATGGGGGTGGCACAGTGGCACAGAAGTTAACATGGTCACCTGACAGCTCCAGCATCCCTTGTTCTATCCCAACGTCGGACTTCGCCTGTGTGGAGTTTGGATGTCCTGCATGTGGTTTTACTCCTGGTGGGTTTACTCCTAGTGCCCCGGTTTCCTCCCACAGTCCAAAGACATATGTGTTAGGTTAACTAGTGTTTCTAAAGTGCCCATAGTGTGTGTATGTCTGCATGAGCATATGTGCCCTCTGATGTAGTGGCACCCTGTCACAGGTTGTTCCTGCCTTGTGCACTGTGCTGCTGGCTAGACTCCGGCTTTACTGTGACCCTGACCAGAAGTAAGCAGATAAGAAAGTGAATGAATGAATGGATTATATTGTTATTTATTGCATTAATCAATTGTTTGTAAAGTGTTTGTGCTAACGTTCTTTTGATTTTTTTCAATTTAATATCAAGGTGTTAAATTGATATTGATTTAAGAATCAATATCAGATTTTAGTATTGATTCAGTGAAGTTACCATTGACTTTCTTCTGCTGAGTTAACATTGATTCAGTGGATAACTGCTTTCTGGGGTGTCTTTTTGGCTAGCACAGGTGTGCCTTCAATACTTGATACATCTCATCTCATCTCATGTCATATTTGCAATAACAGCAAGCCAGTATTGTTTCACGTAAAGCACTGTGTTTCACATAATTCCTTACTACCTGCTTGAATGTACATGTGGATATTGTTTATAGTAATTGTAGATATGGAACAGATAGAGAGTATGATGTGTTTTACTTAAAGCAAGAATATGAGCTTTACATACAAATCCAGAAGTGTTACTAGAACAGATATGTGCAGATGAATTTTTGGGGGGGTGTTTGGATTCTGTAGCACTCCAGAATGATGATAAAAGGGGGAGAAATGAAAGGGTGAGAGCTAAATGCTAATCAAGCTCCCACCAGATGAACACATCAGAAAACTGATTCCTATGGAGATGATTGAAGTGTGCCTAGCATTGCAAAGCATGAGACAGGGAATATGTCAGTTTAAATTATGCATAACTTGTGAATGGTTTTGTGTAGGAGAGCAGAAAAAAAATTCAGGGGGGCATACTGAAGGAATGATCAACCGTTAAATCCAAATAGCTTTGCTACTGGCCAGTGGAGCCGTCAATCACAATTCTTTTTTTTTGTTTATTTAGTTTATTTAATGTTGCGCTTCAGCACCAAAGGCCATTCAACAATAGACACAAGGTTACATCAACACTCAAGGTTATATTGAAACTAGTCACATATATTTATACTCAGATATCAGGGGCCAGTTTACCGTAATCAATTAACCTAAAGTATGTCTTTTGACTGTGGGACCCTGTGGAAACCTAGAGCACCCTGAGTAAACCTATGCGGAGGACACGAGGAGGACATGCAAAGGAACCAGACTGCTCCACCCTGGGGTTGAGCCCAGGACCTCACCAGGTGAGGTGACAGTGCCATCCCACCGTCAATGACATTATTACTACTGTACACTAACTGTATGTTTTCTAGAAAACATGGTACATATACATGTTCATATCTGATATAAAACTACAATATGTCACATGCACAAGAGATTTCAGTATCCTAAATTATTCAGATCTTAATACTAAAGCAATAAGCCAGTAGAGGCAGTGTGTTAGTGATGTTTTCACTGGTAAGGGTGTTATTAGGGTGGTAATCACTCGCAAAATATTTCTGGAGGCTAGCTTTTTAAAGTGACAGCCTCTATGCCTCAGTCTCTCTTCCTCAGTCTCTCTGCATGAAGACTTGCTTGCACAAAGACAACCAAGACTACCAAGTCCATCAATATTGTCTTCCATCAGTCTAGTGTTTGAGTTGAATGCAACTGGATGTTAGGATTGACGGGGAAATCCCAAGCAAAATACACAATGGAAAGGAACCCAATATGCAGAAATGCAGCCGAACCCAGACAAGATATAATTACAGATATTTATTATCAACAATACAGGGAACGTATGCTCAAATTAAGTAACCAAAAACCAGAATGAATGCAGCCCAGGAAACCAGCGCTTGACATGGGAACCAAGTGTGTTACTTCCAGGGGTGGAGATTATCCACGGAGAGTTATAGTACTACAACTTGGAGGAAGGAGCAGGGTACAGGCCGAGAATCCGGATGACGGACCACCGGAGAGGAAAGCCAGAGCCAGGTGGGGACAACTGGAAACATGCTGGGTAAAACAGGAAATAACGAGTGGTAAGTAAAACAAAACTCAACATAAACAGGCACGGAGGCTGTAGCATAAAGGCAAAGCGACGACTAGGCTAAAGCTAATGCTAAAGTTTAACAACATAAGCTGCGCTAAGGTACCAGGAACGTGGCAAGACGATCTGGCGACTCCTCGTTCTCTGTGTCGATCTTAAGTAGCGATGTTAATCAGCCCGGACGATCAGGAACACTTGACGAGCCGCCCAATGTGGAGCCAATAGATCCCTGTAGAATGAAACAAAAAAACAAAACAAACAAAGATGCACAGATAATGTAGCATGTGGAAAGAACAAAATGGAAAAAAAATGAAGGAGCCCTAGAGCAAACCCTGACAGTACTCCCCCTCAACGACTGCCACCTGGCGATTAATGGGACTTGTCAGGGTTGGCCTTATGGGAGTCGCAAATAAGTGATTTTGTCGATAATGGCCGAACTAGGGACCCAGGAATGCTCCTCGAGGCCATAACCCTCCCAGTCGACTAGGCATTGGAGGCCGCAGCACCAGATATTCACAAGTTGGTAGACTGTGATACCGTGAGTCCACGGTAATCAATGCAGGGCTGAAGGGAGCCATCCTTTTTTCCCATAAAGAAAAAAACAGCCCTTAAGGGTGACGTGGAGGGACGAATAATCCCAGAGTCCAGGCAGTCCGTGACATACCCTTCCATGGTGCTTCGTCATTACATGAGAGATTGTACAGTCAACCAGAAGGGAAGGGGGCTCCAGGAAGCAGGTCAATTGCACAATCGTAGGGATGGTGTCGAGGGAGACTCCTGGCACAGTCCTTACAAAAAAAAAACCTCTCGAAGGTCATGGTATTGCTTAGGAATGCAGGAGAGGTCCGGGAGTTCCTTGGGCCAAGAAGTGCAAGTGCTGGAACCAGAATCAGGTGTGGCGGAGTGAAGGCAGCCCTCATGGCAGTACTCACAACATCCGGAAATCCTACCCCACCTCCAGTCGATAGTAGGGTTGTGACGGGCTAACAAGTGTTGCCACAGCACCAGCGGTGACAATGGGCAGTTGATGATGGCAAGAGTAATATCCTCATGGTGGTTGCCCGAGACAGTAAAGGAGACCAGGAATGTCCGATGGGTAATGGGGTGTTTCCAGGGCCTCCAGTCGTAACCCAAGCTCGGTGGTGAGGCCCAGATCGTGGATATTCTCTTCAGCCCCTGAGTCGACAAATGCCTCTAATGGGAAGACCCATTTCATATTATCTATTCTTGTCCAAAACCCTTGAATGAACATGGACAGCTGTTCTCCTGAAGTATTTGAAACACTTCACAGAGTCAAGGAAATCTCCATGTCTTCAGTGCATATCATTCTGGACCTGGCTTAGCACTGGACAGTGTTTATCACTGTGAATACTTGGGCACTGTGTGCCATACAATTACCTGGTTTCTCTCATACTTAAAACTGATCCTAAAAGGTAACCTCAGAGAAGTGCACTTTTATCCCCTCACAGGATTACACCAGGAATTCCCCAGGGATCAGTTCTTGGTTAACTCCTGTTCCCCCTATTTAGTAAAAACTGTACTCAATTATTTGATCTCATGGTTTCTCATTCTCTACAAAGTTTCAAAACATTTTCAAAACTTTCTTATATATTTTCTAGATGGCAACACATTATATAAAGCTCAGTCTGAACAAGACTGAACTGATCTGCCTTCTAGCAAAAAAACCTCCCTGACACTGGATCTCTCAATCAAACTAGACAGTGTCATGGTTCTTCTGGCCCATGGAGCCTTGGAGTGATTTTTCAAAACAACCTCAATTATTCTACTCACATCACATCCGTTTTTGCAAAAGATCAGGAAAACATAATATTCTGATCAAAATAATTTTCTCAGATCCTTATACAGGCTCTTGTCATTTCCAGGCTTGATTACTGCAATGATTTGCTTGCTGGTGTGCCTTCATGTTCCACTGCTCTGCTACAGAGCATTCAGAATGATGCAGCCCATCTGGTTCATAACCTACCAGAATGTCACTCCTGTAGTGAGTTCACTCAACTGACTTTGTTGCAACCAAATTTAGCTCTTGTTCTGGCTTTTAATCCTCAAAATATCTGCTCTGCATTATTTAAAATCTTTGGTTCAGACCTACACACTTGCTTACCAACTCAAGTCTTGAGCTTCAGGGTGCTAGGTACAGTCCTTCCCTGAAACAGAGCCATACCCATAAGGCCAGAGCTTGATTCAGTGTCCTGGCTCCTCAGTGGTAGAATGAGCTTCCTGCACCAGTTAAAATGGCCTAGCAACTCCCTTCCACAGAAATCTGACAACTCAATTCTTCAAACAATACGAAGAACAGTGTCTCTTCTACCCTCTGCGCTTTTGTTGTACCTGCTCTTTGTAGCTTAGTCAGCTTAGCAATATTATGTAACTGGAAGAAAGCAATTCAAGTTAAGTTGCTAACATGTGCATTAAAAGGAGAGGTCTGATCAAATGTGACTTTTTTATTTTATGTTAGACATAAGCCCTGGCTGACTTTTGTCATTCCAGTGCATTTTTAAGATGGAACTGAGATCAAGGTTATGTGCAGACTAGCCAAGTTCTCAATCAAAGCAAACCTATTCTCTATGGACCTTGTTTAAAGACAGCAGGGCAGAAAGTTGATGAACTGACTTGTTAGAAGCATAAACCTATAAATGTGTCGTATTAAAAGTGTCTAGGGAATCAGTACAATCCATTCTACTAACACTCTTGCTCTATGGAGAATCCAGAAACCTTTGCTTTATAATATATTATGAATGTATTACAAGTGAGTCTTTCTGAAATAGAAGAGCTCAATAATTTAGAAGCGGTGTCCAGAAACTTTTGTGTATATAGAGTATTTCAGCTTTCATTCTCTTCAATGTACAGAAAAGAAAAAAAAAACATTTGTGCAGCAGCATTAGTTCTGTTCTATTATATTGTGTTATATCTTACATATTCTGACTTCTTTCACTAAGAATGAGAAATGCTAATTCTCTGCTATTTAATCTGGTATTCTATTTAATCTCTATCTTCACTATTTATTCTGTCAAATCACAGCATGTTAATGAAGGAAAGCTCATGGCTAATATATTAGATACTATTTGGCCACCTATATAAACACATCTGCATCCTCTTCATGTCCCACTTTTTTCCAGAAATGTCAGGAGATATCAGGCAATTTGTTCTATAACATGTTGGCTACACTGAACATCTAATCTACCCCCAGCCATCTGGCCTCTTCAGTGGAATGCTGAAATGCTGTAATACCTGGTGTACAGTATAAAAACCTTTCCACTTTTAGACTGAGGTTTTAAAGTGAAGTAAGGGTGAAAAAAAAAAACTGTGCATGGATGCTCAGATGAGGAAGTGCGAGTGCGTCACTGGTGTCAAGAACAAATCCTATAATTGTTTTTCCTTTGCAGGTCTACTCGCTGTGACTAAGAGTTGATCTTAACCCTTAAACAAGCTGCGTGCGCCACAACATACATTGTCTTTGACATCATAAAGAGGCATGCTGAGAGCAGTGTTCCTACAACTAAAGAATGTTTGGAACTCAAGAGACCTGACTCTACAAACACTCTACAAACTCTACAAACCAAAGTCCGAATATTCAACTCAAGCGTCGTCAGTACTACTCTACGGAGCTGAAATCTGGAGGACCACCTTGGCAACATCAAAGAAAGTACAGACATTTATCAATTCATGTCTGCGAAAGATTCTCCAAATCCGCTGGCCGAACACCATAAGCAACCAGGACCTTTGGCAGAAAACCAACCAACTCCCTGAAGACGACGTGATCTTGAGACAAATTGGATTCAGCATCAACACCAATCCAGATGAACTGAAATCATTTATAGGTATAAAGCTCATTATGGGGGTTGTGAAGATGCCATCCATTGATGATTACTGGGCAGAGGGTATGCGCTATCCAAAGATTGCTGACGTGATGTCCATAAAAAGATTCAAATGCTTCTCAAGGATTCTTCACTTTCAAAACAATGAGAAATCAGACCCCGAACAGGATCGACTCTGCAAAATCAGACCAGTGCTTGAGCACATCAGGAGAAAGTGTTTAGAAATTGAAAGCGAAAATCAGTTCTCCATAGATGAAATGTACCTTAAAAGGGCACCATTACAGTTTGGGCACCATTCGGATCCTGGAAGATGACCGTACTCTTTTGGGAAGAGGAAGGGACAGTTTTGACTACACAGTTGACAACAAGGCAAAAGTTGCAGTTGTGAAATGGGCTGACAACAAAACCGTCACTTTAGCTAGTTCCTGTGCTGCTCTAAGTCCTCTGAAAGAGGTAAGCTGTTTCTCTAAGGAAGATGAAAGGTGAGTTGCAGTTCCCTGTCCTAACATAGTGGCACAATACAATGTCCACATGGGAGGAGTCAACCTTGCTGACATGATGGTGGCCCTGTACCGTACCCCTACAAAATCACACAGATGGTACATGAGCCTGTTTTGGCAGATTACTGATATAGCCATCAACAATGGATGGTTACTGTATCGCAAAGTTGCAAAAAGCCTGGCGATGCAAAAGCACAAAAAGTTGAAAACATTCAGGCTGGAAGTTGCAGATGCACTTATCTATGGTGGTAAGAAGAGAGGAAGGCCCTCAAAATAAAGGGAGGATAATGTATCAATCAGACACATCGAGAAACCAACAACCCCAAGACCTCTGGATGACATCCGCTTTGACAAAGTAGTTCACTTCCCAGTGTTTACTGACAAAGGCAGAAGCAGGTCTTGCTCAGATGGGCAGACAACCATCTTGTCAGAAATGTCATGTCAGAAATGCGGTGTTCGACTCTGCATCGTGGAAAAAATGTTTCCGAAGGTTCCATGAGAAATGAGAGATAGAAGTCAGAGTTTACTTTTTGGTTTAAATTCCACTTAAAGTTCATTGCATTATATACTGGTTGGTACTTAAAGTAACTTAAAAATGTTACTTCTCTGGGTCCTTGATACATAGTTGCTATTCACTGGTTTGTTCTGAATGGACTTTGTATATTTTAATACAAAGTGAATAAATATGAATGTTATAAAAGAGACAGGAATACAAAATCTCATAAATTATATTTGCATTCTTCATTAAGGAAAACAAAACAGATTTGTGGATTGGGCTTTTTTTATACCTTAATAGGGCAACGTATCCTGGGAGATACAACTCATAAAAGCCAAAGTACACAACATACAACAAAATTGTCTGTATATATGTGTTAGTTAAGTCCATCTGAAGTAAAAAGTAACAAGAAATTATTTTTTACTTTTCATTTTCCAACCCTGCCTGTTTAAGGGTTAAGGTCGATATGCAATAATTCTTAGAGGTGATGTGCTCTGCATATACAGTGGTGCTTCAAAGTTTGTGAACCCTTTAGAATTTTCTATTTTTCTGCATAAATATGACCTAAAACATCATCAGATTTTCACACAAGTCCTAAAAATAGATAAAGAGAACCCAGTTAAACAAATGAGACATTGAGACAATGAAACTCTAGGATTAGCAGGTTAATTTAAAGGTGAAACTAGAGTCAAGTGTTTTCAATTAATGGGATGACAACCAGGTGTGAGTGGGCACCCTGTTTTATTTAAAGAATAAGGGTCTATCAAATTCTGCTCTTCACAACACATGTTTGTGGACCTCAAAAAAAGAGTTGTTGTTGCTCATCAGGCTGGAGAACGTTACAAAACCATCTCTAAAGAGTTTGGACTCCACCAATCCACAGTCAGACAGATTGTGTACAAATGGAGGAAATTCAAGACCATTGTTACCCTCCCCAGGAGTGGTCGACCAACAAAGATCATTCCAAGAGCAAGGCGTGTAATAGTTGGCGAGGTCACAAAGGACCCCAGGGTAACTTCTAAGCAACTGAAGGCCTCTCTCACATTGGCTAATGTTAATGTTCATGAGTCCGCCATTGGACTATTGGAAGAATGTTTTGTGGATGGATGAGACCAAAATAGAACTTTATGGTTTAAAAGAAAAGCGTTATGTTTGGAGAAAGGAAAACACTGCATTCCAGCATAAGAACCTTATCCCATCTGTGAAACATGGTGGTGGTAGTATCATGGTTTGGGCCTGTTTTGCTGCATCTGGGCCAGGACGGCTTGCCATCACTGATGGAACAATGAATTCTGAATTTTATCAGAGAATTCTAAAGGAAAACATCAGGACATCTGTCCATGAACTGAATCTGAAACTGAAAGTTAAGGTGGGTCATGCAGCAAGACAACGACCCTAAGCACACAAGTCGTTCTACCAAAGAATGGTTAAAGAAGAAGAAAGTTAATGTTTTGGAATGGCCAAGTCAAAGTCCTGACCTTAATCCAATCGAAATGTTGTGGAAGAAGTTGAAGTGAGCAGTTAATGTGAGGAAACCCACCAACATCCCAGAGGTGAACCTGTTCTGTTTTACAGGAAACATTTAGTTGCAGTTATTGCTGCGGGGGGTCACACCACATACTGAAAGCAAATGTTCACATACTTTTGCCACTCACTAATACGTAATATTGGATAAATTTCCTCAAGAAATAATTGACCAAGTATAATACTTTTGTCTCATTTGTTTAACTGAGTTCTCTTTATCTACTTTTAAGGACTTGTGTGAAAATCTGATGATGTTTTAGGTCATATTTAAGCAAAAATATAGAACACTCTAAAAGATTCACAAACTTTCAAGCAATACTGTAATAAGCAACTGTATCACATGAAAGCATTACATTAGCTGTGCAAGAAAATACTTAAATGTTGAGAAGACAGGAGAATAAAAGATATGAAAACATTACTCTGTGATATCAGGCTAGGTATAGTTAACAGCATAATCAGTTGCCAGTGCTGTTGCCTCACAGCTCCAGAGGTCCACAGTTTTATTTTTGGTCCAGACTGGGTCATCTGATCTCTCGACAGTATCCCAGTGTGAGCATCCAGCCACTTCAGTGCTAGCTCCAGGTAAAATGAGACAGTTGCAGAAGGGCAGCTGCTATAAAAACTGAGCCAGGTCTCATATGATGTTCTGTGGTGACCTGTAAAGGGAGAAGGCAAAACAAGAAAAGGAAGAAGAGTGAACAGCATAATCATGGTTTACAATCCTTAATGTATGTTAATGTATGTTAAAGAATTCACTCAGATACTGTGGAGCCAGGCCATGTTGAGCTTTACAAGAAGTAGTTTGTTATCAAATGTTAAATATTACTGGAACCAGTGAAGAGCTGACAGAACAGGACTAATATGAATCAAATTTTTCTAGTTGTAATTAGCACTTGAGCCACTGCATTCTGAACCAAGTGAAGTTTGTTTATAGGTTGTTTATAGGTTACATCCAGTCAGTAGAGTGTTACAGTAATCCAACCTTATTTTTACTACTGGAGGTATAAATGCATGAGCCAATTTCTCAGCATCTATAAAAGGGAGTATATTTCATTGCTATATAAGTTTAGCAATGTTATATAGTTGGAAGAAAGCAATTCAAGTTACATTTGCTAATATGCACATCAAAGAAGAGGTCTAAATCAAATGTCTATTGATTAATTAATTAATTAATTAATTAATGTATTTATTTATTATATTAATATTGAATTATTAGGTGTAAGGAACACTTGTCGAGTTTTGCACAGATTTAGACATCCTGTCTCTAGCATTCTTGAGTTGACCTAGTAATACCTCAGCTTTATCTGAGATGAGTAAAATAAAATTAAATGACACCCAATTTTTTATAAATCAGAAAAAGTCAGGACCATATGAAAAAAACAAAACTGCTTTGTGTCTTACATTTACTCTGACTTCTGTTTCATTGCAGACAGTATGAACCCTAGATATTGCAAGTTTATTTTTTCTGGTTAACTTAATTTAATTTGTTAATAAACATCCATTCATGCATTTCAGGCCTGCAACACATTCTAAAAAAAGTGGAAAAAAAAAGAGACAGGGGCAAGTTAGGGCTAGTAATGTGGTAAAAAACTAAATAATGATGTGAATTTCAAACAGGTGAGGTAAAGGTTATTTTAATCATAATTTGGTACAAAAAACAGTATCCACAAAAGGTTGAGTCTTTGAAAAGCAAAGCTACGCAGAGGATCTCCAGTTTATCAACAAATGCGTCCAAAAATGTTAATCAAATAAAGATTGGAAGGGATTTACATATTTCTCTCTCTACAGTGCATAATATCATTAAACAATTCAAAGAATCTGGAGGAATTTCAGTGTGTAAAGGAAAAAGGCACAAGCCTAAACTAAAGAGATGTGATCTCTGATCCCTCAAACGGCACTGCATCAAAAACCGCCATTCATCAATAACTGATAGAAGCACATGAGTGAAGGATTACTTTGGCAAACCTTTGTCAAGCAATACAATACGGAGTTATATTCACAAATGTTACTTAAAATGTTACTGTACAAAAAACAAGCCTTTTGTTAACCATGTCCTGAAATAACATTGACTTCTCTGAGCCTGGAGGCATCTGAGATGGACCATCATACAGTAGAAACATGTATTGTGGTTAGACTAATCAGTATTCCAGATCTTTTGTGGAAGAAATGGATGCTGTGTGCTCTACACTAAAGATGACATGGACCATCCAAACTATTAACAGCAATAAGTCCAAAAGCCAGGCTCTGTCATGGTATGGGGTTGTATCAGTGCCCTTGGAAAAGGTCATTTATACCTCTGTGATGGCAGCTTTAATGCAAAAAAGTACATTGAGACATTAGAGCAACATGTGCTTCCTTCAAGACGACATCTTGTCCAGGGACATCCATGCATTTTTTAACAAGACAATCCAAAACAAGCTAAGAAAAATGTAGGACTGAAATATGTAAATACTTTCCAGTCCTTTGAGGAACATTGTTTTAAAACATTTCAACAATTTTCTTACACATTTGTTGATAAACTAGAGCTCCTCTGCCAATCTTTGTTCCTCAAAACACTACTGCTTTTGTACCAAATCAAGATTACAATCACCTGTTGACATCACCTGTTTGAAAATCACATCATTAGTTAGGTTTTTACCTCATTACTAAACCTAAATTGCCCCTGTCCAAACTTTTTTGGAATTGTGTTGCAGCCTTGAAATGCAAGAATTGATGTTTATTAACAAATGAAATAAAATTGACAAGACAAAACTTGAACTATCTTGGGTTACTATCTGCAATTAAACTAAAGTCAAAGTAAATGTAAGAAACACTGCATTTTTTTGCATTTTGCATACTGTCCCAACTTTTTCTGATTTGAGGTTCCATTTGTTTTGTTGTATGTACTTTTCATTATTTAAAATGACCTATGGCATGGCTCTAAATTGTTCTTACATTAAATCGACTCTAACCATGGTTACTGACTCTAACCATTATCGTTTGATCCTATGCTTTGCCATTCTGCTAACAGTTTTTCCTAGGGCACTACAGTCTGTGGAGTCTTTATGAATTCTCATTTCATTATGTCATCTGTGATGACCTGAGAGAATACTTATTACATAGCATTTAACTATTATTTCACCGGTCACTATGTTTCAATGAGGATCTGTCACATGGCACTGAATGCTAAGAAGAGCGCACTGGACTGTAGCTGACCCATTATTGTAATGTCCACCTGGATTAGCTATTTCAGCTTTCATTCTCATCACTGTACAGAAAAGAGGAAAAAACCTTTGTACAGCAGCATCAGTTTTGGTCTATTAGCTTGGGTGACATATTCTGACGTCTTTCACTAAAAAGCTGAATGAGAATTCCTAATTTGCTCTTCTATTCAATCTACCTAATCACAGCATCCTTGCAGTCGACTCTTCTTTGTTAATGAATTGAAAATCACGACTAATGCATTAGTATAATTTGACTCCCATTTGTCCACCGATATAAACACATCTGCATCTCTTTCATGCCCCGTTTTTTCAGGCAATGTCAGCAGATATCAGTCAATGCGGTCTGTGTTGGCTACACTGAACATCTAATCTACACTCAGCCACCTGGCCTCTTCAGCGGAACTCTGAAATGGTGTAATGTCTGGTGTATAAGAGCCTCTCCACTTTGGGGTTGAAAGGGGGTTGAAAGTGAAGTAAGAGCAAGAAAAATGATGCATGGATTCTCAGATGAGGAAGTGTGAGTGGGTCACTAGTGTCAAGAACAAATCCTATATTTGTTTTTTTCCTTTGCAGGTCTACTCACTGTGACTAAAAGAGTTGATCTTAAAGTCAATATGCAATCATTCTTAGAGGTGATGTGCTCTTATAAGGTCACAAGACTTGCATAATAAGCAATTGCTTAACATGAAAGCATTGCATGTGCATGGGCAGTAATATGCTGCTGTGGCTCGCTAAAATTATGGGGGTAAAAAGTAAATTTTATCCTGGATTGTTGAGCAAAACTACAGGACATGCCATGCAAATTCATTACAGGCACTACATTTCCCATAATGCCTGAGCATTTTCCAAAAGCTTGAACGCGTTCAGGCTAAGCCAGTTTCTTTCAGTTTTCTCACTGAGTAATGGACCTCCATAAATATGTAAACACAGCCACGCTGCAGATAAGGTAATGATAGCTCATGGCTATATATTTAGTTAATGAGATTAATGCAAATTATTCAGTGTTAATTTGTTCTTCATTTCTCATCTATCCCAGAGTAATGCCCAAAGGTGTTAAATCACTTCATCTATTTAGTTTTTAACAGGCTTATTTTTTATGCACAGTTGTGCCCCTACTATTGATTGGCAAGCATAGGGGCACAGCTGTGCCTCCCTAAAGTATGCGTGCCCAGTGCAGAAAATAGTGTAGAAATGCCTCTTGCTGTCATCTTGCCCATGTGGGTTTCTTATGGGACCTTTAATTTCCTCTTACATCTAAATACTGTCATTAGGTCATCTGAGGTCCTGGGGTCTTTTGTGACCTCGCCAACTATTACACGCCTTGCTCTTTGAGTGATCTGTGTTGGTCAGCCACTCCTGGGGAGGGTAACAATGGTCTTGAATTTTCTCCATTTGTACACAATCTGTCTGACTGTGGATTGGTGGAGTCCAAACTCTTTCGAAATGGTTTTGTAACGTTTTCTAGCCTGATGAGCATCAACAACTGTTTTTCTGTGGTCCTCAGAAATCTCCTTTGATCGTGCCATGATACACTTCCACAAGCATGTGTTGTGAAGAGCAGACTTTGATAGATTCCTGTCCTTTAAATAAAACAGTGTGCCCACTCACACCTGATTGTCATCCCACTGATTGAAAACACCTGACTCTAATTTCACCTTCAAATGAACTGCTAATCCTAGAGGTTCACATACTTTTGCCACCCACTAATATGTAATATTGGTTCATTTTCCTCAATAAATAATTGACCAAGTATAATATTTGTGTTTCATTTGTTTAGCTGGGTTCTCTTTATCTGCTTTTAGGACTTGTGTGAAAAGCTGATAATGTTTTAGATCACATTTATGCAGAAATATAGACAATTCTAAAGGGTTCACAAACTTTGAAGGACCACTGTATTACTGTGTATACTATTTCTCTTTGTTATAAATGGTGAAAAATGTTATTCTTAAATATTTAAGTAGCCCTGTAGTTAAGCTAGTTATGTTAAAGTAGTTATGTTATTTGATATGTTGTGCACTATAAAGTGTGTGAGTGGCATTATTCCAAGCTGCATATATTGCACTGTAGGGAATAGGGAGTCATTTTAGATTCAGCCCTATTCCACTTCATTCTTTGGTTATGTAGAGCTGTGGGAGCGCTCACATGACTCAGTTTAGAGATAAGGTAAACCCTGGTTAGAACAGATATACAATGATAAGATAACTCTGTATTATTAGCTAGATCCTGTGCATTTGTTTAATTCCGTGATTAGCTTACCTCAAAAATGCTAAATGCAACATGCCACTGTTGTGAACTTCTTGAATACAGCATCCTTTCACTCGTCCCTGAATCTCTTTAAGTCTTTCTCATGTGCAAATCATGGTGGGGCACTGCAATATTAAATGACCCCCTGGCGCCTGATTCATACATTCATTATATGTATGCTTTCTTATTCTATTGTCCACTCTCGCACTCAATGTCAGCCTGAGGTCAAGAGTGAATGGCTGCTGCTGAATTTGTTTCAGCTGTTTCTCAATGCAGAAGCAACAGGCAATCTATCTCTCCCTCTCCCTCTCCCTCCCTCTCTCTCTCTCTCTCTCTCTTTCTCTCTCTACATCATTCAATCACTATCTGTTTCAACTTAATCCTCAGAGAGCTGGATTTAAGGTTTGTGCAAGCAGACCAGACATCTTTGTCTTAAAGACTAAAATGTCCTGAATTTACTGTAAAATGACAAACTCTGAAAGCACATTACTCATTGACCATGCAGCTGACCACTGGAATGTGCCCCAGATGACCGAGAGAGGATGAGAGGATTTTGTGATTGTGGATGAGATAGGGGCTGCAGAGATGTGGTGGATGGATCTTGAAAAGAGATGTTTTTGGTGTGACATGCAATAATAAAGTGATGCAAAATCCAATCTCCCATGATAAAACATTGAGATATGGTCTATAGAATCTCTTCTTTTTTATGTAGAAACACTCAAGGTTTTATTCGATGCTGCAAATTACTTGGTGACTCAAAAGTGCTGAACCAACCAGATCTCCCCTCATCAGTTCTCTCCATTGTGCCACATTTCTTAGCTTTACACTCACTTTCAGTGTTCAATGTTCTCTAGAGGGCATTTTTTGTAGATTACATAATGTCCCAGCCACAACCTGATGAACTCCTGTACTTAGTGCAGTATTAATGTCTAAATTCAGACTGGTAGCAAATTAAAGGAAACAAAAAGCATTGATCTACTAATGTGGGGACTGTGGTAGCCTAGCGGTTAAGGTACTGGACTATGGACCAAAAGGTCCAGGTTTCAAATCCCATCTCTGCCAAGCTGCCACTGTTGGGTCCTTGAGCAAGACCCTTAACCCACAATTGCTTGGATTGTAATTTTGAATCAATTGTAAGTTGCTCTGGATAAGGGCGTCTGCTAAATGCTGTAGATGTAGAAATGTAAATGTAATGTGTTTAGCCTCCTGAATGATGAGTGTACCTGGAATTGCACTGGAGCAACATAATGAATATATTTATAGCATTTAATGGTTGCCCATGTCCTCAGCAAGTTCTAGTTGAGTGGAGCTGATCTGTTGTAGGTTGAAGTTCAATGATCCAACAGTGTCATCTTGTTGGAGCTTTAATTTTTACTAAACAGGAACTGATTAGTACTAAAGAGCCTTTACCACTGAGCCACTGTTGTTTACTCAAGTGTAATAACTTTATAAGCTCTATTTTACTGTATGCTCAAGCTTGAATAGCAATTATTTGAACACAGCTACATAGACATATAATTAAATATTGTCTCAAGCCCAGTTTGATATTTAGGGTCTTGGGAGCTTTATGGTATTTGAACCCACAATCTTCCAATTAATAACCCAGGGCTGTAATAACTAACTTGTGTAGTGAGTGAAACAGTGTACCATCACCTGAAATCATTTTTTAAATCACATTGCTGACCAAACATTTGTGGAATTTGCTTGGAAGAATTAATCCTCTTAGAGGATTTTAAAATATGTCTACCAATCATCTTGTGGTGTATCCTTGTCTGAAGCCTCAGTTTACCCAGATGAATTTGCTTTGACTAATAAGAATGTATTCTCTCTGGCTAGCTGTGAATCAGGTTCATTTGGTTCATTTTACTCCCAATATGGCTTGAGGCGAGTCGCAGAATACTCCTGCTTGTTTCTACTCTCATTCTACTGGTCACATACACTGTTTTTGAAACAGTGAAAGAATAAATCCTCCTGACCTATGGCATGGCTAGAAAGAATAAATCCTCTTGCTCTCAACCTAAGAATGCTAATAAGATTATAAGACTGTTTATTAGGCTGTTGGTTTTGTTGTCACGCCTACTGTAGTGTTTTGATACTCTGAGAATGTTATACCTGATTCTGTCAGGAGTCATGCGCCAACACTAGTTGGCAGCATTGCCTCGACAGACACGGTGGGGATCGTTTTGTGGCAGCACGCATGCGCCCATGCTAATGGGCGCTTATTGAAAGATTCACAACACCTGCGGCCTCACCTTTATAAGCACGCTTCTGAGCACCGCAGGTTGTCACATCCTTATACCATTTGGGGCCCCACCAGTCCCGTTTTGCGTGCTGTCGCGGCCGCGCTTGCTTTTTGGGCATTGCGTTTTTTTATAGGGAAAGCAGCAAAAGTATGTCTTGGAGGTCCGAGGTAACCGCCAGGGATTAGTTGATAGCATAGGGTAAGGATCCTGTTTGCAGTCTTCCTCTTTGGGTAAGTCAAGTCAGATCTATTTATATAGCGCTTTTTACAATAGAGCATTGTCTCAAAGCAACTTTACAAGTTTAGATTATCTCCTAATAACTGCGTCCAACCCCAAATTGAGCAAGCCTAGAGCGACAGTGGCAAGGAAAAACTCCCTGAGTTATAGGAAGAAACCTTGGGAGGACCAAGACTCAAAAAGGGACCCAAACCTCCTTAGACGGCGTAGATGATAAATCTAAGAACGAAACTAAAGTCATGGAGTCAAAGTTCGAATAAAATGTGAAATATGCACTTGGGCATTAAGTGGCCCGGGTTATGATGGGGCTGGGAGCTGATGACGGAAGCAGCTTGAGTGAAGCTGCAGCGGGAGAACATCATGTGTGGGGCTGGAACTGGTACCGGGAACACAGCTTGGAGAGGAAAAACAGAAAATGTAATTAGTTATTGATTAAGAGCACAGTGTCTATTAACAGTCACTGATTCCATGTGTAGCATGAGACCCCGGCAGCATTAGCTATAGCAGCATAGACTAGAAAGAGGAGAGAACTGGTAGGAAAACACAGCCAAGAGGGATCACATGAGACATCGGAAACCCCACGGGAGGCAGAAGACAGCAACCCAATGTCTCTGATCACCATAAGACTCTTTGACTATGAACCCCCAGCTCTGCCCTTAGTCTAAGGCAAGGATGCATGAGTCAAGATCAAGAGGACCGAAGCCCAGTTCAGCCAGACTGCCCACTCGACACTCCCCGCTAACGGACAAGGCAGGCAGGCCAGACATGACTCCAGACTCCGGCCCCAGTGACCCAAGCCATGCATCCTGGTCTAAATCTAGTCAAAAGCCTGAGCAAATAGGTATGTCTTTAGCATAGACTTAAAATTTTGGAGAGTGTCTGAGTCTCGAACGAAAGTGGGAAATTTATTCCATAGTTGGGGGGCCATGTATGAGAAAACCTTTCCCCCTGCTGTTACTTTTTTAATTCTAGGAGCTAAAAGAAGTCCTGTACCCTGTGAACGAAGTAGACAAGTTGGATTGTAAAACTCAGATAATGTGGGGCCAGGCCATGTAGAGCTTTATAAGTTATAAGAAGTATTTTGTAATCGATGCGGAATTTGACTGGTAACCAGTGTAGTGATGATAGAACATGAGTGATATGATCAAATTTTCTAGTTCGAGTTAGCACTCAGGCAGCTGCATTTTGAACTAACTGAAGTTTATTTATAGATTTACTAGAGCATCCAGTAAGTAAGGCGTTACAGTAATCCAACCTTGAGGTTATAAACGCATGAACAAGTTTCTCTGCATCATTAAAAGAGAAGATATTTCTAAGTTTAGTGACATTACGTAATTGAAAGAAAGTTTTTTACAGACTTATACTAAATACTAAAAGATAGTGATATGAAATCGAATCACTTTGCGAGAAAACATCAAGGTTATCTATATTGATACAAAATGTTAATATTAGATCTAAAGTATGATTACAGCGGTGGGTTGGTCCCATCACATTCTGAGTGATACCCATGGTGTGACGCTGGGAGGCGAGAGGAACGGCGAGACGAACGCAGGTTCAAAAGGAAGGATTTGTTGACAAAGGCAAATACAGCGAACAGAAAAACAGCCGGGACCGAAAACGGGTACAAAGCAAACTAGGCCGAAGCCGGAAAACGGGCGCAAAACAGAAACGAAAACAGGTAGGGAACGTAAACTGAACCGGAACGCAAAACGGGTGGAAACTAAAGTAAACATGGAGGGAAGCAAAACCGAACGATACCTTAACGGAGAGGAGGGGAAGGACGACACGGAAGGGTGAGGCGCGTTGGGACGCGGCGAGCGGTGAGGCGCGTTGGGACGTGGCGAGCGGTGAGGCGCGTTGGGCCGCGGCGAGCGGTGAGGCGCGTTGGGACGCGGCGAGCGGTGAGGCGTGTAGGCACACGACGGGCATAGTACACCAACAACATCAATAATCCGCGACCCGTCTCTCTCGCGGGCGCGCTTTTATAAGAAGCCCCACGGCTGTGTTCAATCAGCAATCTGATCATGCTGGGGCTTCCCGATAGGTCCGTGCAACGGCACGCGCTGCCGTGGCGCGTGACAGAGCCCCCCCCCCCAAGGAGTCCGGGACAGAGCTAGGACTCCCAAAAGGGACCTCCGGACGCAGTACCGCCTCGGGGGGTCTTCTTGTCGGGCGGATCCCAGGAGGGGACTGCCAGCAGCCAGGCGGCTGATGTGCGGAGTCGACGACGAGGCGACGCTTGAGAGCGGAGTCGACAACGAGGCGACGCTTGAGAGCGGAGTCGACGACGAGGCGACGCTTGAGAGCGGAGTCGACGACGAGGCGACGCTTGAGAGCGGAGTCGAGGCGACGCCTGACAGCGGAGACGAGGCGGCGACGCCTGACAGCGGAGACGAGGCAGCGACGCCTGACAGCGGAGACGACGACTGGAGGTTGCTGGAGAGCGGAGTCGACGACGTGATGCTGCAGAGCGGAGTCGACAACATGATGCTGCAGAGCGGAGTCGACGACATGATGCTGCAGAGCAGAGTCGACGACATGATGCTGCAGGACGGAGTCAACGACGTGTGGTTGCAGAGCGGAGTCGACGACGTGATGCTTGGCAGCAGAGGCGACGACTTGGGTCTCCATGGAGGAGACTTGCTCAGACGGGGTCTCCGTGGAGGCGGTGGCCTTTGGAAAGGCTTCTGAGGAGGATGGAGCCTTTAGAAAGGCTTCTGACGAGGCTGGAGCCTGTGGAAAGGCTTCTGACGAGGCTGGAGCCTTTAGAAAGGCTTCTGACGAGGCTGGAGCCTTTGGAAAGGCTTCTGACGAGGCTGGAGCCTTTGGAAAGGCTTCTGAGGAGGATGGAGCCTTTGGAAAGGCTTCTGACGAGGCTGGAGCCTTTGGAAAGGCTTCTGAGGAGGGTGGAGCCTTTGGAAAGGCTTCTGAGGAGGATGGAGCCTTTGGAAAGGCTTCTGACGAGGCTGGAGCCTGTGGAAAGGCTTCTGACGAGGCTGGAGCCTGTGGAAAGGCTTCTGACGAGGCTGGAGCCTGTGGAAAGGCTTCTGAGGAGGATGGAGCCTTTAGAAAGGCTTCTGACGAGGCTGGGGCCTGTGGAAAAGCTTCTGTACGAGGCTGGAGCCTTTAGAAAGGCTTCTGACGAGGCTGGAGCTTAGGAAAGGCTTTCTGGACGAGGGCTGGAGCCTGAGAAAGGCTTCTGCGAGGGAGAGCCTTTAGAAAGGGCTTCTGAATGAGGCTGGAGGCTTTAGGAAAAGGCTTCTGGACGAGGATGGAGTAGAGCCGTTAGAACGGCTCTGACGGAGGATGGAGCCTTTAGAAAGCTTCTGACGAGGAGATGGAGGCCTTTGGAAAGGTTCGACGAGGATGGAGCCCTTGGAAGGCTATCGGACGAGGCTTGGGCCTGTGGAACGGCTTTGCGACGCGGCTTGAGGCCTTTGGAAGGCTTCTGCGAGATTGGGCCTTTGGAAAGGACTTCTTGACTGAGACTTGGGCCTTGGAAAGACTTCTGACGAGACTTGGCTTGGGAGGGCTCTGACGAGACATGGCCCTTTTGGGAAGGCTTCTGACGAGACTTGGGCCTTTGGAAGGCTTCTGACGAGACTTGGGCCTTGGAAGGCTTTCTGACGAGATGGGGCCTTTGGGAAGGCTTCTGACGAGACTGGGCCTTTGGGAAGGCTTCTGACGAGACTTGGGCATTTGGGAAGGCTTCTGGTGAGGATGGAGACTTTAGAAAGGCTTCTGGTGACCTGGGGGCAGCCACCGGAACAGCAGACCCTGGAGGCCGCCACCGGAACTGCAGATGTCTTGGGGCAAGCACCGGAACTGCAGATGTCCTTGGGGCAGCCACCGGAACTGCAGATGTCCTTGGGGCAGCCACCGGAACTGCAGATGTCCTTGGGGCAGCCACCGGAACTGCAGATGTCCTTGGGGCAGCCACTGGCACTACTGTTCTTGGAGCAGACACGGGTCCTGAAACAGACAGCCTCAGAGCAAGTACTGGCATGGATGTTCTAGGTACGACTGCCCACGGTGTAGGAGCGGACGTGAGTGGGAGTGACGTAACTGCCTGTTTCAAGAAAGCCTGTGGTGCAGGAATCGGTCTCGAACGAGGTGCAGGGGTCGGCGGCAACGACCGGTGCGCATAATCCCCAAGCGTGGAGCCCTCCGGCTCAGACGCGGGGTCAGAAGGTGCAACGGGCTCGACCACAGACTCGGTATGGTCTGGGTCACGAGTATCAATGACTAGAGGGTCGGATATGGAACTAGAGGGGCCAAAAACCAACCTATCGGATGTAACCCGCGCTTGTCGAAGCTTGGTCAAAGCGGTCCGGCTGGTGGTAAGCTGGGGATCCAGCACATAACCAACCAGAGCTGAACGGGCAGGGCGAATGGTTGCAAAAACACCGGAATCCGCGGCTTCGGTGTCCGAGAAACCCCGTGGGGAGCCAAAACAAAAACTCAGCTTCTCGAAAAGCTGCCCCACGGTTCCAGTCCGAAGCACCGGCCACAAGTGAGTGGCCCAGGTAAGGGCTTCACCCGTAAGGTGGAGAAAAACAAAAGACACCCTGGCATAATCGGTCTCCATGGGGTATAAACTGAAATAACGAAAACAATTATCAATAAAGGACTGGCAACGGGCTGGATCACCGTTGAAACGGCCGGGAAGGAAAGAAAAATCGGGGGAACCTGCCATCTCCATGTCGGCGGATTATTCTGTGACGCTGGGAGGCGAGAGGAACGGCGAGACGAACGCAGGTTCAAAAGGAAGGATTTATTGACAAAGGCAAATACAGCGAACAGAAAAACAGCCGGGACCGAAAACGGGTACAAAGCAAACTAGGCCGAAGCCGGAAAACGGGCGCAAAACAGAAACGAAAACAGGTAGGGAACGTAAACTGAACCGGAACGCAAAACGGGTGGAAACTAAAGTAAACATGGAGGGAAGCAAAACCGAACGATACCTTAACGGAGAGGAGGGGAAGGACGACACGGAAGGGTGAGGCGCGTTGGGCTTCTGACGAGGCTGGAGCCTGTGGAAAGGCTTCTGAGGAGGATGGAGCCTTTAGAAAGGCTTCTGACGAGGCTGGGGCCTGTGGAAAGGCTTCTGACGAGGCTGGAGCCTTTAGAAAGGCTTCTGACGAGGCTGGAGCCTTTAGGAAAGGCTTCTGACGAGGCTGGGCCTTTAGGAAATGCTTTCGGACGAGGGGATGGGCCTTTAGAAAGGCTTCTGACGAGGCTGGAGCCTTGGAAAGGCTTTGACGAGGATAGAGCCTTAGAAAGGCTTCTGGACGAGGATGGAGCCTTTGAAAGGCTTCGACGAGGATGGAGCCTTGGAAAGGTTCTGGACGAGGATGAGCCTTTGGCAGGTCTTCGGACGAGGATTGGGCCTTTGGAAAGGTTTCGGACGAGGTTGGGCTTTTGGAAAGCTTCTGACGAGAACTCGAGACTTGGCCTTTGAAAGACTTCCTGACGAGACTTGGGCCTTTGAAAGACTTCTGGACGCGACTTTGGGCCTTGGAAGGGCTTCTGACGGACATGGGCCTTTGGGAAGCTTCTGACGAGACTGGGCCTTTGGGAAGGCTTCTGACGAGACTTGGGCCTTTGGGAAAGGCTTCTGACGAGACATGGGGCATTGGGAAGGCTTATGACGAGACTTGGGCCTTGGGAGGGGCTTCTGACGAGACTTGGACTGTGGGAAGGCTTTCTGGGAGGATGGAGCCTTTAGAAAGGCTTTCTGGTGACTGGGGGCAGCCACGGAACAGGCAGACACCCTGGAGGGAGCCACCGGAACTGCAGATGTCCTTGGGGCAGCCACCGGCAACTGCAGAAGATGTATTGGGGCAGCCACCTGAACGAGATGTCCTTGGGGCAGCCACCGGAACTGCAGATGTCCTTGGGGCAGCCACCGGAGTGGCAGATTGTCTTGGGGCAGCCACTGGCACACGTTCTTGGAGCAGACACGGGTCTGAAAACAGACAGCCTCAGAGCAAGTACTGGATGGATGTTCTAGGTACGAACCTGCCCACGGTGTAGGAGCGGACGTGAGTGGGAGTGACGTAACTGGCCTGTTTCAAGGAAAGCTGTGGTGCAGATACGGTCTCGAACGAGGTGCAGGGGTCGGCGGCACGACCGGTGCGAATTAATCCCCAAGCGTGGAGCCATACGGGCTCAGACCGGGCGTCAGAAGGTGCAACGGGCTGACCACAGATCGGTCTGGTCTGGGGTCACGAGTATTCAATGAATAGAGGGTCGGATATGGAACTAGAGGGGCCCCAAAAAACCAAACTATCGGATTGTAACCGCGCTGGCGAAGCTTGTTCAACGTGGTCGGTGGTGGTAAAGCTGGGGATCCAGCACATAACCAAACCAGAGCTGAACGCGCGGGCGAATGGTTGCAAAAAACACCGGAATCCGCGGTCGGTGTCCGAGAAACCCCGTGGGGGCAAAAACAAAAACTTCAGCTTCTCGAAAGATGCCCCACGGTTCCAGTCCGAGGCACCGGCCCACAAGTAGTGGCCCAGGTTAGGGCTTCCACCCGTAGTGGAGAAGAAAAACAAAAGACACCCTGGCTATCGGTAGCCATGGGGTATAACTGACAAAAACGGAAAACAATATCAATAAAAGGAATGGCAAACGGGCTTGGGTGGACACCGTTGAAACGGCCCGGGAAGGAAAGAAAGAAAAATCGGGGGGCAGGGGAACTTGGCCATTACATGTCGGCGGAGTTTCTGTGACGCTGGGAGGCGAGAGGAACGGCGAGGACGAACGCAGTTTCCAAAAGGAAGGATTTATGACAAAGCCAATACAGCGACAGAAAACAGCCGGGACGAAAACGTACAAAGCACACTAGGCCGAAGCCGGAAGGGAAGAAAACGGGCGCAAAACAGAAAACGAAAACAGGTAGGGAACGTAAACGAAACCGGGAACGCCAAACGGGTGGAACTAAAGTAAACATGGAAGGAAGCAAAACGAACGAACCTGAACGGAGAGGAGGGGAAGGACGACACGGAAGGGGAGGCGCCGTTGGGCTTCGGACGAGGTGGAGCCTGTGGAAAGGCTTCTGAGGAGGATGGAGCCTTTAGTTAGAAAGCTTCTGACGAGGCTGGGGCCTGTGAAGGGAAAGGCTTATGCGAGGCTGGTAGCCTTTAGAAAGGCTTCTAAGAGGCTGGAGCCTTTAGGAAAGGCTCTGACGAGGCTGGAGCCTTTAGAAAGCTTCGACGAGGATGGAGCCTAGAAAGGCTTCTGACGAGGCTGGAGCTTTAGAAAGGCTTCTGACGAGGATAGAGCCTTAGAAAGGCTTTGACGAGGAGGAGCCTAGTAGAAAAGGCTTCTGACGAGGAGTGGGCTTTGGAAGAAAGGCTTCTGACGAGGATGGAGCCTTGGGGAACGGCTTCGGACGAAAAAGGGCTTGGGCCTTTGGAAATGATTTCGACACGAGGCTCTGGGCCTTTGGAAAGGTTCTGACGAAGATGGGCCTTTGGAAAGATTAGACGAGACTTGGGCCTTTGGAAAGACTTCTGACGGACTTGGGCTTTGGGAAGGCTTCTGGAAGAGAGACATGGGCCTTTGGGAAGGCTTCTGACGAGCCTTGGGCATTTGGGAAGCTTCTGACGAGACTTGGGGCCTTTGGGAAGGCTTCTGACGAGGACTTGGGCCTTTGGGAAGAAGAAAGAAAAAGAAACGAAAAACAGACAGAAACGAAAACAGGTAGGGAACGTAAACTGAACCGGAACGCAAAACGGGTGGAAACTAAAGTAAACATGGAGGGAAGCAAAACCGAACGATACCTTAACGGAGAGGAGGGGAAGGACGACACGGAAGGGTGAGGCGCGTTGGGACGCGGCGAGCGGTGAGGCGCGTTGGGACGCGGCGAGCGGTGAGGCGTGTAGGCACACGACGGGCATAGTACACCAACAACATCAATAATCCGCAACCCGTCTCTCTCGCGGGCGCGCTTTTATAAGAAGCCCCACGGCTGTGTTCAATCAGCAATCTGATCATGCTGGGGCTTCCCGATAGGTCCGTGCAACGGCGCGCGCTGCCGTGGCGCGTGACACATGGACTCTAAGATGGACTCGAAAGCAATTTTAAGTGGATCCTGCTCATTGTCAAAGTGAATATTGAAATCACCTACAATTAAAGTCTTATCTATTGACAGTACTAAGCAGGAAAGAAAGTTAGCAAATTCCTAAAGAAATTCTGAATAGGGACCAGGCGGGCGGTAAATAGTGGTAAGCTGAAAAGAGTGTGGTTTTGACTTCCATAAGGATGGATCAGTCACATTAAGAATCAGTATTTCAAAAGAATTAGCCTTGTAATGGGATTTAGTTGTAACACCTAACTCTTTGTCAAAAATAGTGGCTATGTCTCCCCCCCCCGACCATTAGGACGAGGGCAATTAGCATGACGGTATCCAGGAAGTGAGGCTTCATTTAAGGCTAAATATTCATCAGGTCTAATCCAAGTTTCAGTAAGACAGAGAGTGTGTAAGCGTTTATCAGTGATCATTTCATTAACAATCACTGCCTTGTTTGTAAGTGATCTAATTCTAATTCTAGTGAACAATTAATGGATTAAAGGTACTTAGCTTCGAGTGGTGTTGTGGGGTGCCGAGTGAAGATATAATTCAGCTGCAGCAGATGGTCCAATGCAATGCTCGATTAAAGCGTTAATGGAAAGTTAATACAAAACGTCACAAAAAACTAAGTCTCAGAAAAAAAAGAAGGTGGGAAAAGGCTGTAAAAAAGTTAGAAAAACACACTACTGCAAAAGAAGATGCAACTCGGGTAATTAGCTAATGGCTAACTACTGCAAACACAAGCTGGTATACCTGTAAAGTTGCCAAATAACGATTAGCGGCAAAAAAATATAATCCGCCAGTACGAGAAGAAAATGATTAAGATGTTGTAAAAAAGTACTATATATATACGATTATTTATACAGATGCAATCGGTAACTAAAATAGTTCAAAGGTAATAAACTGCTAGCAGCTACAAAACAGCGTGCATCCTGTGTGCAATCGGGGGGAAATGGGTCTGGGTTGCCAGATCCTCGCAATCCTCGCGTCAGCATTCTCTCAGCGTTCTCTCAGCCCTGGGCAAGCCTGGGTAAGGATCCCGTTTGCAGTCTTCTTCTTCTTCTTTGGCTCCGTTTGCGTAATGGAGATATACCGTTAGCGCTGCTCGCCTCGGGTGTGCTGAGTGCTTACGCCGTTTCCTTTAGTTATGTTTGTTTTCCTGTTCACCCCGCAGTGACCGAGGCTAACGCCCAGGGTTCTATAGCAAGCCACTGGTTTTGTTTTGCTGTGTGTGTGTGTGTGTGCAGGCCGAGGAGGATTTCGTACCCTCAAGTCCACTTTTACTTCCACACCCATACCGAGACATCCTGACCCTTCCGAACCCTTTGTTGTTGAGGTTGACGCGTCTGAGGTTGGGATAGGCATGATGCTGTCCCAGCACACGAGTAACCGCAGGAAGCTCCACCACGTTGCCTTCTACTCTCACAAGTTTACCCCCATGAAGAGAAATTATGGCATCGGAGACAAGGAACTACTTGCTGTGAAACTGGCCTTCGAGGAGTAGTGCCACTGGTTGGAGGAAGCTCAACATGCATTTCAGGTGCTCACTGATCACAAGAATCTGGAGTATCTCAATGGTGCCAAACAGCTGAACCCTTGCCAGGCTCGCTGGTCCCTGTTCTTCTCAAGGTTTAGGTTTACCCTTACTTACCTTCCCGAGACCCACAATACCAAGGCCAATGCCCTTTCACGCATTCACAGTGACGAGCTCTTAGATCATGAAGAGGCTCATAAACCCATGCTAGCCCTCGAGATCATCATAGCTCCTGTTCGGTGGGAAGTCGACGAGGCCATAGATGGAGCCTTATCTGCTTTTCCCATTCCTGTCAGATGCCCTAACAACCGCAAGTATGTACCTTTCAGGGATCGTAATCACGTGGGCCCACTCGTCACTCACCTCAGAACATCCTGGAAAGACACGCACCCTGAAACTTCTATCGGACAGATACTGGTGTGTAGCGTAATAGCTGGATCAGTCATTCAAGGGTCGTAACAAACTAGTCCATAACATTGCCTCTGGGTAATTATTGCGCGACCGATAAGTGCACATAGAGTCATCTTGGTTTCTGATTTTAAAACTGTGATATGTACGTTTGCCATCATTCCCTGTTTTCAATACTGTGATATATATATATATATATATATATATATATATATATATATATATATATACACACACACATGTTCACCGTCATTTTATGATTTTAACTCGGTGATACACTCGTTATTACATCAGATAGTCTGTTGGTATTGCCTTGTTTTGCAATTAATAAACTTGTTATAACCTTCTGAATTTACCGCCTGGTGTGAGAGAGTTTCATTTAAACAAAGGTCGAGAAAAATAACTTTGAATTCACTATTCAGACCTAGACTGATCAATTTCGCTGTCCCCTTTCAACTGGTTTTCTAGATCTACCAGTTCACAAATGATCCGGTGGTGCCCTGTTTGCCTCATTAAAACTTAATCAATTTAAAGTGTAGTCTTAGGTTCGCTACAGGTGGGAGGATAAGCACCGGGACATCCACCATTTTCTTTCTTCCTGCTCCACTTGCACTCAATGTAAGACTCCGAAAACTCTGCCCGTCAGCAAACTCATGCCTCTTCATGTGCCTGAATGCCCTTGGTCTCACATTGCCATTGATTTTGTCACCAATCTACCCACTTCCAACAGCTACACCACCATCCTCATGGTCATAGATCGCTTCTCTAGAGGGGTACGGTTTATTCCCTTTCAATCTGTTCCCAATGCTTTCCAAACTGCCAAGCCCCTGTTCCTGCAAGTGTTCCATGTGTTTGGTATACCAGAGGACATCGTCTCCGACCGCGGCCAACAATTTGTCTCCCAGGTATGGAGGGCCTTTTTGGAACGTCTGGGGGAGTCGGTGAGTCTAACATCAGGTTATCATCCACAATACAAAGGCAAATGTGAGCGTGCTAACCAAGAGCTGGGCAAATTCCTGCGCATATACTGCCATGAGAACCCTACGGACTGGTCAGATTTCCTCGGTTGGGCAGAAATGGAGCAGAACTCCCTCACCAATGTTACCACAGGCCTCACGCCATACCATTGCTTCCTTGGTTATCAACCTCCTCTTGCGCCGTTGACACCCTCCTTCTCTGATATTCCTGCAGTAGACAACTGGATGAGAAATAGCGAACAGGTATGGGAGAAGACACACCAACACATAAGACACGTTCTGCAAAGGTACAAACGTCATGCGGACAGGAGGTGAGGTGAGGATCCCGTCTACGCTCCAAGGGACCATGTTTGGCTCTCCGCTAGGGACTTCCACTCTTTGCAGGGAGCCATTTCAGAACCCCTTGAGGAATTGATCATGGACACTCCACCACCTACCCTCACAGAAGTTGACAGCTCCATAGTAAACCATCTATTTTACAGGGGGTTGGTTTCTCTTAGTGGGGGGAAAGAGGACTCGAGCTTCTATTCAGATATTGAGGCATACAGATGCAGCTCAGTATTTTATTTTGGCATCAGCTTTACCATTTTTGGCTCAATCAACTTGTGGGTCTGATGTATTCATAGAAGGGATTGGAATGAAAGTGTCTAGAATGGCTCTGAATGTGGTTTAATGTGCTGTTTAGTAAAAAAAGGATTACATCTGGATTTTCCTATGAATGCTATTCACTTTATGAATGAACTGGCAGGTGCAACAGTAATTCCTTTGCTGGAGATGGTGAATGACCCTGTTTCGTCTTTGCCTCAGCAGGATAAAAAGGTATTTCCTGTGTGCTGTAATAAGAACGCGGGCTCAAAAGTTCACAGATCTTATGGAAGCTTTCTTAGATAGTAGTGATTTCAATGTGCCAATTGCATGTCAATTGTCACTGGAGAAATGAGTAAGGAAGAGACAATAGTGTTTTAAAACTCATTTTTGGATAAATAAAGAATGGTTGTGCAAGAAGAAAGAGTTATCAGACCACCCTTATTTTTATCAGCATAAGCAAAAATGTAAAGTATACATGAGTGGGATGTATCAGTTAGTATCATGACCAAATTATTAGTTTGGCCCATAATCATGTGCTGTCAGGAAATCTAGGTGTTAGGAAATCTTTAGATCGAATCATGTAATGTTTTTTTCTGGCCTGGCATAAAAACAGACGTGCATAGATATTGCCTGATTGCAACTGGCTGATGACTGGTAAGCGTAATCAGCACTTTTATCTGCTCCACTTTATCCTGTTCCAGTGATGGGTGATATTTTTTAACATATTATTATGAATTATGTAAGGCTTTTAACTAAAACTAAAACTGGAAATCAATATTTGTTAACATTAAGGTGCACAACTTCTCAATTTCCCGAGATTATTCAGTTATCCTTGATTAAAATTACTTTTGTTTGGCTTACCTTGATTAATTCAGACTCTGGATTGAATTTCATGTCACAGCTTCTTGCCAAACATTTGAATCTGTTGGCTGTCAAACATCAATCTTCCGAAGGTGGATTGGAATGTTTTCACCAAAAACTTTTCAGTCCTGCATAACTAGTGGTCATATTAATACTTTCAATAATGGGATCTGCGACACAAGCTAAGTTTCCTAGCCATTATAAGACTGAGCTTAAATTAAATGACACTAAAACAAAAAAATATGCAGTGTTTCTTACATTTACTTTGACTTTTATTTCACTGGAGACAGTGTGAGAGGTAGAGAAGATGTCATATGAACATGCTAGGAAGCTTCCAAGTCTGTAGGAAGCTTCCAAGTGATTCAGTTGTTCTAGATGTTGGAAAATGATTCAGTAACTGAAGGTCTTATGTTCTGAGATAAGTTTAATCCCTCTTTGTCCAGTTATGAAGTTCTGGTGAACTTGCAATTTATTTATCCTATTTTAGATGAACAATGGGAAAATATGAATGATTGATTTAATGGGAGATTATCATTCTCTGCTGTCAGATGTACCTACTTGGACTAATACAGTGGTGCTTAAAAGTTTGTAAACCATTTAGAATTTTCTATATTTCTGCATAAATATGACCTAAAACATCATCAGATTTTCACACAAGTCCTAAAAGTATATAAAGAGACAAAATATATATTAAATATAATGAGACAAAAATATTACACTTGGTCATTTATTTATTGAGGAAATGGAGAAAATTCAAGACCATTTTTACCCTCCCCAGGAGTGGTCGACCAACATACCATACTGAAAGCAAAGGTTCATATACTTTTGCCACTCACTAATACGTAATATTGGATCATTTTCCTCAATAAATAAATCACCAAGTAGCATATTTTTGTCTCATTTGTTTAACTGGGTTCTCTTTATCTACCTTTAGGACTTGTTTGAAAATCTGATGATGTTTTAGGTCATATTTATGCAGAAATATAGAAAGTTCTAAAGGAAGCACCACTGTACAGTATTTGGACAATATTGGACTACAAGATGAAGTATATTACTGTCATAATGGTGAGTAAAAGGCAATCTGAAGCAGGTTGTTCACCTGTGATATCAACAAATGTTGGCTACTTTGAAAAGTCAAAACTTTGATTAAATTTTGTTCAACAAAACAAACTCATGAATTATTTATGTGTTTGTTTTTCCAAGGCACATTGAGATATTAAACTGTGTAATAACGGTTTTCTAAAAATTTGACTGGTAGTGTTTATCACAGATTTCAAGACAGTAGTTAGTGTGTGATGGTCTCCTGTCTTTTTTAATGTACTTCTGTACTAATGTACTTCTGTGTGGTGGTCTCCTGGTTCTCTTTATCTACTTTTAGGACTTGTGTGAAAATCTGATGATGTTTTAGGTCATATGTATGCAGAAATATAGAACATTCTAAAGGGTCTAAAGGGTTCACAAACTTTCAAGCACCACTGTATACTTAGTTCTGACTTTGACACTCAAGGACACTCTCCTATTAAACATCATCCATATTGTGTTAATCCTGGTGAACAAAAATTAAAGCAGCAAGAAATTAAATATCTTGTAGATAATGGTTTGGCTAAATTTAGTGGTAGTCTGTGGAGGTCGACTTGCCTTTTGATTCCTATATCTAATCAGACAAACTGTTTTTATGTGGATTATAGGATGCTGAATGACCTGACCAGGATTAAGCAGATAGGAAAATGAAAGGATGAATGGCCCAACCTGGAGAATATGAATGTGCTTTTAATTATGTAAATTCTCTGTAAAATCCAACTAGGAATTATGTACTCTTTTCCGGTGTTATCTAGAAGAACGGTTATCTCTCTTAGTCGAGTAAGTTCCTTACGAGTTTTTACTTCATGCAGTTTTATGTTTCATTTTAGTATTAATTGCTTTGTTGATGATGTTCTGAGCTTACCACTGAACATAAATATAATGTCATGTAAATTAAACTTCCTCATGTTGTCACTGGAAATGGACCAAAAAAGCTGTGAGCAAGTCTATTTTGTTATTTAATTATTTATTTTATGCAATTGTTTGAACCAGGCGATAGCACTATCTATACTGACAACCTCTCTCTCTCTCTCCCTCTCTCTCTCTCTCTCTCTTTTCCCAAATATATATATATATATATATATATATATATATATATATATTTTTTTTTTTTTGATAATGAAAATGTGTGTGTGCATGACAAACAACCCATAAAACTACTATACATTTTATATATCTTCATTTTAAGGTCAGATTTTTAAATTAGAGTGAATGTTTAACCGACAATCTCTGCTTCTAAGACGTGAGACTAAACTTTTCAGAAGGAATATAGACAAAAATAAGCAAATAAAGAACAAAAAGAGCAAACTTTATGTTAAAAGCTTTGTGAGGAAAAAAAACTTTTTTTTTTAATTATCAGATTTTCAGCATGAATGGTTGATAAACAGATCTGATCCTTATTTAAATCATTTATTTGCAGAAATCCAAAAGATTTACATACTTTTCCAGACTTGTAAGCACATAACTCACAGGGTCATTAAGAGTTAATTTGGGAGTGCTTAATGAGGATGTGCACACATCAGTATTCAAATTTCACAATTATCTAAGGAATTGCATGCTGAGATATCTTTTTCATTAATAATGAAGCACTGCTTGAGCCTAAGCACTTTACCCTGCGTGCTATTCACTCTATGAGCAGTATTGTAGTCTATTTTAAAACTGATAAAACACATTTTTAAGATATCCCATTTTTAAAATCTTAAACAATACTTGCTGTTGCCATAATACTTCACCATGAATATCATGTTTGGTAAATGTAAATCATACAATAAAATATGGATGTAATTTTGTGCATTACTAAATAGAAAACATATGAATGTGATATTTATAATAATGATGTATTGATATTTAGAGAGAGTGAAAGATTAAAGGACAAGAGAGGAGAAGAAAGTGGATGGTTATATACGTTTTTTGCTCCTAGTTCTGATGGAGTCCTTTAGGTTGGCTGTAAGTTCCTGTTGAATCTCAGGTGCTAAGAAAGTGCCACTGAATTAGACAGACGTGCACATGGTAAGCAGTTTCTCCCTATGTGCAGTTCATCATACACAGGGGAGTATTCATCCATCGAAATACTAACAGCATAGGTTGCCTGAGCCAGAGGAGAGTTCAAGGAGCCTTTAGAAGGAGGGCGGTGTGAGCCTTTAAAAACATGATATTTCTTTAACAAGATGACATGACACACAAGGTTTATGCTGCCGATCCGGTGTAACAAGCACATAGTTAGTTGGGCCAAGTGTTGTTTTTTAAGTAAAGACCAGCAAAGAGTCTGGAGAGAAAACCCAGGTTCGGGCAGCGAGGCCAGAACCGTCTCTCCAGGCTGAAATGAGCAAGAAACAGCTCCCGTAATGCTGCTTCATCTGCTCCTGTGACAAACTTAGCGCCTGCCGTGCCAAGTCACGAGCCAAGTTAAGTCTGTCTCTCATGGAACGAACATACTCAGATACTGGCTGTATCTGCTCATTTGAGTCGGGAGCTAACGATTGTTCTTGTAATGCCTTTAGGGAACCTCGAACTGAATGTCCAAACACAAACCCTGATGGACTAAACCCTACAGCACTACAGCATACAGCACTAAGGAGATTCCCTCATCCCAGTCCTTTTCAACTACAAAGCAGTAAGTTCGGAGCATGCTCTGGAACTGTTCCAGTGCACCCTGTGACTGAGGATGGTAGGCACTGGATACTTGATAAGAATGTTAAGTTCCCGCATATCTTGAACAAACAGCCGAGATGTGAAATTGGAAGCCCGATCAGACTGGACATATTTTGTGACGCTGCAAGAGACTTGCCTTAGATCTGTTATGGTTCACCTATGGGAACCAGAGGGTTTTAGAAACCAAGCCCAGGTAGCTGGTGTAAATAAATAATAAGCTCTGCTCTTGGGGCTGAGGAGAGTTTAAGTGTGCTTATGGGACTGTTAGCACTTCACAAAATAAAACCATATATATATATAAATGGCTTTAAGGCCAACTCAGGAGCCATTCTGGGATGAACTAAACTTAAAGCAAATCACTAAACAACGAAAAACATGAGGCAGCGAACTGGAATGTTCGTAAAGCTGTGATAACGCAGAAAAGCTTGTTAAATCACGTCAACTCGAAAAAGGGATGAGTCGACTCTGTAAACAATTCGTGAAACAAAGCCTGGGCAGGAACAATGATGACTCGCAAAACACAAATGGAAAGCGCTGACAGAAAATACAGTGCTTGTGAGGCAGCAAACTGGAAACAAATGCAAAAAACCGATTGTTAGAATATGCTCACAAATACTGAGCAAATATATCAATGAAAAACTTGGTACAAACAAAGCGAAGGTTGCATCGTCATGGTGACGAAGCTGATGTCACTCAACCGGAATGAACATTACGAGAAACAAAAGAACAGCGCTGATCAAGCTACAGCACCTGCAAAAACAGAGAAATGGGAAACTGAGCAACACCCGATCGCTAACAAAAACTCATAAGTACAGATTATAATTAATGGATGACTCCAGGGTGAAAGCGGAGGCTCGTGTTGCTATGGTGACTGAGCTGAAGTCGTTAGACAGGTTGGAGATCAAACTGTGCCAAAAGTAAAGAGGCAGTCACACCAAATTCTGACCCTAACAAAACCTCGAGACTTGTGACTATCTCATTTCTTCTCTGCAAAGAAGTAGTGATTACAGTCTTTCCCTAATACCTCGCAGCAGAGCTGCTACAAAATACCAAGGCTGGAGCCGCTGGTGCAAAGTGGTGTGCAAGGGCAGGACAAGAGACACTGCTCACAAATGGCATTAACTAGATCATACTGTCTCGAGTCAGGTGTAATCAGAACCTATTCCAAGGGTCACATGTGTGCTAGCGAATGCCGTCCCAATCCCAGCACGTGTACCATGCTAGCGCTCCCTTTTAGTGTCAAGCAGCAGAACTGTGTGGTTCCTTATAAGACCAGCTGATGATGTTAGATTACAAAAAAAAGGTATAAATTGGTAGTGGCCTCTGGAGATGATTCACACAGCAAAGGTGCTGCAATAGATATGAAACACATTAAATATCGATATTATCAAGACTAGTACAGAAGCTACAGGGAGGTTGGTATTCTGCTGCTGGTCCATACAAATGGCTTTTGTTAGCAATTATGCACCATCTTTGTTTCCTGTCATCACCAAAGAATTACTGGATTTGGATTAATATTATGTAATTATGGGCTCTGGCATGAATAATTTTGCTGATCTAAGGCTATATAGAATGTCTTCATTTTTTCTAAAAGTGGGGCTCATGAACCCCACTGTTAGAGATTACATGTGTTTTTCACCCCATCATGAAATGTGTTCCAGAATAGATTTCATTTTCCTTTCTTTCCATTTGCTTCCAACTGTTTCCTCCACATCATTAATCCCTAGACATATCAGACAATAGCCCCATCTTAACAAATATTTGCTTTGATGCTGGCTATAGCAAACAATAAAGATGGAGGTTAAATACTTCTCCACTACAAAACGATGTATTTGTTAATCAGCTAAAGCCAAGATTCATTGACATAAATAATAATTCATCAACATAAATTAGGATACGGTAACAAATCCAACTACGGTTTGGGTAGCAATAAAAGGGTTTCTTCACAATACTGCAATTTCCATTTCATTGCAGCTTAAAAATCTAGCCTGCAACAAATACAAAGCTTGAAAGAACAATGTAAGGAGCTGAAAGAAGTTAAAAAAGAATACAACAAAAAGATAGTCAACTAAAAGATAAACAAGCTGAACTAAATAACTCTCTAAAATATAGAGAGTTTTATAAACCCTTTAGAATTTCTGCATAAATATGCCATAAAACATCATCAGATTTTCACACAAGTCCTAAAAGTAGATAAAGTGATAAACAAATGAGACAAAAATATTATACTTGGTGATTTATTTATTGAGGAAATTAATCCAATATTACATATTAGTGAGTGGAAAAAGTATGTGAACCTTTGCTTTCAGTATCTGGTGTGACCCCCCTGTGCAGAAATAACTGCAACTAAACATTTCCTGTAACTGTTGATCAGTCCTGCACACCGACTTGGAGGAATTTTAGCCCATTCCTCCGTACAGAACAGCTTCAGCTCTGGGATGTTGGTGGGTTTCCTCACATTAGCTGCTCACTTCAGGTCCTTCCACAACATTTCCATTGGATTAAGGTCAGGACTTTGACTTGGCCATTCCAAAACATGAACTTTATTCTTCTTTAATCATTCTTTGGTAGAACGGCTTGTGTGCTTAGGGTCGTTGTCTTGCTGCATGACCCACCTTTTTTGAGATTCAGTTCATGAACAGATGTCCTGACATTTTCCTTTAGAATTCTCTGATATAATTCAGAATTAATTGTTCCATCAATGATGGTAAGCTGTCCTGGTTCAGATGTAGCAAAACAGGCCCAAACCATGACACTACCACCACCATTTTTCACAGATGGGATAAGGTTCTTATGCTGGAATGCAGTGTTTTCCTTTCTCCAAACTTAACACTTTTCTTTTAAACCAAAAAGTTCTACTTTGGTCTCATCTGTCCACAAATCATTGGCAACCCTGCCATGCACACCATTGTTGTTCAGTGTTCTTCTGATGACGGACTCATTAACATTAACATTAGCCAATGTGAGAGAGATTACACATCTTGCTCTTGGAGTGATCTTTGTTGGTAAACCACTCCTGGGGGGGGGGGGGGGGTTTGTACACAATCTGTCTGACTGTGGATTGGTGGAGTCCAAACTCTTTATAGATGGTTTTGCAACCTTTTCCAGCCTGATGAGCATCAACAACTCTTTTGTTGAGGTCCTCAGAAATCTCCTTTGTTCATGCCATGATACACTTCCACAGAGATGTGTTGTGAAGAGCAGACTTTGATAGATTCCTGTTCTTTAAATAAAACAGGGTGCCCACTCACACCTGGTTGGCATCTCATTGATTAAAAACAACTGCCTCTAATTTCACCTTCAACTTTTGTCACTCACTAATATGTAATATTGGATGATTTTCCTCAATATATAATTGACCAAGTATAATATTTTTGTCTCATTTGTTTAACTGGGTGCTCTTTATGTACTTTTAGGACTTGTGTGAAAATCTGATGGTGTTTTAGGTCATGTTTATGCAAAAATATAATAAATTCTAAAGGGTTGACAAACTTTCAAGCACCATTATATACAGTATTTTCTGTATTTCTGCATAAATATGACCTAAAACATCATCAAAATTTCACACAAGTCCTAAAATCTGATGATGTTTTAGGTCTGATTATGTTTTTTGTTTTTATTAAAAGATTAATATTAAAAATGCATATACTTCAGTATTGATTAGTATTGTTATGTTCCACAGTCAAGCTGGCATGGACTCAAGCAGTTTTAGCAAAATCTGATAGTCCATGTTCCCAGCATCACTTACTTTCCATATGGCCAGTAATATCTGTATATGACGATTTACTTGACCAGGAGGTACCTCCAGGACTTGAGCCTTGGATGAATATTGTGTTTTATGTTTAATGCAGGTGTGTGTGGGTGTTAAGTTCGTGTGTGTGTGTGTGTGTGTGTGTGTTATTCAAATGCTGTTATTCCCTCTGAGATACAGTGCTGATGCTGCTGTAATGAGGTGTCTAATCAGGGTTATCCATCTACCTCTAATTAACCACATACACACTCACAATGCATAAATCTCTGGTCAACCACTTGCATCAAAGGCCTTGTTGCTCCAGCAGTTTGAGAGCCCTCACTGTCTGCATTCGTTTGTGTTCTAATGCCTAAATGTCTGATGCCTCAGGATTACCATAAGTTAGAGACAATAAATGCACACACAAGCACAGAAGCACATGTAATCAGAGTCACAAACACAGTAAAGTAGAAACCTGCACACTCACTTTGTATTCTAAATTTGGTTACTTTTCAATCACACCTTTGTGCTGGATTGTAAAAGAAGCACAAATAGTCCAAACACACAAACAGAGCTGCTCAATAAGAACTTTCTCTGCATAATGTTCACAAAGTGGACTTTGAGAAGTATAAATCCACTCAGAATTTGGTTTTTCAACTTTAAAGTCACAAATGCATCATTTAAACACAAAGATAAAATTATGAACGTCACTAACATTATGAATGTTAACTAACACATACACTGTATTGCCAAACGTATTTGCTCATCTGCCTTCACACTCATATGAAGAGTGACATCCCATTCTTAATAAGATTTTGGATCACCCTTTGCAGTTATAACAGTGTCAACTCTTCTGGCAAGGCTTTCCACAAGGTTTAGGAGTGTGTTTATTTAAATTTTGGACCATTCTTCCTGAAGCATATGTGTGAGGTGAGACATTGATGTTGGATAGGATAGGATAGGATAGGATAGGATAGGATAGGATAGGATGCCTTTATTGTCACTATACACATGTACATGAACGAGAAGGCCTGACTCTCTGAATATCTGCTCTAATTCATCCCAAAGATGTTCTGTCGGGTTGAGGTCAAGATTCTGTGCAGGCCAGCCAGTCAAATTCTTCCACACCAAACTCAATCATCCATGTCTTCTTACTGGACCTTGTTTTGTGCACTGGTGCACAGTCATGTTTGAATGGGAAGGGGCCATCCCCAAACTGTTCAAACTTGTGAGCATTAAATTGTCCAAAACCTTGGTATGCTGAAGCATTAAGAGTTCCTTTCACTGGAACTCAGGGGCTGAGCCCAACTCCTAAAAAACAACCCACACAACTTTACACTTGGCACAATGCAGTCAGAAAATAACTGTTTTCCTGACAACAGCCAAACCCAGATTTGTCCATCAGATTGCCAGATGGAGAAGCGTGACTTGTCACTCCAGAGAACATGTCTCCACTGCTTTAGAGTCAAGTGGTGGTGTGCTTTAAATCACTGCATCCCGATGCTTTGCATTGTGCTTGATGAAGTAAGGCTTGGCTGCAGCTACACATCCATGGAAACCCATTCCACGAAGCTCTCTATGCACTGTTCTTGAGCTAATCTGAAGGCCACATGAAGTTTTGAGGTCTGTAGCGATTGACTCTGCAGAAAGTTGGCGACCTCTTCGCACTATGCACCTCAGCATCTACTGGTTTGTGTAAGCCTTGCCACGTAGCGTCAGATCCTTGGTTTTGTTCTTTTTATTATTTGACCATTCGTGACAATAAACAATGGTGATTTATGTTGAACCTGCACCCGTCTCCTATCTATCTCCTATCCTACCTATCTATCTAACCATGACAAATTGGTGCTCTTTATCCACTTTTAGGACATGTTTATGCAGAAATATAAGAAATTCTAAGGGTTCATAAACTTTCAAGTGCCATATATGCTATTATCTGTTAACATCCATCCAATTTTAATATTTATGTACTGTTGAACTTGCAAATACACATCACATTGTAATAGTATGGCATAAGGTTGTAAAACTGTCCAGACTAGTCTAGCCATAAATTTGTTTCCATTTCACAAATAGTTCACTCTTATATACATTCCTGTGTTAACCTTTCCTGCATTTGCTCTGATCTCTGTAATGAATTGCTGGAAAGCCTTCCACTGCCTCTAGCTCATTTTAAATTAGCAATGCTCACAGGAAAACACTCATCATAACATCACCGACATTATACTCAATCTTAACTGCAGGATCTAAAATAGAAGCACACAAACATATTCATCAGTTTGCTAACAGAGGTGGTATATTTCAAGGTTGAGAAGGCTGAAGTTTCTGCCGCTTCCGATATCTGTGATTTTGCTCACGGTATTTACCCTAAGTGGATTTATGTTCATGCCTTGCGTAAGCCCAATTTATGTTTTGTCTCGCTGTAGCCCGCTTGTGTTTATTACCGTACAGTAGCTGGTTTCTGTTTGTTACTTTGATTATATGTAGTTCGGTTTCAGTTGCTCCTTGGTTCCCTTTTGTTATTTAATAAATAATGGTTATTTGTATAGAGCCAGTGCACGTCTCCTGCCTGCCAGTAAAGCCCTGTCATGACACCAACAACTATTGAGATTTGTCCATGGATTTAAACATAAAATGAATAATACAAATACATAATCAGTTGTTGGCCAGACTCTGAGGTGTGCATAAAATCTGAATTTACTTTACAAAGTTCTGCTGTTTAAAATTATATCACAAATACGTAAAAAGGCATTTAGTATGGCATAGGTCTCTCATCAAAAGAATTCAGCAGACTTTATACAATTTCATTGTCAATGGACCTCACTGAAAATGTATGGAATTAGTTGGAACAGCAACTGAACCTTGGAACACGGACATATAAATTAAATTTCACATCCAGAGTGTACACAAGTACACATTTAATACTATCACAAGACAGCGGTGAAATCCTTAATCCTACAGGACTGGCACTGTTAATAAGTTATGGGTAAAAGTAAATACTTGGGAAGGAATGGCATGTGCAGCATTTTTTTTCTGGGAAAATAATGTAAAGTCCAGTTTTCGTTTTCTACTTGTAGAAGTCAATAATAGTTTTTACTAAATTCTTTTTACTAAACACTTCTCTTTGTGAAGTACAACACATTTTAAATGTCCAGTTGTTGCCTGGACTGTTTAAATAGTGCAAAATTGTGGACCATATTATACACATTCTTTAATCTCAATGCATTTCTGAAAAAATAAAGAATCAAACAAGCAAAAAACAACAACATTCAATCAAGCTTAACCGATTATATCACTGTTTGGTCATCAGGGAAAAAA
Organism: Ancistrus triradiatus; assembly: GCA_025084515.1. Classification (NCBI taxonomy): domain Eukaryota; kingdom Metazoa; phylum Chordata; class Actinopteri; order Siluriformes; family Loricariidae; genus Ancistrus; species Ancistrus triradiatus. Next base: position 245,652 of record JAJAGP010000075.1, on the reverse strand, counting down.
ACTAACTTTTAATGCACCCACATAAACTTGGAGGCTTATCAGTGCATACACATAGCTACTGTATGACACTTGCAATTTAGCTCTGGGGGTCTCCCATTTGTCTTGATTATCTATGAGAGGTTTCAATGCCTTGATTGAAGTCCACCTGTGGTACATTCAGCTGGTTGGACATGATTTTGAAAGACACAGACCTGTCTATATAAGGTCTCACAGCTAACAATGCATATCAGAGAAAAGACCATGAGGAGGAAAGAACTGCCTGTAGATCACAGAGACAGGATTGTCTAGAGGCTGAGAGGCTCTGGAGAAGGCTTCAAAACATTCTACTGCACTGAATGTTCCCAAAACCATTGAGGGCCGAATGTTGGAAACTTGTTTTTATTTATTTTAGCACAAGGCTGCAAAATAATAATGTGAAAAAGTGAAAGTGTCTGAAGACTTACAGAATGCATTGTAGATTGGATAGTTCATGGTTATTTGTGTATATGGTGGTTTCACTTAAAATTGGGTTGACAGTCAGCATCATCATGTGTTGTATGTTGGCTGAGCTCAGCCCAATAGTCTGTGTTTTAAAACATATACAGTGCCTTGCAAAAGTATTCAGCCCCCTTGAACTTTTCAACCTTTTGCCACATTTCAGGCTTCAAACAAAAAGATATGAAATTGTAATTTTTTGTGAAGAATCAACAACGTGGGACACAATCGTGAAGTGGAACGAAATGTATTGGATATTTTAAACTTTTTTAGAAATAAAAAAACTGAAAAGTGGGGCATGCAAAATTATTCGGCGGCGGCCCTTTTACTTTCAGTGCAGCAAACTCACTCCAGAAGTTCAGTGAGGATCTGTGAATGATCCCCAATGTTGACCTAAATGACTGTTGATGATAAATAGAATCCACCTGTGTTTAATCAAGTCTCCGTATAAATGCACATGCTCTCTGATATAGTCCCTCAGAGTTCTGTTTAAAGCGCAGAGAGCATCATGAAGACCAAGGAACACACCAGGCAGGTCCGAGATACGTTGTTGGAGAGTTTCAAAAGCCGGATTTGGATCGGCGAAAAAGGATTTCCCAAGCTTTAAACATCTCAAGGAGGCACTGTGCAAGCGATCATATTGAAATGGAAGGAGTATCAGACCACTGGCAAATCTACCAAGACCCGGCGGTCCCTCTAAACTTTCAGCTCAAACAAGGGAGAAGACTGATCAGAGATGCAGCCGAGAGCGGTCCATGATCACATCTGGATGAACTGCAAGAGATCTAATAGCAGAGGTGGGAGACTCTGTCCATAGGACAACAATCAGTCATACACTGCACAAATCTGGCCCTTTAATGAAAGATGTGGCAAGAAGAAGAAGAAAGCCATTTCTCAAAGATATCCATAAAAAGTTTGCCACAAGCACCTGGGAGACACCACACCAAACATGTGGAAGAAGGTGCTCTGGTCAGATGAAACCAAAATCGATCTTTTTGGCCACAATGCAAAATCGTTGTTTGGCGTAAAAGCAACACTAGCTCATCACCCTGAATGCCACCATCCCACTGTCAAACATGGTGGTGGCAGCATCATGGTTTGGGCCTGCTTTTCTTCAGCAGGGACAGGGAAGATGGTTAAAATTGATGGGAAGATGGATGGAGCCAAATACAGGACCATTCTGGAAGAAAACCTGTTGGAGTCTGCAAAAGACCTGAGACTGGGACGGAGATTTATCTTCCAACAAGACAATGATCCAAAACATAAAGCAAATCTACAATGGAGTGGTTCACAAATAAACGTATCCAGGTGTTAGAATGGCCAAGTCAAAGTCCAGACCTGAATCCAATCGAGAATCTATGGAAAGAGCTGAAAACTGCTGTTCACAAACACTCTCCATCCAACCTCACTGAGTTCGAGCTGTTTTGCAAGGAAGAATGGGCAAAAACTTCAGTCTCTCGATGTGCAAAACTGATAGAGACATACCCCAAGTGACTTGGAGCTGTAATCTCAGCAAAAAGGTGGCGCTACAAAGTATTAACGCAAGGGAGCCGAATAATTTTGCACGCCCCACTTTTCAGTTTTTTATTTCTAAAAAATATTTAAAATATCCAATAAATTTTGTTCTACTTCACGATTGTGTCCCACTTGTTGTTGATTCTTAACAAAAAAATTACAATTTCATATCTTTATGTTTAAAGCCTGAAATCTAATTGGAAAATCTAATTGGAAAAATCTAATTGGAAAATATTGTAACGCTTACCTAAGATGACAAACGGGGAGAGACGCATGCAGGTTCAAATGAATAATCAAAGGTTTATTAAAGAAATAGCTAAACAAGGGAAACACAGCGAACACAAACACGCAGAGCCGGAATACGGGTGCAGAATGGAAAATGGAAAATGGGTGCGAAAACAAAAACGGACGAAGCCAGAAAACGGGTACAGAAACAAAAAGGCATAAGCATTGCAGGTGGGACCGCAACACAAACATATAAATGAACTAACCAAACAATACTGTAAAACTAGGTAGAACGGGAACAATATCAGATTACAAGGCGGATGTGGAAGCCTAACGGAACTCCAAGGCGGACATGGATACTAAGATACAGAGCGGACAAGGTGTAGCGGAGAGCATGGACGGAACCGACACCAAACACACAAATAAACCACAAGGCAAGTCTCTCGCAGATGTGCATATATTGAAAACCCCCCAGCTGTGTTCAATAATCAGTCCAAGCATGGTGGGGCTTCTGGATAGGTCTGCAGGAATGACGAGGTGGTCCATAATGCCGTGAGCGATTCTGCTTGCGGCACAACCTGACAATCCAGACCACGGGGTCTCATGCCGAGGCGTGACAGTACACCCCCCAAAGAGTGCGAGATGGAGAGAGGACTCCAACAATGGTCCCAAGAGTACAATCCAGTCTCTGGGGGTCTTTTCGCAGGGCAGTCCTTAGGAGGGATCTGGTAGCAGTCGGGTGGATGGTGAGTGGCGTCGCTGACGGGATGAGGTTCACCGGTCCTCCTTCAGAGCCAGGTACTGCCGGGGGGCCCAGTGTCGGACTCTGGGATGAGAATCCCCCTGTCGGACTCTGGGAAGGCCTCACTTGGGCAGGCGGCCTCTGGGAAGGCCTCACTTGGGCAGGCGGCCTCTGGGAAGGCCTCACTTGGGCAGGCGGCCTCTGGAAGGCCTTCACTTGGGCAGGCGGCCTCTGGAAAGGCCCTCACTTGGGCAGGCGGCCTCTGGAAAGGCCTCACTTGGGCAGGCGGCCTCTGGAAAGGCCTCACTTGGGCAGGCGGCCTCTGGAAAGGCCTCACTTGGGCAGGCGGCTCTCTGAAAGGCCTCACTTGGGCAGGCGGGCCTCTGGAAAGGCCCTCACTTGGGCAGGGCGGCCTCTGGAAAGGCCTCACTTGGGGCAGGGGGCGGCCTCTGGAAAGCCTCACTGGGCAGGCGGCCTCTGGGAAAGGCCTCCTTGGGTCAGGCGGCCTCTGGAAAGGCCCTCACTTGGGCAGGGGCGGCCTCTGGAAAGAGCTCACTTGGGCAGGCGGCCTCTGAAAAGAGCTCACTTTGGGGCAGGCGGCCTCTGGAAAGAAGCTCACTTGGGCAAGGCGGCCTGCTGGAAAGAGGCTCACTTGGGCAGGCGGCCTCTGGAAAGAGCTCACTTGGGCAGATAGCCTCTGGGCAGGCCTCTCTGGAGCAAACGGCCTCTTGGAAACTGACGGCCTTGAGGACAGCCTCTCGGAAACTGATGGCCTCAGATACGGCCTCTCGGAAACAGACAGATTCCTGGTGGGCCTCTCGAGAACAGACAGCCTCCTGGCGTGCCTCTTGGGAAGAGACGACCTTGGTGCAGGCCTCTCGGAGACAAGCGGCCTTGGTGCAGGCCTCTCGGAGACAGGCGGCCTCAGTGCAGACCTCTCATAGACAGGCGGCCTCAGTGCAGGCCTCTCGGAGACAGGCGGCCTTTGTGCAAGCCTCTGTTTGGAAGACCTCAGGACATGACGTGCCCTGGGCGGGCATCGGGACGGTCTCCATGACTAGCGTTCTCTGGATGGGTGTCTGGACAGTCTCTGAGATTAATCTCCTTGTTTCAGGCACAGGCACGAACTTCCTCGGAACTGGCACGGGCGCTGCCCTTCTCACCGCTGGCATGAGCACTGACCTCCTCAGCGCTGGCACGGACGCTGACCTCCTCTGCGCTGGCACGGGCACTGACATCCTTGGTGCAAATGTCTGTGGCGCCGGGGTCGACACTACTGGCTTTGATAACATACTGAGAGTCACATCGCCTTCAGGTATGGCGCTATTTAAAGACGCTAACAACTTAGAAGTGCAGCTAAGCGGTTCAGCAGACACAGATATGGGGCTAGGTGACGTGTGCTGTTCAGTTAAGGAACCACAAGACGCGATGTGCTTGGAAATGGTGTGTGGTACTGTGATCAGGTACGAAATAACAGGGCGCTACGAACTCAGACACAGTTTAGACACAATTTAGTAACACATCCGACTCAGGTACAGGGCTAAATTGCGTGACAGGTTCAGGTACGGAACCAAGCGGAGCACTGGACCCCTGTACAGGGCTACCGGGCTCAGAAATGGAACTATGAATTCAAGTACGGGGCTACCAAGTTCAGGCACAAAACTAATGAACACAGCGTGCTCGGGCTTGGAGCTACTCGATGCTAACAGCGCATCTACGGGGTTAGGTGACACGACGTGTGTGGAAATGGAGTTTACAAACGCAGACTCAAAGATAACATGCTCTGACACTAAACTAAAGGGCACAGTGCCCTCGGATTCAAAACTATATGATGCTGATGGTGCGTCCATGAAGCTAGGAGGCGCGACCTGCGGGGAAACAGATTTAACAAACTCGGATACAGAGCTAACCTGCTCGGATACGGAACCAGGCAACGCTGAAGGGTCAAACACGGAACTAACAGACTCAGGTGCAGAGCTAACATGCTCAGCTACTGAAATAATGGGTGCGGCGGGCTCAGATACCGAACTATACGATGCTACCAATTTACACACAGAATCAACAAACTCAGGAACATAACCAACATGCTCAGCTATGGAACTAGACAGCGCGCTGAGCTCAGATCACAGCGAACACAAACACAGCGAACACAAACACAGCAAACACAGACACAGCGAGCACAAACACGCAGAGCCGGAATACGGGTGCAGAACGGAAAACAAGCGGAAATGGAAAATAGGTGCGAAAACAAACATGGACAAAGCCAGAAAACGGGTACAGAAACAAAAAGGCATAAACATTGCAGGTGGGACCGCAACACAAACATTTAAATGAACTAACCAAACAATACCGGAAAACTAGGTGAAACGGAAACAATATCAGATTACAAGGCGTAGGAAACCTGCCGGAACTCCAAGGCGGACATGGATACTAAGATACAGAGCAGACAAGTTATAGCGGGGAAGCGAGGACGGAACCGACACCAAACACACAAATAAACCGCAAGGCAAGTCTCTCGCAGACACGCATATATAGGAAACCCCCCAGCTGTGTTCAATAATCAGTCCAAGCATGGTGGGGCTTCCGGATAGGTCTGCGGGAATGACGAGGTGGTCCATAATGCCGTGAGCGACGCTGCTTGCGGCACAACCTGATAATCCAGACCACGGGGTCTTGTGACGAGGTGTGACAAATATATGTTGCAAATGCAGATGACAAAAACTAAATCAAACGTATATGCATGTTTAACACATTTGCATATGTTTTTTTTTTTTATAATTTGCTGTTATTTGATCCTCTTTTTTGGATTAATTTTGCAAGATTTTGCATTCATTTTGTTATTTTTTCCGATTTTTCTCATAGCCTCTTTTGCTTCTGGAATCTCTGCTGTGCTTGTGTATCATTCTTTTGCTTCTGACTTTTGCTACCTTTATATGAGGGGTGAGTCTTAAAGGAAGGTTAAATTTCTATAGAGGGTATGCATATGACGTCACCGTTGGCAGAAGTCACTGCCACTACGACCAATGAAAGGCAACTTTAACATTCTTTGAGAGGTCTAATAGTTTTGGAGTGGCACATGATGTTCTGAAATCAGGTCACACCTAGCATGAGCTATGGTAAACGTAAAGTTACATTTGACTTTCGAAAAAGTCATAAGAGAGAATATGGATGATTCTAATCCCGGGGTGGCAGAAGGAAATGCAAGCTGGATTGTCATGCTTTTCAAAACAATTTTTCCCAGAATGCCTCATGGGCTAATCAGTTTATCAAATTTATTAACTTCTTACAGCTATAATGTAGCATATAAAAGTACAATGCCATTGTTCACTGCTGCAACTGTTGTAGAAGTGTGTCAGAAAGATGATATTGGAATAGAAAGACAGCTATGAATAATACAAAATTATGAGGAAAAGACTGAGAAAGGAAGCAGAACACATAAGACACAGAGAAAAAAAAGTTAAAAAAACTAAAGAAGGAGAGCAGACTGCAAGGGAACAAAGTAAGTAAGTAAGTAAGTAAGTAAAAGAGGAAGTAAGAATGTTCTCAAGATCAGAGGGAGGCATTGGACTGAATACGTTGAGAACTGAAGGGAAAAAGTACCCTTCAGGCATTAACCCAAGGCATAATGTCCATTAGAGTATACAGTGAAATAAATTCATGAGCACAGTCTCTGTCCTTTCCTCATATACGAATGTCTTTGAAGGACAGTAAACATTTACTATTATATACAATAATATCCAAAAAAAAAAAATTAATATTTTGTGAACCCTTTAGAATTTTTTAGATTTCTGCATAAATATGACCTAAAATATCATCAGATTATAGAAGTCCTAAAAGTAGATAAAGAGAACCCAATTAAACAAATGAGAGAAAAATATTATACTTGGTCATTTTTTTATTGAGGTAACTGATCCAATATTACATATTTTGAATCGCAAAAGTATGTGAACCTTTGCTTTCAGTATCTGGTGTGAACCCCCCCAAAACATTTCCTGTAACTGTTGATCAGTCCTGCACACCGGCTTGGAGGAATTTTAGCCCATTCCTCCGTACAGAACAGCTTCAGCTCTGGGATGTTGGTGGGTTTCCTCACATTAACTGCTCACTTCAGGTCCTTCCACAAGATTTCGATTGAATTAAGGTCAGGACTTTGACTTGGCCATTGAAAAATAATTAACTTTATTCTCTTTTAACCATTTTATGATGAAACTGATGGAACAGATTTCCTGACATTTTCCTTTAGAATTCTCTGATATAATTCAGAATTCATTGTTCCAGCCGTCCTGGCACAGATGCAGCAAAACAGGCCCAAACCATGATACTACCACCACCATGTTTCACAGATAGGATAAGGTTCTTATGCTGGAATGCAGTGTTTTCCTTTCTCCAAACATAATGCTTTTCTTTTAAACCAATAAGTTCTATTTTGGTCTCATTCGTCCACAAAACATTCTTCCAATAATCTTCTGGCTTGTCCACGTAATCTCAGGTCACGTCAAGTCAGATTTACTTATATAGCACTTTTTTTTTTTTACAAATGAAGCAGTGTCTCAAAGCAACTTCATAATTTTAGATTATCTTCTAATATCTATGGCCCATCCCAAATTCAGCAAGCCTAGGGTGAAAAAACATTAACATTAACATTAGCCAATGTGAGAAAGGCCTTCAGTTGCTTAAAATTTACCCTGGGGTCCTTTGTGACTTTGCCAAATATTACGTGCCTTGCTCTTGGAATGATCTTTGTTGATCGACCACTCCTGGGGAGGGTAACAATGATCTTGAATTTCCTCCATTTGTACACAATCTGTCTGACTGTGGATTGGTGGAGTCCAAACATTTTAGAGATGGTTTTGTAACCTTTTCCAGCCTGATGAGCATCAACAACTCCTTTTCTGTGGTCCTCAAAAATCTCCTTTGTTCGTGCCATGATACACTTCCACAAACATGTTGTGAAGAGCAGACTTTGATAGATCCCTGTTCTTTAAATAAAACACGGTGCCCACTCACACCTGATTGTCATCTCATTGACTGAAAACACCTGACTCTAATTTCACCTTCAAATTAACTGCTAATCCTAGAGGTTCACATACTTTTGCCACTCAGTAATATCTAATATTGGCTCATTTTCCTCAATAAATAATTGACCAATTATAATATTTTTGTCTCATTTGTTTAACTGGGTTCTCTTTATCTACTTTTGTTTGAAAATCTGATGATGTTCTAGGTCATATTTATGCAGAAATATAGAAAATTCTAAATTACCATTTAAACCAACAAGACACAAAAATAATACTTGGTTATTTTCATAGTCTGTTCCACCCATCTTTAGCATGATTGCCAATAATTTTAGAGCTGAGTTTTTCAGTAGCATGTGTGAACTGTTAGCTCTGGAACACAGTAGTAAAGATAAGGATGACGACAGTGAATGTAGTGGTGTCAGAGGCAATTTAAACTTGCTCTGCTCTTAAAGCTTGAACAGTAAAGACAATTGGTTAAGTGGTCATAAGATGAAACGGTCAAGCATGTAGAACGCCTGGTGTAATGAAACTGGATGGGGACCAGAACAGGGCATATGCAATATGACAGGTGGTGAGACTTTAATATAAATTGTAGCTTGAATGTTTGCCGTGACTGGCTGCAATTTCCTGTGCATAACCGATGAGTGTCCATGCTCTAATAAACAAGCAAATGCAGACACTACCTAGCTTGACTGGTAAAACATTGCTGCTGGTTTCTTCTTCTCTAATGCACAGTAAGGACAAGTCTGAAATATTATGTTCTAAATCTCTCAGTAGTGTATTCATCAATTTATCATCATAGTTTATAGATAATACTTAGTTAATTAATTATTAATTATTATTATTAATAATTAGTTAACAATAATATGCAAGTTATTATTGCATTTATTCACGTCTCTAGTTATAGGGGTTTCAGCACTTTTATTATTTGGCTTGTCTGCATTTTTGCATTTTTAATTGTTATATATTTTTTGTTACTCACTATCCAAGAGTTACAGTAGTCCTTGAAAGTTTGTGAAGCCTTTAAAATGTTCTATATTTCTGGATAAATATGACCTAAAACATCATCATATTTCCCCACAAGTTCTAAAAGTAGATAAAGAGAAGCTAGTTAAACAAATGAGACAGAAATATGATACTCGGTCATTTATTTACTGAGGACAATACACCAATATTACATATTAGTGAGTGTCCAAAGTATGTGAACCTCTAAAATTAGCAGTTAATTTGAAGGTGAAATTAGAGTCAGGTGTTTTCAATCAATGTGATAACAATCAGGTGTGAGTGGGCACCCTGTTTTATTTAAAGAACAGGGATCTATCAAAGTCTGCTCTTCACAACGCACGTTTGTGGAAGTGTATCATGGCACAAACAAAGGATATTTCTGAGGACCTCAGAAAAAGAGTTGTTGATGCTCATCAGGCTGGAAAAGGTTACAAAACCATCTCTAAAGAGTTTGGACTCCACCAATCCACATTCAAACAGATTGTGTACAAATGGAGGAAATTCAAGATCATTGTTACCCTCTCCAGGAGTGGTTGACCAACAAAGATCACTCCAAGAGCAAGGCGTGTAATAGTTGGCGAAGTCAGAAAGGACCCCAGGGTAACTTCTAAGCAACTGAAGGCCTCTCTCACATTGGCTAATGTTAATGTTCACGAGACCACCATCAGAAGAACACTGAACAACAATGGTGTGCATGGCAGGGTTGCAAGGAGAAAACCACTGCTTTCCATAGTTTGGGCCTGTTTTGCTGCATCTGGGCCAGGTTCTGCCGTTTATGGAACAATGAATTCTAATTCTGAATTACGTGAGAGAATTCTAAAGGAAAATGTCAAGATATCTGTCCATGAACTGAATCTCAAGAGAAGGTGGGTCATGCAGCAAGACAACGACCCTAAGCACACAAGTTGTTCTACCAAAGAATGGTTAAAGAAGAATAAAGTTCTGACCTTAATCCAATCGAAATGTTGTGGAAGGACCTGAAGCGAGCAGTTAATGTGAGGAAACCCACCAACATCCCAGAGCTGAAGCTGTTCTGTATGGAGGAATGGGCTAAAATTCCTCCAAGCCGATGTGCAGGACTGATCAACAGTTACAGGAAATGTTTAGTTGCAGTTATTGCTGCACAGGGGGGGTCACACCAGATACTGAAAGCAAAGGTTCACATTCTTTTGCCACTCACTAATATGTAATATCGGATAATTTTCCTTAGTAAATAAATGACCAAGTATAATATCTTTGTCTCATTTGTTTAACTAGCTTCTCTTTATCTACTTTTACTCAGATCTATCTCTGATAATGTGCATATGATTCGAGATATTTAGATGTCTCAAAGATACTAGAGTTATAAACTGGTCAGCTTAGCTATTGAACTTCTACTAAATAAACTAAAAGACCAGCTCTCAGGTTTTAATTTGCCCCACTTTAATAATTCTTCTTGCCTGTCTGCCTATGCTGATGATCTTGTGGTAGTAGTGGCCACACAAAGAGACATTAATGTATTAAGTGGTATCTTGAATGACTTTGAGTCCTTATCTTCTGCAAAGGTTAACTGGGACAAAAGTAAAGCCATTTTAGTGGGGAATGGGGTGGTGGTGAGCCAACACTACTGACAGGATTAACATGGAAGAAAGGCAGGTTTAAATACTTAGGTGTTTATTTAGGTAGCCCCGAATTCCTAATAAAGAAATGGAAAGGCACAATCGAATGCATCAAGGACAGACAGAGTAAGTGAAAACAGCTGGCTCCAAAAATGTCATACAGAGGGAGGACGCTAATCATTAATAACCATGCTGCATCATCCCTGTGGCATAAGTTGACAAGCGTAGACCCCCCCACCAAACCTGCTGGCCAACGTCCAAGCGCTACTGGTAGACTGGGATGGCCTCCATTATATCCCCCAGAGTATATTTCACTTGCCTAAGGCGGAAGGAGGACAAGTCCTGGTCCACCTAGCCAGCCGAACTGCTGCTTTTCGCCTTTAATATATACAGAGGCCTCTCACTGGACCCGCAAACTTGGTGTGGAGGGCAGCAGCCAGTGAAACCTTACACACGGCGGGTGGACTAGGGCTGGATAGGACTATAAAATAGGTGGGAGTACCCCGGCAAAGAAGGGAATATTCCCCCAACTGCATATCGCTCCGGATTTGGATGGTTATGAGGGTCCTTTACTGGAATGTAGAGGGGAAAAAAAGATGAACATTAAGACTGTGTAAGGAAAACTCCTTTATAGAGCTTGTGTGAAGGTTTTAAACAAAAATAAGTTGAACAAGAGGGCAGGTACCTCATGGAGGAAAGTTTTGGGCTTTACTGATTATTTTAAACCAAAGTGGAGGGCACTGTAGAAACCACCTATAACAAAAACACTGCTGATTTGCAATGGAGGATTTTACATGGGATTGTTGCTGTGAATTCTTTTATTTGTATTTTAAACCCTACTATTTTACATAAAAGTCCGTTTTATTCACAGGGAGAAACGGTTATTCATGATTTTATACACTGTTTTAGGCTACAGCCACTGTTCCATCTTTTAGAGAACATTTTGAGGTAGTTTCAGGTGCGCTATAACTTCTAGTTTTTTATCTGTGGTTTTCAATATGTTAAGAGAGAAAGTTGCAAGTGTCAACTGGCTACTTTTATAATTGGACAGGCCAAAATGGCGCTAGATGTTTTAATCTAACATATTGAAATCCGGTTCTTAGCTAATTGTTATTTGTTTATTTGTTTATTTATTTACTTTTCCTAGACCTCTGTCTGGGTAAAGTCCACTGACTGTTTTTGCTCTCTCTCTCTCTCTCTCTCTCTCTCTCTCTCTCTCTCTCTCTCTCTCTCTCTTTGTCTCTCTCTTTCTCTCTCTCATATCTGGTCACCTCCACCATTTCAGTTGCTGAATCAGAGAAGCCACTCAAGCGTGAAGCTAAATTAAAATATTAATCTCATACAATAATGAGACTGACATGTTTATCATGCCAATTGTAAATCCTCTTACACAAATGAATAGCACTGTCAGCAGAAATAATTAAAAAGGAAGAAAAAGTGAGGAGTGCAGCAGTGTTTGAAGATAAACGGTTTTAAAGTACTGCATGTCCTTTTTTCTTTGCCTTAATTAAACACACCATAATTACTGCTCCTTACAAGACAGAGGAGTGAAGATGCCACCCCCCAGTTTATCAGAGGGAAGGATGACAGCTAGTCCCTTCAATAGTGTGTCAGACGTAATGTTTAGTGCAACTCCCACATCAGGATAAAAGTAAAGGAATATATGAAAATTTTGGAGATACAGAGAATTACAGTCCTCTACTATATTATTGTGTTGGTCTACCTGTATCTTTTAATATAATAACCATCCCATTTTGTTTACTCCAGGTACTCCAGTTTCCTCCCTCAGTCCAAAGACATCCACTAGGTTAACTGATTACCTTAAACCGCTCCAACCTGAGTGTATATATGACTAGTCTCGATGTAACCTTGTGTATCAATGTAACTTTGTGTCTGTTGCTGAAATGGCCAGTTATGCTGATAGCAACATTAAACAAACCATATAAACAAACAAACAAGCAGACACTGCTTTTCCATGATTACTTTTCCATAGGCATTGTTCATCTCTGACTGCACCAAGGTTAGCAAATAGTGTTAATGCATAAAATTAGTTTTCAATGACTTTTTGGACTTCATGGTTTCTATGCTTTAAGCAATTTTTTTTAATAATTTTTTATAATTTTGTGATTCGAATTTGCAGTTTGCTCTGTAGCTGCCAAGCAAATTCTCGATAACATCTTTAAATGTCTTGCATGCTATTTTCTTTGGTCCCACTAGCAGATCTTCAAACTCCCAGTCACTGATGACCTTCTGATTTGTGAATTGCTCATTGCATTGAGACATTTTTAATCAATCCGAATTTTACATGAAAAAGGTAGCTGTTACGTGCAGCGGCCGTGGGCGAGCAGGAACTACACTACTGCGATAACTGCCCTTACCATTCCAGTTTAAATGAAAATGTGAAATTTTTATCTCAAATAAGCTGCACAATCAGTAAAACACAGATTATCCAGAGTGACATATAATTGAGCTGAGCAATAGGGATCAAGCTTGTGCAGTGTTAGCAGAGTTTGTGCTGATTTGAGTCAAACCATAATAAACTTTACTCTGACACAAGGCAATGATATAGTGCTCTTACCTATGCTGATATGTAAAACTTGTCTACCTAAGCATGGAGAAGTGATTGGATTGATTTATGCTGTTTAAACTTAATGTGACGCTAATCACGTTTCAAGGACATGCACTTTTGTTACAAGTATTTTTTATGTAATGTTTTGTATACATTTTGATGTAATGTGCAGTGTTTTACATTGGTCATTTATGTATGACAGGTTTGTTGTTAAACAACATATCTGTTGAAAGTACTGCGATAATACGGTGGTGCTTAAAAGTTTGTGAGTCCTTTAGAATTTTACATTTACATGTACGTGATTTAACAGATGCCCTTGTCTGGAGCAACTTACTATTGATACAATCTTACAATCCAAGCAATCAGAAAAACACTGAACAACAATGGTGTGCATGGCAGGGTTGCAAGGAGAAAGCCACTGTTTTCCAAAAAGAACATTGCTGCTCGTCTGCAGTTTGCTAAAGATCACGTGGACAAGCCAGAAGGCTATTGGAAGAATGTTTTGTGGACGGATGAGACCAAAATAGAACTTTTGGTTTAAAAAAATGATTATTTTTGGAGAAAGGAAAACACTGCATTCCAGCATAAGAACCTTATCCCATCTGTGAAACATGGTGGTGGTAGTATTATGGATTTGCTGCATCTGGGCCAGGGTGGCTTGCCATCATTGATGGAACAATGAATTCTGAATTATATCAGAGAATTCTAAAGGAAAATGTCAGGACATCTGTCCATGAACTGAATCTTAAGAGAAGGTGGGTCATGCAGCAAGACAACGACCCTAAGCACACAAGTCGTTCTACCAAAGAATGGTTAAAGAAGAATAAAGTTAATGTTTTTTAATGGCCAAGTCAAAGTCCTGACCTTAATCCAATCGAAATGTTGTGGAAGGACCTGAAGTGAGCAGCTAATGTGAGGAACCCCACCAACATCCAAGAGTTGAAGCTGTTCTGTATGGAGGAATGGGCTAAAATTCCTCCAAGCCGGTGTGCAGGACTGATCAACAGTTACAGGAAACATTTAGTTACAGTTAATTGCACTGCACAGGGGGGTCACACCAAATAGAGAAAGCAAAGGGTCACATACTTTTGCCACTCACTAATATGTAATATTGGATCATTTTTTCTCAATAAATAAATGACCAAGTATAATATTTTTGTCTCATTTGTTTAACTGGGTTCTCTTTATCTACTTTTAGGACTTGTATGAAAATCTGATGATGTTTTAGGTCATATTTATGCAGAAATATAGAAAAATCTAAAGGGTTCATAAACTTTCAAGCACCACTGTATGTGAACATTCGGCTTGCAAGTATGTGAATCATTGCTTTCAATATCTGGTGTAACCCCCTCGTGTGGAAATAACTGCACCAAAACATTTCCAGTAGTTGTTGATTCGTGCTGCACATCAAAGTGGATGTATTTTATCTCATTCCTCTGTACAAAATAGCTTAATTAGTCTTTCTCTAAAATCACCAGTTGGAAAAGGATGCATACATGTGTATAAAGGTATATGACAGAACAGTGGCAATGCAGTAAAGCATGTAGTTACTATCACACAACCACAGAAAAGTGTTATTGCATAGGAGTAGGGCAGGAGGCTTGTTTACAGGATATCTCAAGCCATTTTCTCCATATCCTCCCTGCTAATCAGATAACACATATGAGCCCACACGCCTGAGTATGCAATAAATACAAGCTTCAGTTTGTGTAAACAAATCACTTGTTTGTTCTGTATTTATATTGCTGTAAGAATCTTTGTAGGTCCTTGGAAAGATACAAAACACACACATGACAGTATTGCAATGTTTGTGAGGTCCTTTCATTGACTGTGTAAGTTAGTACTGTAGCTAATTAAAAATAATGCTAATTTAAACCATAACATTTCTTACCTAAAACAAATCTTTTGTTTGTGAGGACAAGCCAAAAGCCATTTTACTGCAGTTTTCAGGTCCTGTTTTTTGTAGACACATACCCACATGCCCTCTCACCAGAAAGGAAATGAAAAGAACATTAAATCAGGAATGTTGTCAAATGTTTGTCAAAACGTTTTTGTCTCACTGCCAATACATAAGTCATCCTGCACCTTATGGTTATCTTATCTGCCAATTTCTCTTGGTGTTTCTTTCAAGTAGTAAAATGCAAAAACCTGAAAAATCTATTGCTAATATTACAATATAGGTACGCTTTTTGCTTAACAGCCACAGTATGTTCTGTGAAATTGCATGTTATACAGAGGTGGCATGGTGGCTTGGTGGGTAGCACTGCCACCCCACAGTAAGAAGGTTCTGGATTCAATCCTGGATCCTCCCGTGTCTGCGTGAGTTTATTCTGGGTATGGTTTCCTCACCCAGTTCAAAGACATGCGTGTTAGGTTAATTGATTATGCTAAATTGGCACTGACTTGAGTGTGTATGTGTATATATATATATGTGCACACATACATACTAGTCTTGATATACAGTAGATGTAACCTTGTGTGTCGCTGATAGCAACGTTAAATAACCAAACAAACAGCATGTTATACAATCTGGATGTTGTCCAAACACTGTCTCGTATACCTAAACTCAGAGGTGAAAATAGGCTGGAACGGTCTGGTAGCGTGTTCCGCTATAAGACTCAGTGGCGATATGCTGTACCAGAAAAAGTGGAAAGCAGCTGCCATATTTGAAACAAGGTATGGTGGGACTGTCAGCAAGAAAACACATCTACTAATGTCATCTCCATGTTAATTTCTAATCTGTTTGGATTGCTATGTTTTGATCTGTGCTTCCCATGCTACAGCTAACTGATATCCAGTGTTATGGAGTTTTGGCAGGCAGATGTTTGTTGCAAAATTCCCCAAATAAAATGTGTAGTAGTTCAAGGTGTGATATTCTATGATATTCTGTTTAATTCCAACAACTAGGAAGTGAGTTGCCTTTTATAAAAAGAATAATACAGACACTATACAACCATGTATATAGAAACAACCAAAAGAAGCACATTGACTCAAACTAAAAAAGATTTTAAAAAGTCCAAAGCAGTCCACTTAATATAATCTGGGAGAGACCACTCAGTTAAAATGAAACAATAATAGTAACCACAACAACAACAGTCTTTAAAGGTTTAACAAAGGAATATTACAGAGAGAGAGCGAGAGAGAGAGAGAGAGAGAGAGAAAGGGGGGAAGCAAACCCAAGTATGCTACTATACTTTAGACCCACACATATGACCAATATTTGTATGTGACTTTATAGAAAGATAAGCCTAAAGTCACTTGGCCCAAATGTTTTCAAACGTTTAAAACGAAATTTGGAGATGCTGAAACTGAAAATGTACACAATGTCAAGCGCTTCAAATTTCATTTTATTCAAGGATGCACAAAGTCAAGTCGAGGGGTGAACAATACGAAGCGATGAAGGTTGTGGTAGCAGTATCAGCAATTTGAAACTACTTTCACCCCTGCCTTAACTTATCAATGCTATATTGGATACTGTAGTGTACCACAGTGTGTGTTGATTAAATAGCCAATATACTTCAGTGTTTCCTATACATTGATTTATTTAATGTCAGCACTGACCATCACATATTGATTATCATTTTTCTTTACTATATAAGATGTACAAAACATTAGTTCACTGTAAATCTGCATGAGGTGCATTGATTTACTCAGCCCCTTCTTCCATTTACAGCATTTAGCAGATGCTCTTTCCCAGAGTGACTTACAACTTATACAAATGGTACAGTCTTAGAATCCAATTACAATTGTGGGCTAAGGTCCTTGCTCAAGGACCTAACAGTGGCAGCTCAGCAGAGGCAGGATTTCAACCCTGGTCCTTCTGTTCCATATTCAGGGGCCTTAACCACTGTTTCCCCCCCCCTGAGATGTGTCAGTTTGACACCAGAAATAGAAAATAATTGTGCAATACAAACTAATCTGCAACTAACATGTGATTTACACACTCGCTTTGCTGTTATGTGTGTCATTACAACTACTGTACTACAACAGCAGTCTGACAAAGTAACATCATGAGTAATAATAAGGATAATAACCTTATCGGACCAAAGACGTATATGTGAACATGTCAGATGTTGTCTGAAGAGATGTTATACCTTTAATAAAATCATCAAAGTCGACTGGAACACTTTGAGTTAGTACTCAAAGCTGGTGATCCTTTGAAGATGGCTCCTTGTCCTCACTCGCAACGTGGTGTAACCCATGTACACTTATGTCTATATAATACAAATAAAAGTGCCTCATGCTGCAGCAGTACTGCATGTATTGACCGTCTCCTAATCCTCACACATCCTTAGGCAAAGTAATGACCACATGCCAGTTTTCCTAGCAATCAATCTTTCTCTGAAATCACCAGCAGGGAAAAGAGTTGTGTATGTGTGTGTGTGACAAAACAGCAATAATGCAATGAGGCATGTGGTTACTCTCACAACCATTGAAAAGTGTTATTGCATAGGAGAGGGCAGGAGGCTGTTAACTGGAAAATCTCAGGCCATTTTTTTCATATCCTGCATGCTTATCAGATAACTGACAAAAGCACACACGCACACATTTGTATTGCTGTATTTGTGAGGCTGTTTCATTGACTGTGTATTACTGTATCTACACAATGCTAAATCTGACCTTAGTAGCCCAAATATTCTTAAGGTTAAGAAACTCAGCACAATGAGTTTGGCAACAGGGACAGTATCTGTGTGAGAAACTCAGTACTGCCCTCTAGAGATTAGTGAGGGAACAAATAATAGTAACTGTATATGACAACATACTGTACATAGAATATGGGATATACAGGTATATGACACATTTTATCCCTGCTTGTCATGGTCCGGGTTTCAAGGGTCAAGGGGGATCCAACACCTCTCCTTGGAAAACTAAGGATGCAGGTATAGCAAAAAACAAAACAACAACAAAACAGTATTTATTTCATCTTGTAAATCCGGTAAATCATCTATAGCAGCTTTCCCAGCATGAACATTGAGGTTCAGCAACTAACACAGAGCAGCACTATAACCAGTCTAAACCAACCTGGACCATGGTCTTACTGACTAGCACTTCAACATTCAACATACAACACATACTAGTTTTATCTTTTTTAAAATGTATTCATTTACTTATTTATTATTCGAAGGGTACATTGCAATATACTCAAATATTTTATCATTAGAAGTCTGTGGCTTTTTATTGCCATTGTTACTGCAAAAGGACTAGTCAAAATCTATTTTTCTCTTTTGTGGATAAGTTTTTTTGTTTTTTTTCTCAGATCTCACATTAAGAAAATGTTTTGCAGCTCTCAAACCATCTCCATTAGGGATAACAGTGTATAACCTTTTAATGTCCATTGAATTATCAAAGGATGATGCAGAAACTGCACCCCTCTTTAAGGATCCTCCTCTAATCTCCTACAAACGGGACAGAAACATCAAAGACACACTTGTCAAGAGTGAGATAAATGACCATTTGGATCATAACCGTGGAACCGTAGCCTGCAATCACCCTAGATGTGCTACTTGTACATTTATTAACACCACCACTAAAATAACTAGCACAAAAGGATATATGGTCATTCCCCATTCTTCCTTATGCATCACTGCAGGAGTGATTTCTGATGAGGTTTTGAAAAATGTGAATGTACCTATGGAGATAAATCATCTTGAGTGTGTAAATGAGCAATTAGAATGTGTGCTTCGCTCAACCCTGGACACGACTGCCCCTGCTAGGCTCAAACGTATTAGGGAAAAAAGGCTAGCACCATGGTATAATGACCCACACCCGTACCTTAAAGCAAAGAACACGGCATTTAAAGTGCAAGTGGAGACATAGTAAATTGGAGGTGTTTAAGATTGCTTGGAGGGACAGCATGGCAGAGTATAAGCATGCCCTCACTAAAGCTAAAGCTGCATACTTCTCTTCAATCATAGAGAAAAATAAGAATAATCCAAGATTTCTCTTTAATACAGTCTCCAAATTAACAAAAAAAACCACAGAAAGTGACTCTCCCATTCTGTGTAATTTTAACAGTAATGATTTCATGACTTTCCTTAATGATAAGATAGAAAACATTAGGCTTAAAACTCAATGCTCATCACATCACCAAACTGTTCAGCAACCTTCCAGATGCAGCACTAGTGAAGACATCTGTTCAATTAGCCGTAAATCAAGATTAGAATCTTTTACCCCAATTACTAATACTGAACTATCCGCACTGATCAGCTCGTCTAAGTCATCAACATGTTTGTTAGATCCAATTCCTACACGTATTAACTCAAACAAGTATTACCTAGTGTTTATATGAGCCAGGTTAGTTATTTTAAATTCATCCCTTACCTTTGGTTATGTGCCCTAAGCCGTTAAGTCTGCCGTTATCAAACCACTGATTAAAAAAGCCAATCTTGACCCTTCTGTGATATCTAATTATAGACCAATTTCAAATCTACCGTTTCTGTCCAAAATCTTAGAAAAAGCCGTCTATCAGCAGCTCTGCAGTTACCTCCAAAGGAATGATATTTATGAAATATTTCAGTCTGGCTTCAGGCCCCATCATAGTACTGAAACAGCATTAATTAGGGTACTAAATAACTTGTCAGATAAGGGATGTGTTTCTTTTCTTGTTCTGTTAGATTTAAGTGCAGCATTTGACACTATAGATCATGATGTTTTACTAAACAGACTAGAAAATACTGAAGGTATTAAGTGATTAGCACTGTCCTGGTTTAAATCCTACTTAACCAACGGATACCAGTTTGTTCATATAAATAATCTAAGGTCTAAGCTCTCAAAAGTGAAGTATGGCGTGCCTCAGGGGTCAGTGCTTGGCCTGCTTTTATTCTCTCTGTACATGCTGCCACTAGGCTCAGTTATTTGTAAACATGGCATTAGTTTCCACTGCTATGCAGATGATACACATATCAGCCAAACCTAATGACAGCCTTGAGGACTGTGTAATGGAAATAAAAGATTGGATGTTATTTAATTTTCTCTTACTTAACTCAGATAAAACTGAGGTTCTATTAGTGGGACCAAAGGCTGTGAGGGACAGGTTGGCTACATCTATCCAAAATCGAGATGGCTGTCCAGTATTGCTCAGTCCGTCTGTAAAAAACTTAGAGGTCACATTTGATTCAGATCTCTCCTTTGATGCGCACATTAGCAGCATCACTCGAATTGCTTTCTTTGAATTACGTAATATCGTTAAACTTAGAAATATACTCTTTTAATGATGCAGAGAAAATTGTTCATGCGTTTATAACCTCAAGGTTGGATTACTGTAATGCCTTACTTACTGGATGCTCTATAAATAAATAAATCTAAATAAATCTATAAATAAACTTCAGTTAGTTCAGAATGCAGCCGCCTGAGTGCTAACTCGAACTAGAAAATTTGATCATATCACTCCTGTTCTATCATCACTACACTGGTTACCAGTCAAATTCCGCATTGATTACAAAATACTTCTTATAACTTATAAAGCTCTACATGGCCTGGCCCCACATTATCTGAGTGACCTCTTAGAGTTTTACAATCCAGCTCGTCTACTTCGTTCGCAGGTTGCAGGACTTCTTTTAGTTTCTAGAATTTAAAAAAATCTCAGGAGGGGGAAAGGCTCTCTCATACATGGCCCCCCAACTATGGAATAAACTTCCCACTTTCATTCGAGACTCAGACACTCTCCAAAATTTTAAGTCTAGGCTAAAGACATACATACTTACGATACGCAGGCTTTTGACTAGATTTAAGACCAGGATGCATGGCTTTGGGGTCGCTGGGGCCGGAGTTGGGTCCATGTCTGGCCTGCCTGCCTTGTCCGCTAGCCGGGGGAATGTCAGTGGGCGGTCGCTGGCTGAACTAGGCTTGGGTCCCTCGTGATCTTAGACTAGACTCATGCATCCTTGCCTTAGAATAAGGGCAGAGGATGGGGGTTCATAGTCAAAGGAGTCTTATGGTGATCAGAGATCGTTGGGTTGCTGTCTTCTTTCTGCCGCTCGTGGGGTTGCCAATGTCTCATGTGATCAATCTTGCTGTGTTTCCTACCAGTTCTCCTCTTTCTAGCTTTTTTCTTAGCTATGCTGCTATCGCTAATGATGCTGCCGGGGTCTCATGCTACACTTGGCAATCAGTGATGACATGGCATCAGTGATTTGTTAATAGGACACTGTGCTCTTAATCAATAAACTAATTACATTTTCTGTTTTTTCTCTCTCGAGCTGTGTTCCGCGGCAGTTTTCCGGCCCCCACACATGATGTACATCTGATGGAGCTCCACTGTGCATAATTCACATTTGTATTCGACCATGACTCCATGACTTTAGTTTCCGCTCCTTAGATTTTTCATCATACCCGGGCCACTTAATGTCGATGTGAATAAATCACAATTCCTATTCGAACTTTGACATCCATGACTTTAGTTCGCTCTTAGATTTATCATCTACGATTACGCCCAAGGAGGTTGGGTCCCTTTTTGGAGTCTTTGGTCCTCCCAAGCGTTCTTCCTAGAAATTAGGGAGTTTTCCTTGCCACTGTCGCCCTAGGCTTGCTCAATTTGGGATTGGACGTAGTTATTAGGAGATAATCTAAACTTGTAAAGCTGCTTTGAGACAATGCTCCATTGTAAAAAGCGCTATATAAATAAATCTGACTTGACTTGACTTGACTTGAAGAATTTCATTTTATTGGCATGTGTATCTCTTGTTCATTTCTATGCTTTCTAAATGTGTCTATTCAAAAGGACAATTATGATTATAATAACCATTACTTTAGTGTTTTGCAAAGGTCAGATACAGTTTTGTCTGTAAGACACAGTTCTGGTTAGTTAAATATGGTATTTACAAATTTAAATGGTGAGGTTTTAAGACAGCTATCAGTACAAAACCATAAAAGTCTAATGTTCTGTTTGCACAAATATCCTTCTCATGGTGTGATGACCTCTGTATTTTCAAACCTAATTAAACATATTTGAGTATATTGCTGACTTTAATTCACAATTTCAACTCATAACTATTCAAGCCTGTTTCAGACTGCAGATAGTAGACCTTATTAAATGTCATAGTTGATTCTTCATACAGCTTGTAATTAGTGGGTGACTGCAGTTGAAGGGCAATAATTTGCTGTTCTTTGTGTTCCACTATTCCACTATGAATTGTCACTTTGTAATTTACCTGCACAGCCACTGACATACCACAATGCCCATAGCTATGAATATGTTTAATAAAAACATTAAGTATATTAATTGCAATGTAGTGCTTCTTGGCTACTAGAGGTCAGCAGGGGCACACAGATGGAGTCACCAGTACTGATTTTGGTGTGCTGAATGCACCGATTACCAGAGGCACAGATGGTAAGGGTATGTAGCGGTGTGTATGTAAAAAAAGATATAATATATAAGTTTAAGGTTAACTAAAGAAAGCTGGAAATAGGAAACTGAAAGGAAATTCATTTTAAAGACAGAACAGCAGACGTTACAGGAAGAGAGTTAAGAGAAGAAAGCTAGAAGAATAGAAATGAAGAAGCCTATACTGAGGAAGAATTAAATAATGAAGAGAGTTAAGTTTTGAGTATAACATAAAATCAATATAATATGCGAATATGCATTAGAATCAATTATAATCTGAAGAAACAAAGGAAAAAAATAGTTTAATTTGGGTTTGGGAGGTCTACCCTAAGAGTTTAGCTTTAGTTTCCTTTATTTCTCATTTCTTTTATGCATTCCATCACTGTCCCATGCTTGGCCACACAGTCCACAAGCACTACATATACATAAAGTACAATAATATACTAGGAACCTACAATATCCCAAACACAAATTCATACATTGGTGCTTGAACATTTGTGAACCCTTCAGTGGCTTTGTGTATATTTCAACTAAATATGAACTAAAAATCATCAGTATTCAAATCTGCTGATCCTTTGAAGATGGCACATTTCCCTGACTCGCAAAGTGGTGTAAACTTATGAAGTGTTAATAATTTGGCACCCACTACACTAATGTCTTATATAAAAGTGGTTCACATTGCAGCAGTATTGCATTTATTTACTCACTCCTAATCCTCACACATCCTTAGGCTAAGTAATGACCACACACCAGTGTTAGCACTTCAAGCAAGCTTTCTCTGAAATCACAAGCAAGGAAAATAATTCTGTATGTATGTGAAGCTTTAAAACACAACAGCAATAATGCAGTGAAGCATGTGGTTACTCTCACATAACCATAGAAAATTGTTATTGCATAGGAGAGGGCAGGAGGCTGTTAGCTGGACAATCTCAGGTCATTTTTTTCATATCCTGCCTGCTTATCAGACAACACACAAAAGCACACATCTGCGCATGCACACATTTGTATTGCTGTATTTGTGAGATTGTTCCATTGACTGTGCGTTATTTAATTAGTTAAATATATACCCATTTAAATGGTGAGATTTTAAAGCAGCTATCACTCTAAATCCATAAAAGTCTAATGTTCTGATTGCACAAGCATCCTTCTTATAGTGTGTTGACCATCATCAGTCCCAAATGTAGATAAGAGAACTGAATCAAATAAACAAGACAAAAATATTATATGGTTATAGTTAAAGTTGATGCTTATCAGGGTAGAAAAGGTTGCAAAGCCGTCTCTAAAGAGTGTGACTCTACTACTCAACTAATCCAGTCTGACCAATCGTGTAAGAACTGAGGAAATTCAAGAGCATTGTTACCCTCCCCAGTAGTGGCTGACCAACAAAGATCACTCCAAGAGCAATGTGTGTAATAGTCTGTGAGGTCACAAAGGAATGCAGGGTAACTTCTAAGCAACGAAAGGCCTATCTCACACTGGTTAATGTTTAAGTTCATAAGTCCACCATTAGAAGAAAACTGAACAACAATGCAAAGCTGCAAAAAATTGAATACCATTACCTTACACCAAAATAGAACTTTTAAAATAGAATAGAACCTGATTCCATCTGTGAAACATGGTGGTGGTAGTATCATGGTTTGGGCCTGTTTTGCTGCATCTGGGCCAGGGGGGATTGCCATCATTGATGGAACAATGAATTCTGAATTATATCAGTCAATTCTAAAGGAAAATGTCAGGACATCTGGACCTGAACTCAAAGAGAATAGCGGTCATGCAGAAAGACAGTAACTCTGCACGTAGGTTGTTCTATAAAAAAAAAAAAAATCGTTAAAGAAGAATAAAGTTATTATCTTGGAAGGGTCAAGTCACAGTCCTGACCTTAATCCAATAGAAATGTTCATGTGCAGAAACCAACCAGCATTCCAGATTTGAAGCTCTTCTGGGACAACGGAGTCATACCAGATACTGAAAGCATAGGATCACATACTTTTGCCACTCACTTATATGTAATATTTAAACATTTTCATTCATATTAAAACATTTAAATATTTTCCACACATATAATGCAGTATCTATTGATTAGTGATATGCCTTAATTTAATTTTATTCCTTGCATTATTTCTTATCATTAGAACAATCAACAAATCATGTCATTTGAGAAGGGGTGCCCAAACCTTTGGCTAAACTGTGATTTCATTTTGTTTAAGATCTTGGCTACATACGTGAAACTTTTGTAAATGTTCTGTTCGTTCTTAAATACGCAGTAATATCTTCATGTGTCCTGTAGATGTCAGTATTTCGTCATTTTAACATTCCTTGAAGGGTACCAAAGCACCAAAAACGTTTTCCCGTTTTGTCCACATTAAGGGAAACTTTAAAGAACTAACACGAAATCATTTTAACTTAGCAGTTTTATTGGTTTTGACATTTCTTCATTAAAACTCACGTGACTCTCACAAAACAAACGTCATTATATTTTTACATACAAATTTCAATATTGTGTCTGCAGTAGGCCTATTGTTTATTTTTGGTTTCTACTGTAAGCAAAATATGCTGATAATACAAGTAACATTCAAAACATAATCCAAGTGGATTATCATCCATCTTTAGTACATGATTCTGTATATTTATGATGTCCAACTGGGACCAGATTTAAAAATGAGTTGAAGTTTTCTCGCTGGCAGAATCTGATCCTGGTTTCGATTCTTCAGTCTTTGTGGTCTGTAAAACAAACATTTGCATGTAATGAACTCTGATAGTGTTTATGGTAGCAAGATTAAGATGTGAAGAGATACTAAAGTTGTTTTGTAAATAAAATGAGTATACTTGTGTTCTGTGTGTGTTATGTGTTACTTACCCTGCTTTTAAAGAGCAGGTTAATAACCCCTTTGGAGCGCCGGTCAGTGGTGCGGTCAGACGGCATACACACAGACATGGACTTACTGTCCCGTTTAGACCGTGCTGACTCCAGTTCATCACTCCCATTGGCTACTGTCAAAGCCAGACCTATGATGGGCATCAATGGAGGTTTAAAGAGTTAAACAGTTTGGAAGAACATGTGTCAAGAACTGGACAAGCAAAACACAACAGGGCCAAAAAATATAGCAATACACACATATACAAGAAAACTAAAACAGGAATAACCAGGATGTTAAGACTAGGCAATGGTGAGATGATGAGAATACGTGGAAACAAAAGACAAGATACGAGACTTTGCCACAAGTGAAACAAATGGACAGATCAAATAGGCTGGTGCTGATATGGAGAAACAAGAGACAGATAAGCAGGATCTGAAGGAGGGAGCATAGCAAGATGGGAGCTTGCTCAGGAGTGTGTGCATTTGAGGGATTTGGTAATGTTGGTTATGTTCTTGTAATGTATTTTATTTTTTTGTGTTCTGAATACACAGAGAAGTTGGAATGAAATGTTGTGATGCAGCAAACAAAATACAATTATTTCAAATAATGAAAATAATGTGATTCAATTATTCTGCATAAAAGTACTGTACTGCTTATATTGTCACTCGTGGTTGTGTACTGTTTTGTCATAGAAAAACTATATGTAGGGTCAGCTAGGAGCAAGCAAAACAAATGTGATTGTGATTAAATATTTTGATTGTGTGATGGCCCTAACCTCCATATATTCAAAAACAAAAACTACTCACATACTCAATTTCACAGACACATTTATATTCATATGCCACCAAATATGAAATCCAAAAACAGCACTTCAGGAATACTCAGGTGCCGCAGAACTGTGTGTAGGACGTACACTTCAGGGATACCTATTTTAGTTATAAAAATGTAGTGGACTGATTACCTTGCCGTCCACGTCTCCACAACCTTGCACTACCCACTTATTGGTTCATTGGAATACTCTGGAATGTGGACTGCTTCATATCGTTAAAATGTTTGTGATTTCCTGCTCTGAATAAGTACTGCCCAAAATGCCAGCAAAATTAATAAATAATTAAAGCATAAATCATGTGTAACTGCTGCGTTGCCTGGTGCTACACTGACTGCTTTCTAGAGTGTGTGTGTGTGTGTGTATACCTGTAATAGTAGGCAGAGATCTGGAGTTGATATTAACCAGGCTGTGCTCCTCACTGGGTTCTGATAGGTTAGTGTCACTGCGGAACTCCTGCTTCTTTGACAGCTAGGGGGCGACAGAGAATTAAAAATTAAGTCCTACAGTTGGCGCAAATGTGCACAAATGTGAACAAATGTGACTTGAGCTGAACAGGTTTTGTGCAGTATGTGCAGCTAAAAACCACATGGAGTCTGACTTTTCTCATTAGGAACCAAACTACATTCATATGTGGTTTCAAATCCAATCAGTATAGGATTCGCAGACAGGCGACTCAGTGACCCCGGTTACGTCTTGAGTATCAGGATTCTATGTCACACATAAAAATGCATTGATATCTGATTTGAAATCGATTGCTCAACCACTTCAGGAGGTGGTTTGAGACATTTGAACCACATATTAGCTGGTGAATGAGGTACAGTGGTACCTCAGTTCTCGTCATTAATTATTTCCAGAAAGTTTGTCGAGAACCAAAAAGGATACTATGATAAGTAATGAAAAGTAAATGTTTAAACTCTTACATTAACCTACAGTTGGCCAAAATAAAAAAATACAATGCTTAATTTATAATAAAGTGTTGAAAAATCTCATGTAATTTAGTGAATAATGGATTGAAAAGTACAAAACACTTAATCTATTGATGACCTATGTGTGCTAGCATAGCCACTAAGCTAACTGGAGCCTGTGTTCTGGAGCATTCAATTCTTGTTTTGCTTTCGGTTGGCTCTTATAAACTAACTTTTTTAGGACTCATTTGCACTATATGTAAAAATAATGAAAAACACTGAGATCTATTGAGGGCTATTGTGAACCTGAATCACCGTGAATCATGAATGGAGTTTCGGCTGGAATGGGTCGTGCGACTCGACTCATGCAAGTTTAAGCAAGTGTGCTGAGTACCAAGCAAAAGACGAATGCCGAGACAAAATTTTCTAGTCAAAATGGGTCGAGAACCAAATTCGACGAGTTCCGAGGTGGTTGAGAACCAAGGTACCACTGTAATTTGGACTGATAACACTGTTCAGAATAAACTGCAATACGAATGGCTCAGACCAGTTTGCTATCTCATGTTCAGGTTTGATCTGTGGTCTGTAATTGCACCAGTTATGGCATCAGCACTGTATTAAGCCTGTTTAAAAGCTGTCTGCTTCTATACAACTCCAGAAGCTGATTTACATATTCCTCAGAGGACAGAAATATAGATTTCAATCTGGCTGACTGGAAATGGATTTGACTAGTACAGTGGTGCTTGAATGTTTGTGAACCCTTTAGAATTTTCTATGTTATTTATTTTAATATGACCTAAAACATCATCAGATTTTCACACAAGTCCTAAAAGTAGATAAAGAGACCCTGTTTAATAAATGAGACAAAAATATTATACATGGTCATTTGTTTATGGAGGAAAATGATCCTATAGTAGGGAGTATCAAAAGTATGTGAACCTCAAGAATTTGCAGTTAATTTGAAGATGAAATTAGAGTCAGGTGTTTTCAATCAGTGAGATGACAATCAGGTGTGAGTGGGCACCCTGTTTTATTTAAAGAACAGGGATCTATCAAAGTCTGCTCTTCACAAGTTTGTGGAGGTGTATCATGGCACGAACAAAGGAGATTTCTGAGGACCTCAGAAAAAGAGTTGTTGATGCTCATCAGGCTGGGAAAGGTTACAAATCATCTCTAAAGAGTTTGGACTCCACCAATCCACAGCCAGACAGTTATTGCTACACAGGGGGGTCACACCAGATACTGAAAACAAAGGTTCACATACTTTTGCCACTCACTAATATTGGACCATTTTCCTCAATAAATAAATGACCAAGTATAATACTTTTTTTCTCATTTGTTTAACTGGGTTCTCTTTATCTACTTTTAAGACTTGTGTGAAAATCTGATGATGTTTTAGGTCATATATGTGCAAAAATATAGAAAATTCTAAAGGGTTCACAAACCTTTAAACACCACTGTACATGAACTTAAAATACAGCCATATATGAAGAGACACATGCTCAATATGCATACACATCATAATCATTTGTGGAATGTCCATGTTAATATCATTAATTGGCCATCTCACACCTGGCCCGTGCTACTCACTGCAGACACATCTACATTGTCATCATGGCAACCAATGTGGACATGCCAGATTAATTATATCTTATGTACAACTACGCTACTCCATGCTTGAAATCAGACATACTGTAGTATGTTTTCAATGCATGGCTATTCACCAATTCTGTAGGCTATCTACAATCAACAGGTTTTCACATGTCCTTGTACTGAGATACAAATGAAAAGTGTTTTTACCGAACTGAAATGAATTATTGAGTTATATATAATTCTCATAAGAATTTCACATATTCAACATACTATTAACAGTTCTTGAAGAGAGTAATTGAATATATCATTGATGTCATTAGCCCCAGGTCATCAGCTGCCATAGATAAAGAAAATTATTCTGGCTGATTTCATATAGTTGAGGCAGCAATGACAAGGTTGATTTTTGTTGACAATGTTCTGGTAATTTCCTCTTTTACAGGTGCTACTACGTAATTTTATTTCTGTCTACATTGGCCATTGGCCCAGATTTGTTTTTTTCCTTCCTCCTCTGAGAAAGATCAAAGCATAATGTCGTACTGTTTTCAGCCAACTTAAATAAATAAAATAGTCCCAAATATACCCCAATATAAGTAATCCCATCCAGATGCATATCTCTGCAATTTTAGCCATTATGCTGAGGGAAAATAAGGGTTTTGGGGCAGCACGGTGGCTAGCACTGTGGGTAGCTAGATGGTCCTGGGTTCGATCCAAGGTGGAGTGGTCTGGGTACTTTCTGTGTGGAGTCTGCATGTCCTCCCTGTGTCTACGTGGGTTTCCAAGATGTGTTAGGTTAATTGGTGTCTCTAAAGTGCCCGTATTGTGGGAGTGTATGTGCCCTGTCTACGGTTGATCCTGAATGAAAGAGGAGGGTTTTGATCACTGCTACTTATAAGTCTTTACATGCATGAATCCAAGTAATTCAAGAGATGACTGCGAATATACAAACAGAAGATTGAATAAAGTCACTGCATTATTAAGTTGGACTGGATGTTGAACAGACTTCATTCTTTCATTTTACTCAGAGAGTTATGACAGAAGGTGAAAACAATATGAAATGCCAGACACGACTGGTTGATTAAAAAGCTGATTAAAAAGACCCTTTAATCATAAGGGTGAAGAAAAGTCCTCTGTGAATATACAGTGTTTTAAAGAAATAAAGCATTACATATTCCTACACATGCATAAATTATAAGTTTAAGTTTATCGGGGGGTGGGGGGGAGAGGGGTATGGTATTATGGTATTTGTCTAACCCGTTTATCCAGTGTGCTGCTTCTCTCTTTTTCTTCACTGATGAAGATCATGCTGGCCCTTCCTTGCTTCTTGCTCTTCTTTTTGGACTTTCTTAGCTTCACCTGAAAGAATGAGTAATAGAAAAGTGATTGCAATTAAAATAAAGATAAACTGTTAATACAAGAAAATTACTGAGGGGGAGAGCATGCATTAGAGTGTTTAAAAGCCAATGCATAAAATAAGTCTATTGCGTGAAAACTAATAATATGTAATGTAATGCTGAACAACAAATACTATATAACACCAATATAGTACTAATAAAAGCTATAGTTAATCTAATCTATAGCTGCTGTTATGTTACAAAATCATGTAGGTGGAAAAACAGTTAGTGTGCATGATGCCCAGTTCAATGGATGCATTAGTAATGGTTTACAATGCATTTACAATGTTCGATAAATGTTAGAGGCTATAATTATATTATACATTTTTTTTTACCTGCAAAGATAATTTTCCGTAGAACAATTTCACAGAAAATTCCTAAAGCCATTGAAGAGTATTTGAGCTTCTCTCAGTCATCTTTGCTAAGTTTCTTTACATGCTTTGCTCCCTTTTACTCTATTCTCTAATGGTCAGGACCCCCACAGGACCACCACAAATCAGGTACTATTTAAGTAGTGAATCATTCTCTGCACTGCAGAGGCACTGATGTGGTGATTGTGTTTTTATGAGTGAATCAGACACAGCAGTGCCGCTGCAGTTTTTAAACACATAAGCGTCATTGCTGGACTGAAAATAGTCCACCAATCAAAAATGTCCAGCATCCTGTGAGCACCGATGAAGGAGTAGAGAATGACACAACACAAACTGTGTAACAACAGATGAGCTGCTGTTTCTAACTTTACACCTATAAGGTGGAGCAATAAGGTGGATATGTCTGATATAGTGCACAGTGAGTGAACACAGTGATTAAAAGCATTAGCAGCACTGCTGTGTCTGATCCAAGACGTTAACATCAGCACTTTCTTACCTGCACTGGCTATCAAACTGATTCTTTTACTACTCTTTAAAACACCTAATGTAATAGAATAGCACCAGAAAACAGCACTAGAGTGCTGTAAAATGGACCTCAATCAGGGCTCTGCTCTACTGTTCAAACTTAATATGACTACAGTAGAAATGTGCACGTTATACCATATATCATGGAACAAACAAGGCTTTCCACAAGGTTTAAGAGTGCGTTTATTCGAATTTTTGGTGTTCTATCGGGTTGAGGTCAGGAATATGTGCAGGTCAGTCAAGTTCTTCCACACCAAACTTACTCATCCATGTCTTTATGGACCTTGCTTTGTGCACTGGTGCACAGTCATGTTGGAACAGGAAGGGGGAATTCCTAAACTGTTTCCACAAAGTTGTCCAAAATCTCTTGGTATGCTGAAGCATGAAGAGTTCCTTTCACTGGAACTAAAGGGCTGAGCCCAACTCCAGAAAAACAACTCCACACTATAACGCCAACCTTTACACTTGGCACAGTGCAGTTTAGACATGTACCATTCTCCTGGCAACTGGCAAACCCAGATTCATCCATCATATTACCAGACAGAGAAGCGTGATTCGTCACTCCAGAAAACACGTCTCCACTGCTCTAGAGTCCAGTGGCGGTGTGCTTTACACCACTGCATCTGATGTTTTGCATTGTGCTTGGTGAAGTAAAGCTTGGATGCAGCTGCTCGGCCATGGAAGCCCATTTGACGAAGCTCTCTATGCACTGTTCTTGAGCTAATCTGAAGGCCACATGAAGTTTTGAGGTCTGTAGCACTTTGTGGCTGTCGTTCGTTCAACTGCTTCCACTATTTAGTAGAGAGGAAATTTCATGTCTGGACTTGATGCACAGGTGGTATCCTATCACGGTACCATGCTCGAACTCAATGAGCTCCTGAGAGCGACCCATTCTTTCATCTCCATACAGTCATCCAGTGACACTGACATGGTGGTGGTGTTAGAGCGTGATGTTCTGGTCTCAGTAGATCAGAGACAGCAGTGCTGCTGGAGTTTTTACACACCTGTGTTATTGCTGGACTAAAAATAGTCCACCACCCAAAACTGTCCAGCCACCAACATCCACTGAGCACTGATGAAAGATTACAGGATGACTAATACAAACTGCAACATAAGATGAGCTGCAGTTTCTGACTTTGCATCTGTAAGGTCTGATATAGTGTATATGTCTACTGTATATGAAGAAAGCATTAAAAAACTCCAGCAGCACTGCTGTATGTGATCCACTCACACCAGCAAAACACAGCATAACATACCACCACCATATCAGTGTCACTGCAGTGCTGAGAATGATCCACCACCCAAATTGTGGCCCCATAAAAGCACATTAGTTTATAATTAATTGAACAGAAACATATAGAAATTAGTTCAAATAATGAAAAACAGAGTCAAACATTGAAAATAATGAAGACTATTCCTTCAGGCTTAACAATGAGTTTAGGAGTGAGATAAGATAGGCATCTTTCACTAGCTAAGGTGGAAGCGATTTGAACATTAATCTCCTAGATTCTCACCTCCACCTCATTGCCACTCTCGTCAATCACACTGATACTGCCACTGGAGCGTGCCAGAGATGTGGGCGTGAGCGGTGGTATCCCTGAGTCCAGAGAAATACTAGAGAGAGAGAGTGAGAGAGAGAGAGAGAGAGAGAGAGAGAGAGAGAGAGAGAGAGAGAGTGAGAGAGAGAGAGAGAGATTACAGCAAATTCTAGTAATGGCTGAGCTTTTTGCTTTTTATCTGGTGGCAAGTTAACTGACGCAATTAAACATTCATGTCAGATCCTGTCAAGCATACCTTCATTTATCCTTCCTTATTACCAAGGGTAATGATTACAGCATGTGCAAAGTGTTGCAGCTAACCCCTTGATCAAGACGTTAACATCAGCACTTCCTAACCTGCACTGGCTATCAAACTGATTCTTTTACTACGTTGTAAAATACTTAATGTAATAGAAGGGCACCAGAAAACGTCACAGTGTGCTGTAAAATTCACCCCAATCAGGGCTCTGCTGTACTGTACTCAAACTTAATATGACTACAGTGGAAATGTGCAAGTACTATATGCCTGCCCCCTACATCTACATATTTAGCAGACACCCTTATCCAGGGTGACTTACAACTGATACATTCTTAGCAACTACAATCATTAGAATCCAAGCCACTGTGGGTTAAGGCCCTTACTCAAGGACCTAACAGTACCAGCTTGGCAGAAGTGGGATTTGAACCCTGGACCTTCTGCTCCATTGTCCAATACCTTAACCACTAGGCTACCACAGCCCAGTTATGCTACAATGGAACAAACATCACACAAATAAGCCTTCTCAATATTTTTATATTATTATAAAAAAAAAAACTAGATAGATGTCTAGATAAATAGGAGGCAAAATTGTGGTGTGAGATAATGCCACACAACTCCAATAATCTGTTTTAGCCACCCTTCAGTTTTCACTCTGTGTGAAATTTGGTGTTTTCGCATCATCCACTTCATCATAATGTATTCATTCATTTTAGTCATATATGTAACAGTTCATATATCCTTTCTCGCTGCTGCACATGCACCGTCAGAGCTCCACATGCTTGGAGGTGAGCAGTAATACCCTATTTCTGTGTTATGACTATAACTGGCTATATCTCATTGCTTATAATTAGATTGATAGTGGAAATCTTTCATACTCAGAGAAGAGCCACTTCTGATCTCTCTGATCCTCAAACAATGGGTATTTGCTAAGTGTCCCAAAAGCACTGCTGCAAAAATAACCAAATAATTGTCTGAGTGCATCTGTGAGTCTCAAGATAAGCTGCATGTCCTGAGCTCGAAAAAAAAATCTGAAATTCCTAACAGAGCTGCAATTTGGAATCCATTTCTATCAATCGATCCATTTGTTTCCCTTTATATGCACATATAGAGTACAAGTGTTTCGTTACTTTTCGTTTATTAGTTTTAATGAACATAATTACATTGATACTAGTCATTCACATTCATACTGGGTCAATTTAGAACCACCAATCAACCTAATGCATGTTTAATGCGGGAGGAAACCGGAGTACGTGGAGTAAACCCATACGGACACAGGGAGGAGCTCCAAACTCCAAACAAACCTAAATCGCGATCAAATTGGTGATCTCTGGAGCTGTGAGGTGACCGTGCTAATCGTTTGTGCCACCATGCTGCTCTACATGCACTAAATGTAATCAGGTCCAAAAATAATGTGCATGCGAACACTATTTAGTGTAAACATTAATATAGCAAGAGAAGCATATAAGCCCTGTCAGTCTGTAATGAGAAGCAGGTGATAGTTTGGTCATCCTGCTGACTATTTAAAGTGTGAAGCATAAACCCTTGCTGTGTTTAAAACTCTTTCCTGTGCATTGTAATGTGCCCATGTAGGGATTGTGCCAATTTGTAGTGGTGTCTGAAAACAATGTCCTGTGTATCTAACAATTCTAAAATCCCAAACGATGTAATCTAGTGCCATAATTCCCAATCTGGAGTCCAACATCAAAGAGGGTTCACGAGGCATTGTCTCTGCTCTGAGGTGCACTGAGATTGTCAAAATACAATTTCCACATGTTAAACAGGATTAAAATAACACTAACTGGAAAAAAATGTATACAAAATTACTTTAAAATGTATGTACTTTCACTAAAATAGAGTAGGAACTTATTACACTTAATAAATCCTTATTATTCTTTTGTAAGGACCTGTGTACAGGGCTACTCTGTTGGGATGTTAAAAGAAAAATGCCCATCTTATGTTTGACTTTACCTAAATGTTTAACTGTCTTAAAAAGAAAATATGAGCCAAAATGAAAAAAAAGAGACCCAAGAGAAAAGAAAAAAGCTATAGTTTAAGATTTGCAATTAATCACTTTATTCTTTTGGTCTTTATATGTGCGTACAGTTTTTCTTACATACGTCTGGGGGGCTCCAAGGGAAAGGGTTGGGAACCACTAGTCTAGTGCACAAGGAATATCCATAATGCACTACAGTGTTTAGTTTGACCTTTCCCAAAGAGCTGTTAAGCCAAAACTGGTGCATGTAAGTATAGTGCAAAATCTCAATTAGTAAAACAATACTGTTAAACGCAAAGGATTTATAAGGTGCATTTTTAGAAATGGTATGTGCATGCCTCCTGTTCTGTGCACCAGAATTCAATCAAGCACCTTCCTTGGCTTCCCCAGTGACCAGATGTAAACATCATTAAAAGGAGGCTCTGCATGAGGCTGTCAAGCTGATATTCACCTCATCCATCACTACGAGAACTGTAACTATTAGTCATAAGGAATGAACTAACAAAACACCACAAACCATCCAGGGACCTCTTACTGATTGGTGCTACACTCCAAATCACAGAAAATTAAAAATGTAATGACATAATTGGATATGTAATAACTTGATATAGCATACAATTTAATCTGCCATTGGGACAGTCTGACTTTTGTGTTCTACCATAAGACGATTTAGGGGCTGATCTGCCCTCTAGTGGACAGCACTTTAATTTGACTGAAAGCATGAAGGGTACACCCAGCTGTGTGTGGGTTTGTTTACCTGTCCGGGTGTGTCTTAGTTGGGGTTCCACATTCGGATCCAGCTAATGAGCAGATGGACTGACGGACTGACCGGAGGACAGAGCGTGGCCGCATGGACCTTCTCTCATCCATGTCCGGCTAGCATTCAGGAATGAAACAAGTTAAATGACTACAAAGAAAGAGAACTCTTTTCTATTATATTCCTTCATATACTCAGGCTGTCTCTCACCAGCTCTCTGGATCCATACTCTTTCTCCACTTTCTTCTTGAGCTGTTTGAAACACTCCTCCATGCGATCATGAAAAGGTCGTAGGTCGTCAGTCACCCTCCTGCCATGCAGAGTGATTCCTCTTTCCAGCAAAGGGATCTGCAGGATCCACAATTACATCATTTTAGCAACAAGAACCTGTCAGAGAGCTGTGTGTGTGTGTTTGTGTGTGTAGGCGTATAATTTAGTGTACCTGCCATGCGATGAGATCTTTGAGACGGAACAGCTTTTCTTTGTCCTCTGGATGCTCGTGTGTGTACTCCTCAGTGAAAAAGGCCTGGAAAGGGCAAATGAGTTCAAATGTCTTTTAATCACCTATAGTCAATAAAACTGGACTACATAATGGGAATAATAATGTTGTAACTTTGGTGGTTTAACACTAAAACACCACTCAGTATTAGCAAAAAGCAGGAGGATGTGGCGCAGTTTGAGGATCAACCTCTCTGCTCGACTGCTAGTCTCCTAAATGCTCTAAAAGTAAATGCACAGCAAACCTTAATGACAAGAGCTAATCCAACCAAGATGCCTGGTCTGAAATCTAGCCATATACAGTACAATTTAAAGTAATTACTATACTAAATGTAATAACAACAAAGCAAGCAAGCAAGGTCCTAACCCCACTGAGCATTTCTGGGGCCACTTGAAGAGTCAGAAGGCCAAGCACACTCACTGGAATACAGTGGATCTCGTCAAATTTGTTTCACGACCAATTTTGACTACAAAAACTGATCTCAGATCTCCTCGTTTGCACTCGGTGCACTTGTTTAAACTTGTATAAGGTGAGCTGCATGACTCGTTTCAGCCGAAACTTGATTCATGATTCACAATTCAGTACACAGTTACTCAGGTTCACAACAGCCCTCAGAGAAGATCTTTGCTATTTTTTCTCTGTTACAGTATTTCTGCAATTTTTAGGTCTCCATGGATCCTAAAAGGTTAGTTTATAAGAGCCAACCAAAAGGAAACCAAAAGCAAAACAGGCTCCAGATCACAGGCTCCAGTTGGCTTAGCAGCTATGCTAGCACCCAGAGTTCATCAATAGAGTAAGTGTTGCTTTTACTGTTACCTTTCAATCCATTACTCACTAAATTACATGAGATTTTTCAGCACTTTATTGCAAGATAAGCTTTCTGTTAATGATTACATTGATGGCATTAACTGTAGGTGAATGGAAGTGTTTTAAACCTTAACTTATTTATCTTTACTTATCAGTGTCCTTTCCATATCTATGCTATTTTACAGTATAGACCACTCTACTAAACACTCGCTAAAGTGCACACTGTCATTAGAGCAAAAGGAGGAACATACCAAATACTAAGAAAGAATATAAAGTATGAAAGAAATAAGAATGGGAAAAAAGAGGAACAAAAGAAAAAAGTGTAATGCACTAAAGAAACAAAAAGAAACATACAAAATACACAAAATAAAACTAACAAAAACAGAAGGCAAGATAGAAATAAAGAAAGAAAGAAAGAAAGAAAGAAGGCAAGGAAATAATAAAGAATGACTGAAATAGCAAGCAGTAAACAATGAAGGAAAAATATAGACTGAAAGCATGGAAAACAAAGAAAAGTAGAATGCAACAAAGAAATAATAAAATAAAAAAAATATATATGAAATAACTAACTGAATAAGTAAATAATTAAGAAACAGATACAAAGAAAGAAACAACAAAATGCTTGCACAAACACATACTCACCTTCTCATACTTGGCAAAGCCACCCATGACAGCAGGATCTACAATGCCATTCAGCAACATGGAAAGAGGGTTTATGGGCAGAGTCTCATCACCCTGGTATTGGTTGATCATGGTAAGGATTTTCTCATTGGTGTTTCCCATTGTCTCTAAGGCATTCTCCAGAGGGCTCACTGTCGTCTGCCAAAAGAGTGTAGAGACAAAGGGTTATATAAGTAAAAAATTTATACAGGCAGCACGTTTTGTGTAAGATGGAACAACTAGAGCTCTATATGGATGAAGACTGACATGTTTATTAACTTCACCAGTACCCTAACACTCACATGGGTCATGCCAGTAACCTCGAACCAACGCAGGATTCCTGGCAACTTATAAGCTGTAAAGAAAGTGGTTCGTTCAATCCACATAGACTACAAAGAAAGAGAGGGAGACACATCATTATTTGTGTGTGTGCATGAAAGTTATTTTGCTATAATCTTGGAAATAAGCAGATTAATTAAAAAGCAGTCAGACTCACAGCAAACTCATTGTCCGGATCCACCTTCCCCCTCCTTACAGGTCTGGAGTACTGGAAGCGTTGAACATAGTTCGACTTGTAGAAACTGAGAATGAAACAAGTGTAAGACTGTAATATTGAACCCTACTGGATAAGAGGCCAAACACCATGATCAGAAATCTGTGATTAAATGATAAGTTTTGGTGTGTGGAATACTAACTTGATGATCTGATCAGGGACTGGCTTGTTCATCAGACGTGGTGGGATCTCAAGAACTGGCTGGACAGTAAAGCACTGTATGTCTGGATACACCATGTTAAGAATGATATACTGATGCTGATGAGTTTATAGCCAGGAAGGATTTTTAAACAGTTTTACAACAAATTTGATGATTAGCTACATAAATATTAGAGTGATTGACATACACCGATCAACCAAAACATTAAAACCATGCATATGCATCTCCTAAGCAACAAGCCTTATGGGGTGCTCCAGGTCAGCAGTTCTGAGTACCTAACAATAGCTAGCTAAAGAGGGACAAACCACAAACTGGCAACAGGGTAGTAGCACCTAAGACCTATTGATGCTCAATAGCATCGATTCCTATCCTTTCTCATCTGAATGGACAGAAATGCTACCTTGTTGGAGGTAGCTTCATGCTCTGGGTAATGTTCTACTGGAAAACCTTGGGTCCAGGAATGTACCTGGATGTTACTTTGGCATACAACACACACAAAAACATCATTATGGATCAGGAAGTTTTAATGTTTTGGTTGATTGGTGTAGTACAGGCACACATTTTGGCATTTTTTGTTACCTGGTGTAAAAAGATGCTAAATGTAAAATATGAATTTAAATTCATTTAGTATCGTCTCAAGGTACTTGAATTTTGCTTCAAAAAATGTAAGATCTTCATTTCCAGCTACAGTGTTATTTGATTAGTGAAATAATTCTGTATTTTGTACAACTCATTGCAAGGGGTTCAGGTGGCACAGTGGTCCATTACGCTAGCCCACCACTGCAAGGAGTCCTGGTGGTGCCTTCCGGCAAGGTCAGACAATACATGCAGCCATAATTGCCTGTGCCTGAGGGAGGGGTGGCCAGTTGATCAATTGTCCCCTGGACCTGCAGCAGCGACCCCCTCCCAACATTACGCCTGCATTCACACATCAGTGTCTGTGTTCTCTATGGGTGTTAGATGATCCTCACCAGAAAAAGTGGGGATGAAACATGAAACTGTATTAAATTGAATAGTGTTACAGATTTAGACTGTATGCTATAAAAGTATAGTAATTTGTCATAGACTGTAGTAGCAATTACGTGAAGACATATTTATTAGGCATCTAAGATGTGTCCATTCAATGTACACATAACACCATAACATAACTGTTACCATTTTTCTTTATACGTAAGCATGGTGTGTGGTGAGTTATTTATCTTTGCAATATTCATATATTCCGTTATTCATTACCAACAGTTGTGAGCATTCATGTATGGTTGTTTTTGTCTCTGCTTGTGTTATCAACTGAGTATAATAAGGAAGGGATACACTGCATGGGTGAGTTCTTGATGTCATCTCCAGGCATGGTAGTGATGTTAAGTCTGACAGCACTGGGAAACTGGCTCATCAGCTGACTTTGGAAATCCTCCCTACGCTCATACTCCTTGCCACGGTGGATGAAGACCTTATTCTGCATTTTAAGTCATGGATAAACATGTCAAACACTCTCAACCATTTTGAAACAAAACTAAGTATAATTAATTCATGAAGACATGCACTGACCCGTAGGAACTGGGGGAAGCCACAGCCGTAATATCCAACAGCAAAGTAGTCTGGTTTGGGACGAAGGATCTTCATGATATTCTCATAGAATTTCGCTTGTTGTTTCTGAATTAGGGAATTAAGAACAGTTAGAATGTAATATGAACCAGGGGTCTCAAAGATATGCGCAATGTTTTATTTTCAAGGACTGTGAAGTTATGGCCTGTATCCAAAATATTGACCTTTTCACTACTCCCTACATTCTACACAGTACACAGAGCTTTGAAAGCCTACAAGGAACGAAGTTCAAGACAAACATTACTAAATCAATTTTGCAATAAACAGTTATCATTCTGGTAATCTCTGGTGTTTTTTATTGTCTTCTGAAAATGTCTTGGCAGCCCTTCATCAGAGAAGTTGCGATAAAATGTTGTGGTGTAGTAAACAAGATAACATGAAAATAATGTTACTGAATTATTAAAAGGAATAAAACACATTCTTTTGAATTTTATCCAGTGTATGGTTGTGTAGTGCTATTTTAATGGACAAAGTATTTCTTTGGGATCAACTGCATGTAAGCAATGAAATGAATCAACGTGATAATTTATCATTAACCATTTCACAGTCTAAACAAAACAGCTATGCAGAATGCTGAAATGCAAATGTAGCTATTTAATCAAACAGAGTATCATTACTAGTATATATATATGTGTGTATATATACATATATAATCCATATTCATATTGCTTTCACATTTAAAAGGACCTGGATGAAATATAATCAGACAGATGACCTTAAATTAAAAGATATCCTTCCCAGGATTAGCCTGGACATTTAAACCAGCCTCCTCAAATCACAGCAGAAGGTATGATTAAACAAGATATTAAATATGTATATTGAATGACAGATAAGAGGAAAGTAGGATTCATAAATCCAATATCACACTATTTGAGGAGAGGAACAGTCCATGTTTACCAGGTTCTGCCCAAGCAGCTCATAATCGAAGACTTCCATCTCATACTGGTCTGCAAGCTCTTTACACAATGCAATGGCTTCTTCCCACATCTAAAGCACACACATACAGGAACATACAAGCACACGTGCAGATGACATTTATATTTAGTCATTTAGCAGATGCCCTTATTCAGAGTAACTAACAACTGATACAATTTCACAATCCAAGCAATTGTGATTTAAGGCCTATGCCCAAGGACCCAGTAGCAGATTGGCAGAGGTGGGATTTGAACCCTGGACCAGCTTGTCCCTAGTTCAGTACATCAGCTTCTAATCCTTCACAGTCCAAAGATGAGAATTACAGAACATAATGCGTTAAAGTAACAATAACAACATACAGTGGTGCTTGAAGGTTTGTGAACCCTTTAGAATTTTCAATATTTCTGCAAAATATGACCTAAAACATCATCAGATTTTCCTGAGTTCTAGATACAGAGAACCCAGTTACACAAACAAGACAAAATTATTATACTTGGTAATTTATTTATTGAGGGAAATGATCCGATATTACATATCTATGGATGGCAAAAGTATGTGTACAGCTAGGATTAGCAGTAAATTTGAAGATGAAATTAGAATGTTTTCAATCAAGGGGATGACAATCAGCTGTGAGTGGGTGTCCTGTTGTATTTACAACCCAAAAAAATCTAAGTACATCATAAAAAGACTTGATCATACTCATCACACTGGAAAAGGTTACATAACCAATTCAGAATCAGACAGATCGTGTACAAATGGTTTAAATTTAAGATTGCTGTTACCCTCCCCAGGCATAGTCAACCGACAAACATCACCCCAAAGGCAAGGTGTGAAATTACTCATGTCCTTAGTAAATAAATTAACGAGAATAATTTTTGTATAATTTGTTTAATTGGATTCTCTTTATCTAATTTACACAAACATTCAAGCACTACTG
Organism: Ancistrus triradiatus; assembly: GCA_025084515.1. NCBI lineage: Eukaryota > Metazoa > Chordata > Actinopteri > Siluriformes > Loricariidae > Ancistrus > Ancistrus triradiatus. The sequence goes on along the minus strand of JAJAGP010000075.1, from coordinate 204,032 downwards.
TATTTCTATTATTTCCTTTTTCCTAAATATACAAAATTCAGCCTGTTTTTAGTGATGTGACTACAATATAGTGGTGCAAGTGTGGCATCCATTGTTGCGTAGTCTCATAGGTTTCCCCTTTTCGCATTTGGTCACCTGTGTGCTTGCCCATTTGTGCTTTAAACTCTATGCTGTTTGATTATGTTTTGTTTCTGCCCTTGTCTGATCTGTTCATTTAGTATTTCAATGAAACTTCTCCACCGAAGCTCCTTGCAATTTTCTCGAAATCTTAAGCAAACCCTGATGGTATGATTCTTTTTTTTTTATTTGGTCCATTTAATGTGAGTTCAGATGATGGAGTTCAGGTATATTTATATTTCTCTCGAACTTTGGAATTTCCCAGATTGCATTAGAAAAACAAGCTCTGTAATTGTTTTTAAATCCAGATTAAAAGTGTATTAATTGGTACTATGTATTATGATCCATTCATGGTTACTTGTTTAAATGCGTAATTATCATAATAAACATTGTCATACATGTGAAATTATTTACAATCATGGTGATTTTTCTTAAAGACTGAGGATTGTGTATAATCAGATCTGCTAAACTGTTTTATATGTAAAGCACTTTATGTATTTTGACCTTGAAATGCTATTTAAATATTTAAACATTAATAGAGATTATCAGTGCATTACACTACACATTAATCATCAGACACGGATGGTCCCACAACATTCAAAATTTCTTACATTAAAACTGAAAGTAAAGCAAAAACATAAAAACTAAATAAAAAACTAAAGTTTAATCAAACTTTCTAAAAAAAATGGAAAAAGTACACCAAATGTAAAGTAAATTTTAAAAATACACTCCTCAACATTGAAATTGCAACACCAATATGGAAAAGTGATGGAATTATACAAATCACAGGACCGATATGCAAATGATAAAAAAAAAAATGGAAACAAAGTACAGTGGTACCACGGTTTGCGTTGTTCATTTGTTCCAGAAGGCTTGTCAAGAACCGAAAATGACTAGTAGGCCTACAAAGCAAAATTTTCCCATAAGTAATAATTGAAATGGAATTAATCCATCCCAGACCCCCAGAAATTCCACACTATATGGCATTATACATTATACATTAATGCATTAATGGAGTTGTACCGGAGCTCCCTGATCTATGATGGGGATATGTTCCGACAAATCCATCATAAGTTAAATGCATCATGAACCACTGAGTTTAACGAGTGTTCCATATAGAGGTCTATACTGTATCATAGCCGAGTCTATGATAACTAATGATAAGTGTTTAATGATAAGTGTTTAAAACACTTACATTAACCTGCAGCTGGCCAAAAGCATTAACACAGAGCTTATTTTATACTAAGATGTCGAAAAATCTCATATAATTTAGTGATTAATAGACTGCAACTGAAAAGTAAAAGCAAAACCTCTATAAACTAACCTTTTTAGGAACCATGGGGACCATGGGCACTAAGAATGCAGTACTGTAGATGTAAAAATAAAGAAAAACATGATAAACACAGCGGGGATCTTTGCTGATCAAGGGCTATCGAGAGACTGAATCACTGACCCACTATGTATTGAATCATGAATCATTTTCACTGAATCAAAATTTACCCGAGTACCCGAGCAAACGATGAGAACCAAGACAAGTTTTTCTAGTCAAAATGCATCAAGAACCAAATTTGATGAGTTCTGAGATGGTCGAGAACAGAGGTACCACTGTATTCTAAACAAATTTAACAGAAACATTGGCATAGCATTTTGCCCCTCCCACATGCCACAGATTGGCACAGATTGCAGATCTTAGCAACACCTGCTACTCCCTCGATTTTGATGTTGCAATTTCAAGGAGTGTAAATCAGCAATTTCAAACCTAGTTAAATATTTAAACAATCATTATCACTGGAGGGAAGTTCAGTGTACCTTGCCCTTGTCAAAGTAGCTGATGATGGTGTCATAGAGTGTCTCTTTGAGCTGCCTCTGTGACTGAGGACTCTGGAATTCCAGCTGAGGAGCACATGGATCATCCGACCACTGCAGGATGGATGGCGGTTTTGGAATGGGCAATAAATAAATTAAAAAAGAGGATAAATAAAATAAAATTAGTCATACAGAAAAAGAGCCATGCAGAAACTTGTATGTGACATAGTTTGTTGCATTTCCTTTAGGATTTCTCCTAATATGGTCTGTTCCAGAAAACCATAAAGAAAACATAATGTACCAGAATTTGTTTTATGGCACAGTTTACAATATAAACTGTCCACAAAACAGCCGTTTAAAATTAAATGTTGTCTCTGAGGCTTTTTATTGTAGTTGGAAGGAAAGGAGGAAAACGCAGATAAGATGCATAAAGGGATATTTAGAGACAATGACAAGATTGTGTATGCCAGAGGATTAGAGGTGAAGCCACATCATTCAAAATGTAATCTAATGCAAATGAACAAACTGCATGCTCCAGATAACATCAATCAAATGTGACCGAGAGAGCGAAAGTGAGAGACTGCGAGAGAATGAAAAAAGCTCCATAAATCCAGGTACTTGGGCTGCAGGAGCTGGACTAAATTCAGAAATCCAGTCTGTGATTTACAAAGAGCCATTCGACTTCCCCAGGGATGGCAGTAAATCAGCCAGTAAAGCTTTTCTGCTTTGAGGAACTGTTACTGAACTAACCAAAGTACCCCTCATGCTACAGTGAATTTGTATCGTGGTCAAATAGTATTTATTGTGTGTGTGTGTGTGTGTGTGTGTGTGTGTGTTTGTCATTCCTGTGGAATGGCATGATGAGGACTGATATGATTGGCTTCTCTGTATATTCTGTATATATGTGTGTGTACCTTAAGCAGCTTGGAATGCAGGAGAAGTGTGTATGCTGCCTCAGTGTAGTTTTCTCCTTCCAAATGAAGATCCCTTAGTTTGTAGAGGTACCTGTGACACACGTACACAAATACCTCATCTCGTTCCTCTAGTAGCTCAAGTTGTGCTTTACAACACTTGCCATAGGAGGATATTACTGGACACCTAATTCTGTACTAAGCCTGTTTTAAGTGTTTCACTGCCTGCAAATAATTGCATCACTGAGACAGTTTGAATATCTGGTCATGTGATCAAACTCACAGTACATGGGCTAAACAGTTCTCTGTTTAGTTATAGTTTCAGCTTCCTGACCGGCTCACAACAAGTTGTGCCCCAGGAGTATGTTCTGACTTACCTTTTCTCACTACATGCACGATTGTGTCAAAACTCACAGTTCTAACATCTTCAAGTCTGCTGATGACACTTGCTACCAAGGATTACACTATGTATACTGCTCCTGGTATGTGAAAAACAAAACTTTGAAACTTTTTGAGAGAATGCAACCCAATATTTATAGCACCAATATTTGTTTTACATGAATATAGCAGTTTGTTAATCCTGATATTAAGCCTCTCATTAACTAAATGCTTGTGTGAGGATTATAGAGCCATGGAAACATAACAACACCATGATAACACAAGATTATCAGGTTGTACAGAACAAACCCTTATTTGCAATTTAGATGCATATTTTCGTTAATCACACTGGCTTTCTCTCAAATGGTTTCCATTTGTATAACATACTGTACTTCTGGACATTTGATATACTAATTTGTCTCTTCAGTTAGAACCTACACTTCTGCCATCTCTTTGAAATGCATCTTTGACACAGCTATTAAGAACAAATAGCACATGTGAAGTCTAATTTAAATATTAGATGTATTTGTTTCATGTATTTAATGTATGCAGCTATTCTCTCCATAACACCTCTTAAATATCTACATTACTCAACTAAAATTTTAAATGATGGATATGACTATACATAATAGCCTACACAAATCACTCAGCTGCATCCTTAAAGGTTATGAAATAAGTGAAATAAGTGGAGAGTAAACTAAGAATAAAATAAGAATTCAGCATTGGTTTGCATTGGTGAATTTCACATTATTTGGAAGAGGGTCGAGTGCAAATAAAGAAATGCAAAGGGACATAAAGATTAGAATAAAAATCAAGTTAAAAAATGAAAATCAAAAGCCCCAACTAAAAACGTCTGCAATAATTACTTTACTCAAGATAAAGAGCGACATTAGTTTCAAGGGATGGAACAGTTCCAGGTTTTTGCTATCGATGAGAGAGTGATTCCAGAGTGGGAACTGGCCTCTAGAGACTCCAATGCCAGTTCGATGCTCTATCACACTCACAGGATGAGTAGGAAGGTCTGAGGTCCATGAGATGAATCAAGTGTGTCCCATCTGAATTGAATATAATGTGTTTCTTACAGTGCAGGAGCTCAGGGTCAGAAGGGAGAGTGCACACGACTCATTACAGGGATGGCAGAATTGGGACAGCCTGAAGAAACTGGCGTTAAATATTCAGCCAAGTCTCCATGCAGATAGAACATGTCCTGTAAATTTGTCAGGCCTTTGCCAGCTTCTTTCAGCCATGAAGTCAGAAATATCTAAGTTTAATGTGCCTCTGAGGTAGCTGTATTTCAAAAAGAGAAATCCCTCTTTTCAGTTTCTCGCTCTAATAGGCACCTGGCACACTTGGCTCCAGCAATGCTCTTGGAACTAGAAGCGTGGAATTGGGCTTTGTTCTCTGCAACCTGTGACAAATCTTTTTTCTTTGTCCCTCAAGACTGCAATGATGGTTCTGGACAAACAAATGCCAGGCCTAAAGTGCATCTCAATGTATACATTTAATGATATAGTCAGCTATTTTAGCAGAAGCTAGCTGAAGTTAGAAAATTTAAAATGTCATTTCAATTAAGGTAAATTTATTTATATGCAATGATTTTTCTAATCTAATTTACACTATGTAATGTTTAACACAGTACTTGATCACATTTTTCACAAGATATTTAACTACTCTTTTTAGAGTAATTTTTTGGATGAGTACTTTTACCTTTACTTAAGTAATACATTTCAAAAATACTTTTGCTTGAGTAAATTTTTGGCTACTCTACGGACCTCTGTGTACCTTCCACATCATTGAATCTATCTTCTTCTTCTTCTCCTTCTTCTTTTGGCTTCTCCCTTTATCAGGGGTCGCCACAGCGAGTTAAACGTTTCCACCTCACCCTGTCCTCCACGTCCTCTACTCTCACCCCAACTCCCTGCATATCTTCATTTACCACACCCAAATAACTCCTCTTTGGTCTTCCTCTCCGTCTCTTGCCTGGCAGCTCCATCTCCAACATCCTCCTACCAATATATCCACTATCCCTCCTCTGCACATGTCCAAACCCTCTCAGTCTTCCCTCTCAAATTTTGTCTCCAATTTTCCCAACCTGTGCTGTCCCTCTGATGATCTCATTCCTAATCCTGTTCCACCCTAGACACTCCTAAAGAGAACCGTCATCAGCTCCAGCCCCATCATACCCGGGCCACTTAATGTCGATGTGCATACTTCACATTTTTTATTCGAACTTTGACTCCATGACTTTAGTTTTTCGCTCTTAGATTTATCATCTACGCCGCCAAGGAGGTTGGGTCCCTTTTTGAGTCTTGGTCCTCCCAAGGTTTCTTCTAGAACTAGGGAGTTTTTCCTTGCCACTGTCGCCCTAGGCTTGCTCAATTTGGGATTGGGACGTAGTTATTAGGAGATAATCTAAAAACTTGTAAAGTTGCTTTGAGACAATGCTCCCCAATGCTCCATTGTAAAAAGCGCTATATAAATAAATCTGACTTGACTTGACTTGACCTCAACATCTTAAGTTCTGCCACCTCCAGCTCTGCTTCCTGTCTCTTTGTCATGGCCACTGTCTCTAAGCCATACAACAAGGCTGGTCTCACTACTCTCTTATAAACATCATTGAATCTATGAATAATAAAAATGATGATGTGAAGAAATCTCACTTGTTAGTTTGATAGACCCATTTTCTTTAAATACAGCTGGGTGCCCACTTATAGTCACTTATAGATTGAAAGTTATAGTTATAGTTACTGATTGAAAGCAACTGACATTATATTTACCTTCAAATGAACTGGTTCACATATGTTTGCCACTCACATTTCTAATATTGGATAATATTCCTCAGTAAATAAATGAGAAAGTGATATATTTTGTCTAATTTCTTTAATTGAAAATTTTTTAATGTACCTTAAGACCGATGTGAAAATCTGATTATCTTAAATTCTAGGATTTTTATGTATTTTTACATGCTTTATCTCTATTGTAACTAGTCAGGCTTCAGCGCTTATCCCCAGAGAACACAGCTACAAGTACGGAGAGCACAGTCATAAGCGTGCCCTGGACAGGACCGGCAGGGGTAATCGTTAAAGCAGAGGGGGATGATCCCCCAGTAATCCCCCGCTTACTCAGACACAGCCAATAGTGGTGAACAAATATGATTTCTGTTTTTGGTCATTTCAATTCAAGTAACAAGCATCAAAAAGCCCCATTCCCTCTCCACCTTTCAATATTTTACAATATCACCCATGTCTTTTTGCTTAGTCTTTCTCCCTTATATTTAATATTTACACTCTGTATTGTTCTGCTCATTTTTCCTCTCACATCACAATACACTTCAGTATTATTCACACTCCATGGTACACCTATCCCTTCTGGCTATCTCCTGCTTGATTCCCCTCATTTCCTCTCCTCCACCCTCACTTATTTTTATGCTTGTTAACTCCCATATGCACACTTGTTTTGTTTTTTATCAATCTCTATAATTCCTGTCTCTCTTCCCTTCCACCTCTGTCTTATTTACCTCCATCTGTGCATTGTTTTTGTCAGGCATCTTAACTGTCACTCTGATTCAGCACTGTGCATTTCCAGTAAATGCATGAATCAGTACAAACAATACAGTTCTCTTTTCTCTCCTATTCCACACAAACAGGACTAAGTGTTGCCTACACATGCATGTATACAAGAAACAGAAAAAAATATGTATTTGAAGCAAAGTACCTGATGTACATTCCCTCACGATTGATGTCCTTGTAGAAATTCTGGAAAATACAACAGAAAACAAAACGAGTTATCATAAGCACTAGGCTCTCGACTTCACCCCATGAGCAAGAGCTGAATGACTGCTGTATCAGTATGCTGCTGATTGGCCACTTTGTACTGATCAGAGAGTGCTAAATTTTATCTCAGGTGGGTATCCTGGCAAATGGGCTGAAGGACTACAATTCTGCAATTTGCGGACTCCCTGCTTAGACCAAACTGCCAATGTGCCCTTCGCCAAGACACTCATTCCCAGATCTCTCCAGGGGGGATAAATCCACCCCCTTCAGCTCGTAAATACGAACATGTCATGGAGAGCTTGTTCCCAATTCACGTTCCTTGGGAAATCAAATCCAACCTTCCTACCACTCATGCCTTACAATGAAAGTCTTAGAGACCCTACAGAGCAGAAACATCTATTTCCACTCACAACAAGACTAGGCTTTTATCTGTGATAAAGTAAATCTGACAATGGGAATGAAATTTAGACTGACTGACAGAGCCAACTGATTATATCTGAAAAGCAAATGATGACATTTTAATCATGGGCTGATTTTGAAGGTGATGACAGTGGGTTATCGTGTCTGGAAAACATGCAGAACAGATGTTAAATTTGCCTGATTAAAGACTATGGCCTGACTGATATAACAATTATTTTATGATACTGATTTTAAGAAGGCAGTCTCAGAGATGAGATTACATGTCTAGATATGTGACGGAATAGGCACGATGATTAGAACCAACTCGGTTTCAGTTTTATTGGATTTGTTATTCATTTGTATATGGTTTTCATAGCATTTAAATACATTACCAGTGCTTTATCTGAGTTATGGTAAATCCATATTATCTTAGTTTGTAATGATATCAGTTAGATTCTATTAAAAAGGTTAATAACAAAGTTAACGAGAATTACTGAAGGGACTCTGATAACAATTTATTTGAAGGCTACATACATTGGATATTGTTATACAATACACAAAGCATACCTTAAGCAATGAGAGACTATTTCTGAAGATCTTTCGACAAAAAGCTGACATTAAAGGATTTGTGCTACAAATTTTTATTCACAGCACTGCCAAAAAAACACTTTTCCCAGCTCACATACTTAAAGCACTGCGTGTCAGCGGAAGCGGAGTTCTTTTTATTACTTATTTGTGCTAGTGGTGCTTAGATTTCCATCATAACGCTAAGGACTTTCCATATGTTATGCCTATTCAACTAATGATTTTCATGCCCTGAAAATACAGTGACAAACTATGTGATTGTTGTACAATAGGTGTCACAGCAGAAGGCATGTTATCAAGAACACTACATTAATTTAAGTAAAGAGGGAAAATCGGATTTATAATAGTTATGCCAAATTGTGTAGACTTTGACTACTAATGTCAACTCACAACGTTTTAATGATGCTCATGGCTTTACTAAGGCTCAATGTTGGTATAGCTAAACATGGCTATTACATTAGAAGTGTATACTAGAACAAACATTACAAGACAAATTGGTAAAAGAAAACTAAGCCACTGTGCAATGAGACATTTCTGGTGAAAACATGAAAGAAAGTAAAGTGAACAGGACCGCTGCAGACTGACAGCTCAGTTTAACAGTCAGTTATCTCGTGAGTGACAGCCGAAGCTCTTTATTTTAACAGTCATGACTGGATGTCTCGGGCTTACCAAAAGATTGACAGTGCAACTCATGCGGTTGTTGCGACTGTCGTCGCTCATCACCGTGCGGTAGTCAAGGAGACGTTCCAGGAGACCAGTCACCAAGGAAACGAAGGTGCGCACCTCCGTCAAAAGATGGTGGCACTCTTGGGCACAATCTAGCACACTACGAGTCAACACAAACAGACACACACACACTTATATTAATATTCATCTCGTACACATTTAGACAAACAGAAAATGATATATACAGGTATGACTGGCCATACACAAGGACACAGACAGAGTGGATGCATGTTTTGACCCATGTCTCTGACCTTGTTACTGTTTCTATCTAAACTCACAGATTTAAGGCTTTAGAAGATTTAAGGACTTAAAAGCTTTAAGTGCTCAAAGCTTCAGCTAACAGACCATAGACACACACACACACACACACACACACAAAGCTATATCAACCTACAGTTTGTGTGCCATATAGATGGAACATATATATATATATATATATATAAACACATACATACATACATATACATCAACACGTTTGGTATAACAATAAATATCACAATATACTTTTTTATAATTAAAATAATGATAAGACTTTCTTAGTAATGCACAAACAAAACAATCGAGTTGAAATGGTACGAAATAATAATGGTATTAACCAACATCTACTTAGTTATTCTTAGGGTTCATTGTATTCAGCTGATATGCACTTGATATTCCACAACATGCTATTGCCGACACTTTCATTTTCATTATGCACTTCAGACTCCAAGTACTCCTGCTACTTGTAGTTTCAGTCACTGAGCATTAATAAAAAAACAAATGCATACAAAATATATACCTAAATCTATAAATCTATCTAAATCAATAACTATATATCTAATCTATCTATCTATCTATCTGTCTGTCTGTCTGTCTGTCTGTCTAGCTATCTAATCCATCCATCCATCCTTTTCTCTTTCTATCTATCTAAACAAGATGCCTTGCTTTTTATCACTGACTTATTTAATATGTACAATAGCACACCCATGCTATTGTTGTGTTATGTACTGCATTCTGTCACATTTATGAATGCAACAGCTTGTGAAACTGAATATGAAATCAAGTGTCCGTGCTTGCATAGTTACATAGGGTATGATTAAGCTCATACAGCATTATCCAAATTCCAAATAAACATGGTAAATGTGCATACACAAAACCCTAAAGAATACAATCAACCCCCAACAATACAAAAGAGATGAACATAACCCTATATCACAACAATAAATATTACCTATTGTGATGGCTTATACCAAATCAATGGCAACATTGCTATTACAACAGTGGTGCTTGAAAGTTTGTGAACCCTTTAGAATTTTCTATATTTCTGCATAAATATGACCTAATCATCAAAGTCCTAAAAGTAGATAAAGAGAACGCTCTTAAAGTATTGAGACAAAAGTATTACACTTGGTCATACTTGATCCAATATTACATATTAGTGAGTGTAATTAGTGAGTATGTGAACCTTTTCTTTCAGTATCTGGTGTGACCCCCCTGTGCAACAATAACTGTAACTAAATGTTTCTTGTAACTGTTGATCAGTCCTGCACACCGGCTTGGAGGAATTTTAGCCCATTCCTCCGTACAGAACAGCTTGTTGGTGGGTTTCCTCACATTAACTGCTCACTTCAGGTCCTTCCACAACATTTCGATTTGATTAAGGTCAGGACTATGACCTTAATTTCAAAACATTAACTTTATTCTTCTTTAACCCTTTTTTAGTAGAATTACTTGTGTGCTTAGGGTCGTTGTCTTGCTGCATGACTCACCTTCTCTTGAGATTCAGTTCATGGACAGATGTTCTGGCATTTTCCTTTAGAATTCTCTGATATAATTCAGAATTCATTGTTCCATCAATGATGGCAAGCCGACCTGGTCCAGATGCAGCAAAACAGGCCCAAACCATGATACTACCACCACCATGTTTCACAGATGGGATAAGGTTCTTATGCTGGAATGCAGTGTTTTCCTTTCTCCAAACATAACGATTTTCTTTTAAACCAAAAAGCTCTATTTTGGTCTCATCCGTCCACAAAACATTCTTCCAATAGCCTTAGCCAATAGATCTTTAGCAAACTGCAGATGAGCAGCAGTGTTCTTTTTGGAGAGCATTGGCTTTCTCCTTGCAACCCTGCCATGCACACCATTTGTTGTTCAGTGTTCTTCTGATGGTGGACTCATGAACATTAACATTAGCCAATGTGAGAGAGGCCTTCAGTTGCTTAGAAGTTACCCTGTAATTTAATTTCTCTTACTTAACTCAGATAAAACTGAGGTTCTATTAGTGGGACCCAAGGCTGTGAGAGACAGGTTGGCTACATTTATCTTAAATCTAGATGGCTGTCCAGTATTGCCCAGTCCGTCTGTAAAAAACTTAGTGGTCACATTTGATTCAGATTTCTCCTTTGATGCGCACATTAACAGCATCACTCGAATTGCTTTCTTTCAATTACGTAATATCGCTAAACTTAGAAATATCCTCTCTTTTAATGATGCAGAGAAACTTGTTCATGCGTTTATAACCTCAAGGTTAGATTACTGTAATGCCTTACTTACTGGATGCTCTAGTAAATCTATAAATAAACTTCAGTTAGTTCAGAATGCAGCTGCCCGAGTGCTAACTCGAAATAGAAAATTTGATCATATCACTCTTGTTCTATCATCACTACACTGGCTACCAGTCAAATTCCGCATTGATTACAAATACTTCTTATAACTTATAAAGCTCTACATGGGCTGGCCCCACATTATCTGAGTGAACTCTTAGAGTTTTTACAATACAAACTCGTCTACTTTGTGTCGCAGGTTACAGGACTTCTTTTAGTACCTAGAGTCACAGCAGGGGGGGAAAGGCTTTCTCATACATGGCCCCCCAACTATGGGATAAACTTCCCACTTTCGTTCAAGACTTTGAATTTGAATCGTTCAAAACCCAAAATTTTAAGTCTAGGCTAAAGACATACTTATTTGCGCAGGGTTTTGACTAGATTTAGACCAGGATGCATGGCTTGGGTCACTGGGGCCGAAGTCTGGAGTCATGTCTGGCCTGCCTGCCTCGTCCGTTAGCCAGGAGTGTCGAGTGGGCGGTCTGGCTGAACTGGGCTTCGGTCCTCGTGATCTTGACTCGTGCATCCTTGCCTTAGACTAAGGGCAGAGCTGGGGGTTCATAGTCAAAGAGTCTTATGGTGATCAGAGACGTTGGGTTGCTGTCTTCTGCCTCCCGTGGGGTTGCCAAGGTCTCATGTGATCCCTCTTGGCTGTGTTTCCTACCAGTTCTCCTCTTTCTAGCTATGCTGCTATAGCTAATGCTGCCGGGGTCTCATGCTACACATGGCATCAGTGATTGTTAATAGACACTGTGCTCTTAATCAATAACTAATTACATTTTCTGTTTTCTCTCCGAGCTGTGTTCTGGTACCAGTTCCAGCCCCACACAAGATGTTCATCCGCTACAGCTCCACTCAAGCTGCTTCCGTCATCAGCTCCAGCCCCATCATACCCAGGCCACTTAATGCTGATGTGCATACATCACATTTTATTTGAACTATGACTCCATGACTTTAGTTTCGTTCTTAGATTTATCATCTACGCTGCCCAAGGAGGTTGAGTCTCTTTTTGAGTCTTGGTCCTCCGAAGATTTCTTCCTATAACACTCAGGGTGTTTTTCCTTGCCACTGTCGCCCTAGGCTTGCTCAATTTGGGATTGGACGTAGTTATTAGGAGATAATCTAAACTTGTAAAGTTGCTTTGAGACAATGCTCCATTGTAAAAAGCGCTATAAAAATAGATCTGACTTGACTTGACTTGACCCTGGGGTCCTTCGTGACATCGCCAACTATTACATGCCTTGCTCTTGGAGTGATCTTTGTTGGTCGACAACTCCTGAGGAGGGTAACAATGATCTTGATTTGCCTCCATTTGTACACAATCTGTCTGACTGATTGGTGGAGTCCAAACTTTTTAGAGATGGTTTTGTAACCTTTTCTAGCCTGATGAGCATCAACAACTCTTTTTCTGAGATCCTCAGAAATCTCCATTGTTCGTGACATGATACACTTCCACAAACGTGTGTTGTGAAGAGCAGACTTTGATAGATCCCCATTCTTTAAATAAAACAGGGTGCCCACTCACACCTGATTGTCATCTCATTGATTGAAAACACCTGACTCTAATTTCACCTTCAAATTAACTGCTAATTCTAGAGGTTCACATACTTTTGCCACTCATTAATATGTAATATTGGATCATTTTCCTCAATAAATAAATGACCAAGCATAATATTTTTGTCTCATTTGTTTAACTGGGTTCTCTTTATCTACTTTTAGGACTTGTGTGAAAATCTGATGATGTTTTAGGTCGTATTTATGCAGAAATATAGAAAATTATAAAGGGTTCACAAACTTTCAAGCACCACTGTAGACAGACAGAAGAGAAAGTGTGAGGTTTTGTGTGTGTGTCTACATACATGCTCTGAAGCAGCTCCATGTATCTACCGTCTCCACCACCTCCTTCCACCTCATGATCCAACTTCAGAATGATCTCATTTTCAAACTGAAAAAGAGAGGAAGGTGAGAAAGAAACTGTATGTTAACTGTATGTGGTTGTCATTGTGTGTGTGTGTGTGTGTGTGTGTGTGTGTGTGTGTGTGTGTGTGTGCATACTTTCTTAAAGTACCCAGACTGGTTGTGTTCACACTGCATCATATCAAAGAAGATGGGTATTGTAGCTCTGCGAAGTTCCTCTTCAGGAATTAGAGTCATCTCCAGTATCGGACCCACCATGCCAGGGATAAAACAGATCTTATTCACCCCTACAACAAACATTTGCACACACACACACACACACACACACACACACACACTGAATGACTACCACATAATGCAAACATTTTTGGTTACAAAGTTTATTTCACACATTGTCCAGGGATGGACAATCTCACATAAATCTCACATAAAGCAGAACAAATAGAGCAAAATAGTGTAAAGTGCCAGAAGCATGACGGATGGCACAACATAGAAGAGCTACCTCATCCGGCCATACACCCACTTACAGGCCAGTGGTCACTCTTTCAAGGATGATGTGCACATCCTTGATAGGGAGGAACAGGGAATCAAAGAGGTCATCTATGTGAAAATGAAATGCCCATCACTGAACCAAGTAGAGGTGCTGAGAGTACACCTCTCATCACTGTACAGTGCTGTGGTTTCTGCTATTTGCCAATTCTATATGAATAGCACACATGGCCATTGAAATTACTGACCTCGTCAATTTGCATATTAACTGATCACCGGTCCCATTGTTATGCTGTGGTGCTGGTATCAGTCGTACTGCATACCATGGGTTAAAAAAGTATTTAGTCAGCCACTGATTGTTCTCTTACTTAGAAAGAGGAGAAAGGTCTGTTATTTTCATCATTGCCCGAGCGGTGTGTTTGGGATCATTGTCATGCTGGAAGTCCCAGCCACGTTCCATCTTCAATGCTCGCACTGATGGAAGGAGGTTTTGGATTAAAATCTCATGATACATGTCCCCGTTCATTCTTTCCTTAACACGGATCAGTCCTCCTGTCCCCTTTGCAGAAAATCAGCCCCATAGCATGATGTTTCCACCCCCATGCTTCACAGTAGGTATGGTGTTCTTGGGATGCAAGTCAGAATTCCTCTTCCTCCAAACACGACAAGTTGACTTTTTAGCAAAAAGTTCTATTTTGGTTTCATTTGACCACATGAGATTCTCCCAATCCTCTTCTGGATCACCCATTTGCTCTCTATCAAACTTCAGACGGACCTGGACATGTACTGGCTTAAGCAGGGGGACACACCTGGCACTGCAGGATCTGAGTCCCTCTCGGCGTAGTGTGTTACTGATGGTAGCCTTTGTTACTTTGGTCCCAGCTCTCTGCAGGTCATTCATCAGGTCCCTTCGTGTAGTTCTGGGATTTTTTGCTCACCGTTCTCATGATCATTTTGACCCCATGGGATGAGATCTTGCGTGGGGCTCCAGATCGAGGGAGATTATCAATGGTCTTGTATGTCTTCCATTTTCTTACAATTGCTCCCACAGTTTTGACTTATTCACACCAACCTGCTTGCTTATTGTAGATTCACTCTTCTCAGCCTGGTGCAGGGCTACAATCGTTTCTTCCTGGTTGTCCTTTGACAGCTCTTTGGTCTTGGCCATGGTTGAGTTTGGAGTCTGACTGTTTGAGGCTGTGGACAGGTGACTTTTATACAGATAACGAGGTCAAACAGGTGCCATTAATACAGGTAATGACTGGAGGACAGAAGAGCTTCTTAAAGAAGTTGTTACAGGTCTGTGAGAGCCAGAATCTTGCTTCTTGTGGGTGACCAAATGCTTATTTTCCACCATGATTACAATTAAATTATTTAAAAATCTTACAATGTGATTTCCTGGATTTTTGTTTCTCATTTTGTCTCTCCTAGTTGAAGTGTACCTATGATGAAAATTACACCTCTCTCATCTTTCTAAGTAGGAGAACTTGCACAATCAGTGGCTGACTAAATACTGTTTTGCCCCACTGTATGTTTCGAACTAGCTGAGACTGAAGAAATCACTTACAAAAGTTACAAAAGGTTTCTCCTGTGAAAATCTTGTGTCCAGATGAACTGATTCAAATTTCTGGGACTGATTTTCTTGCACATTAAACTGAGACATAAACATACCCAGCTTGTACCACATGTCTCTGATAGCAAATCCAATCTTCCTTCTCATGTCTCCATACCTATGAAGAGAAATACAATATATTACAATACATTCAAATAAATATCAAATTGTTTTGTCATGTGTTTATGGGTACCTAGTCAGTGTTTTTAAGGAGAATTTGTTCTTGTAAAACTGTCCAAATTTGACATCATTTCACATGTACTGTATTCCTCTTAGTATTGTTAATCTTCCCACTTTGAACAAACAAGTGAAGCACCAATGTATAGGTTTAGAGGTGTATAAGTAAATTACTTACCTTGTAGCAAGCAACAGTCATATTTGTGTTTGCACTAGAAAATGCAGTGTGACCTCACTGCTACTGCGGGTAACGAGATATTTAAACTTGCCTTCTTTGTGATTTGTGATGTTATGGTGTCCGGACCAGGGTGTATTCCCACCCTTATTAGGATAAAAGGCTTATATAAGATTTAAAATAAATAAATAAAAATTATTACATATTCATGTGTTGCCTTAACATGCTTCCTACACGTTAATCTATTTTAGATGTTAAACCGATCTGTCTAATCTGGATGTTAATCTATTTTAACTAGGTATGTAAACTGGCATAAGCTATGAAGTAAAGGCAAGCTATCTTACCTTGACATGTACATAAATTGTAGGTTTACGCTAAGCTACCTGAACATGCTAGCTACCTGAGTTGTTAAGTTGAAGTTAGCTTAATTAGACTCATTATAAATATTTTATATCATGATAATAATGATTATATTATACATTTTTCTTTATTATATTATCAATCTTTTTCACCAGCATTCATTCTAGGATATGGCAACAAATTAGTGTGACATGCATTTTTTATTTTTATTTATTTATTACCTTACATAAGCCTTTTATCCTAATGATGGTGGCAATGGGTCCCGAAAACAGTGGGTGGAAGGTGTTAATACGCACTGATCCGGGTGCAAGTCCATTACAGAGCATCACTCTCACCCATTCACAGCTAGGGCCAATTTAGAGTAGCAAATCCACCTACATGTTATTATGGTGAGGTAAACCTGTAAAAAGCTCACACTGCAATAGTAAGAACATGCCAAATGCCATAGAGACAGTAACTGGAGATGACTAGCCATGGATATCTGCAGCTGTGCATATACTGCTTATTTTTAAGCAGAACATATTCTCAAAGCAGCTTTACAAACATCTAAAAGTGGTCCTAATCGCAATACCTGCAGTTTAGGTCGATGTCACCCGGTGAAGGATGAGGCTTTTAAAGATACCATGCTTTCATGTTATACACTGTCATGGTTATGTATGTGTGCTCATGTGTGCTCTCTCTGGTGTCTCACTTTGCCAGGATCTTGTTCCTCTTAGTGGGAGAAAAGTGCTGCAGCTGTAAAGACTCCTGGGTGATAAACGCCACGGCTAAATGGAAGTAGTTATTCCATAACTGCAGCAGGGGAAATAAAGAGAATTGGAGAATGGGAGGCAAGAAAGATTACAATTCATGAACTGTATGTCCATATTCACAAATTATATCCACTGTTCTATAACCGCACGTACATACCTGAACTTCAAAGCTGTTGTTATCAAGGAATTTGTGGTTCATGGTGTCAGCGTAGGTGTTGATAGCTCTGAGAAACACCCTGATGGGATGAGAAAGTGCAAGCTTCCAATTATCATTCAAACTGTGCTAATCTTATAATCCGTTTATCAAAATAATCCCGTATGTTTTACTAATGCCAAGTGCTTTTCACCGATATTTGTCTAAGCTCACTCACACACACTTCTGTACTAGTTAATGTTATTCCATTTCAATTGTTAGTTTGTTTTGGATATCTAAAGCGTAGTTAAATTTATTGGACATTTTATCAGGCCAAACTAAATTTGTCAACCACCATCAACCCAATTTACCAATGGACCACCATTGATCAATTGCTTTTTTTTTTTTTAACATGGTACTTAAACAACTACACTTCTGCCTTGTTGGTACAGTTTTAAGTATACAGTCATATAGTCATAACTCATTGTTCTCCATTCATAGTCTTTGTTAATCCAGCTTTATCTCTTAATGTCAAGTCTTGACCACAGGGCTCTGCTGGCTAAATTCACTTCACAGACTATTCTCAAATAAACACATTATTTATTTAGCTTATTTAACATTGCTATCAGCATCAATGGCCATTTCAGCAACAGACACAAGCTTACATCGATACACAAGTTTACTAGTGTACACAAGACTAGTCAAACATACACTCAGTTTGGGACTGATTTAAGTGTAATCAATGAACCCAATGCATGTCTTTGGACTATGGGAGGAAACCGGAGTACTCGGTGTAAACCCACATTGAGGACATGCAGACTCCACACAGAAAGGACCCAGGCCCACCCTGGGATTGAAAACAAGATCTTCTTGCTGTGATAGCAACAGTGCTACCCATCGAGCTACCGTGCCCCCCATTAAGGTGTTTAAAACCCCAGTTTCTGACACGACACACTTGTGCTGCAAAATATAGGCTACCATGTCAGTGCCACTGCAGTGCTTAGTGCACTTCACAACCCAAATACTATCAGTGGTAACCATTTTCAGTTGTTTGATAGATAGTGAGGCAGTAATTCTATAAAACCCACCTCTATGGTAAGTGAACCTAATAAAATGGACATGTGTAGGCACAAGGTCAGTGCACCTAATAAACTGGCAGCTTCATTTCTGAGATCCTGTCTTTAGTTTTCTTCACGTTGCTTTGCCTGTGTGTGTTTGTGTTTGTGTGTGTGTGTGTGTGTGTGTGTGTGTGTGTGTGTGTGTGTTTGTTTGTATATGTGTGTGCTCACCTGTTCTGCACCATGATCATGGTGACCCAGTCGGAAGGATAAACATGTTTGCCGATCAGATCCTTAAACAGCAGGAATGTCTCCATCAGAAAGTCCTGCAAAAGTAAACACAACAAATAACATCAACAACACAAAGTCACACAAACATCATAACTCTAATAACAATTCTGGACATCTCACACCAAAGCAAAGATCAATATTATCAACAGACTCCAGTTTCTTTTGAAGGATTTCGGATAGATTTTAGACATTCAGCCATTCAACCGAAAGAGCTTAAGTAAGTTTGGGCATTGAAGATGGGTGCCCAATGTGGGATGACCTGCATCATGGTTGCTGTTTAAAGAAATACCATATGCGTTGTATATTGTTAGTGTCTAGGCCTTTTGCTGGTCATCATGTCTTTAGAAATCTCACTTTCTACATGGGGGCAATGCCTAAACAAGAAAAAGTCGTTCCCCAAAGGTTTGCTGCATCAGCTTTGGGTGATGTTCACAAGTTCACAGCAACTGTCAGAATGGGTAAAAATGTGATCGTAATGATTTTGACCATGGCATGATTCCCGATGCTGCTTTGCACAAGCTGGTTTCAGTATCTCTATAACCACTGATGCCCTGGTATTTTCACACAAAACAGTCTCTAGAGTTTACTCAGAATGTTACAACAAAGAAAACACATCCAGTGTGTGGCAGTTCTGCAGAAAAAATGGCATTGAGTGAACATGAGGAGTACATAAATTCAGATAAACACTCTACAATATTGGTGAGCAGAAAAGCATCTCAGAATGCACAACACATCAAACCATGAGACAAAAGGCTTCAACAGTATTAGTATAGTGTTCCTAATAAAGTACACTATATTGTCAAAAGTATTTGCTCGTCTGCCTTCATATGCATATGAACTTGAGTGACATCCCATTATTAATCCATAGCATTTAATATGAGGTTGGCCCATCCTTTGCAGCTATAACAGCTTCATCTCTACTGGGAAGGCTTTCCACAAGGCTTAGGCATGTGCTTATTTGAATTTTTGACCATTCTTCCTGAAGCGCATTTGTGAGGTTAGACACTGATGTTGGACGAGAAGTCCTGGCTCACAGACTCTGCTCTAATTCATCCCAAAGGTCTTCTATCGGGTTGAGGCGCAGGCCAGGCAATCAAACTCTTCCACACTAAACACATTCATCCATGTCTTTATCTACCTTGCTTTGTGCATTGGTGTGCAGTCATGTTGGAACAGGAAGGGGCCATACCCAAACTGTTCCCACAAAGTTGGGAGCATGAAATTGTCCAAAATCTTTTGGTATGCTGACCCATGAAGAGTTCCTTTCACTGGAACTAAGGGGCTGAGCCCAACTCCTGTGAAAAACAACCTCACACCATAATCCCCCTCCACCAACCTTTATACATGGCACAAGTACCATTCCCCTGGCAACCACCAAACCCAGACTCTTCCATCAGAATTCTAGACAGAGAAGCGTGATTCTTCACTCCAGAGAACGTCTCCTCATCTCTAGAGCCCAGTGGCATCGTGCTTTACACCACTGCATCTCACGCTTTGCATTGTACTTGGTAAAGTAAGGCTTAGATGCAGCTGCTCGGCCATGGAAACCCATTCCATGAAACTCTCTATAAAATTTAAATGAATTTGAATGTGGCATGGTTGTTGTTGCTATAGAGGCTGGTTTGAATATTTCAGAAACTGCTGATCTACTGGGATTTTCGGGTAGAATCCTCTTTAGGGTTTACATAGATTGGTCTGACAAAGAGAAAATATCCAGTAAGCAACAGTCCTCTGAAAATGCCATGTTGACTCCTGAATTCAGAGGAGAATGGCCAGACTGATCTGAGCTCATAGAAAAGCAACAGTAACTCAAATATCCACTTGTTACAAACAAGGTATGCAGGAAAACACCTCTGAATGGACAACACTGCGAATCTTGAAGCAGATGGGCTACAGCAGCAAAAGACAATGCTGGTTGCCACTCCTTTCAGGTAACAACAGGCAACAGTTGGATACAATTCACACTGGCTTACCAAAATTTGGCAACAGAAGTAGTACTGTTGCTGACCATGTCCATAACTTTAAAACCGCAGCAGATCATCCCGATTATGTCTACATGGCTGAATTGCTGCCATTTGATTGACTGATTACATATTGTTTAACAAGCAGTGAACAGGTGTACCAATAAAATATATGATAGTAATGCCCTGGTGAGTACATTATATACACATGTATTCACTATTAAAACTTGCAATACTTCTTGTGTGTGTGTGTGTGTGTGTGTGTGTGTGTGTGTGTGTGTGTGTGTGTGTGTGTGTACTCACCACTAGGTCACTTGTGCCGCTGAAAGTCTCGATATAGCTGGAATAATGCCGATCATCCATCTGACTCAGTATAGCAGTCATACAGGCTACCACACGAGACTGTGCAGAGAGATAGAACAAGAGTGGGAGACACTTGAGGTTAAAATGACCCATTACAGAAGTGGAATGGTGATTAATCAAAAGGTGCCACCACCATTCAAAGGAGGCAAAGATAAGGAAAAGACGCCAAACCACTTTTCAGATTACAATTCCATCAATCAAAATCTCTCTACACCTCCTCATCACCTTCTATCCCTAGTATCTCTCCTATGTCCTTCTTCTGCCTATCCACATCTGGTGTATCGGTGTAAAGGTGGAAGGAAGATGAATGAGTGAATAAGAGGAAGATGGATATGTGCAGATGTGCCATTTTTCAGCCAGTTGTGGCATGTGGCTGTGCACCTAAACCATAATTTGAGTCATTATCATTCATTCAGGTAAAGCTGAACTGTTTGTGACTCTCATTAAACTGGACTTTAATCTCATGCCACTTACACTGCATATAATAATTAAGACACTAAAGAGGAGGAATTTAAAGTGAAAATTTAATTAAGGGCTGATGAACATTTGGTTCATCACCCTGTCAGGTAATGGAGTGGGTGCTAAAAAACCCCAACATTTTCAAAGCAGTGGCTCTTCCTCTGACATTCAGGATTAAAGGTGGCGGCTTGAGCTTTACTACTACATATTAGTGTCTGAGGGAAGCTTTGAATGCTGTGATTAGTCACTTGGATATTACATATGCAGTCTTTGAACAAGTCTAGACAGTCTTAGTCAAACTACAGGGTTTGTTCAAAAAAGATAGCTCCAACATTTGGAGGGAACAAGCAAAAATATAACGTATTTATGTACATTACAATTGAAGGCATCATTCTAGATTAACCACTGGTGTTCTGTTAAGTCCCAGAAATGAACTGACTTAATGGTTTGTTAAAATTTGCAGAAACATGTTTTATCTAGATTAACTCCATGAAATGAACAAATCATTTCACCAGCGGTGTTCAAACTCTTTATGACTATAAATCACAAGTTGAATAATCCAGTGACTTGTTTACACACACAAAAACGCACATGCACACTTAAAATGCATAGCCCATTATAAACTGGCATATGTTATTATGATTTTATCATACATTTTCTGCATGTGAAATTGAGAAATATAATTAAGAGACAAATAAGATAACTCCGGCAGATCCATATGCATTAATGTGGTGGTCAATAGATAAACAACCCACCATGGTGGCAAAAAGTTCAACCTGATAAACGACTCATTCCAGAATGAATATGCATGAAAAAGTGAAGATAAGTTGTCTGATGCTGATAAGTGTGTTAAATTAAAGCATCTCCAAGAGATGTGCCCTTGATCACAAATGCAGTATGATTTAATCAACAACTCAGCTAGAATTGGTCATTGTATTGCTTGATGGAGCTTAAATTTTATGTAATGATTACCTCATCTCTCTCCAGTCATTTCTGATTACTGTTTGTAATAGTTGAAAGTCAAATGTTCGGACACAGAGGAAAGAGTGAGAGTTTGGGTTCTTACAGCGCATCACAAAACAGTGGTACTTACAGTGTTTTTCCTTGCCACTGTCGCCCAAGGATTGTTCAAGTTGGGATTGGACGTAGATATTAGGAGATAATCTAAAATTGTGAAGTTGCTTTGAGACAATGCTCCATTGTAAAAAGCGCTATATAAATAAATCTAACTTGACTTGACTTGACTTGGTACCTTAGGTCTCTACCACCTCGGAACTCAAATTTGGTTCTTGACGCTCTTGTCCTTTGCTTGCTATTCGGCGCACTTGCTTAAACTTGAATTAAACTTGCTTAAAGTTGAGCTGCTTGGCTCGTTTCAGCCAGAACTCAATTAACGATACATGAGTCACGATTCAGTGCACAGTGATTCAGATTGACAATAGCCCTTGCTCGGTGAAGATCTCCGCTGTGTTTATAGTATTTTTCTTTAATTTTACATCTACAGTACTGTATTCTTAGTATAATAAATAAATCCCCATGGGTCCTAAATTGGTTAGTAATGACAGCCAACCAAAAGAAAAAAAGGAACTGAATCTTCTTGGCTTTCAGGCTGAGCAGTTAGCATTAGCAACTAGCGCCCTGAGTTCACCAAAGAGTAAGTGTTTTGCTTTCACTTTTCACTTTCAATCCATTACTCAGTAAATGACTGTGATTTTTCAACACTTTATTGCAAACTAAACTTTGTGTTTATGATTTTGGCCAACTGTAGGTTAATGTAAGTACTAATGTAACGTGTAATGTGTAATAGGCTTCACTATGATACAGTAGCTATAGATTATATTAAACCCATTGGTTCATGATACATTGAACTTCTTATGGATTTGCTGGAACATATCCCCATTGTAAATCAGGGAGCACCTGTAGAATACAACTCCATTACTGCATATAATGCCTTATAGAGTGTGGATTTTCTTGGAGTCTAGAACGGATTAATTCAATTTACATTATTCCTTGTGAGACAAATGTGCTCGGTACTCGTCGTTTTTGGTACAGCTAAACAATGAGAACCAAAATACTATTGTATTTTTTCACAAAGAAACTAAATATCCAATCTGTGTAATCATACACCATTTAGTCTTACATTAAGCTAAAAACCGAGAATAAGACAGACTGTATTACCCCAGTCCTATTCAGTCAACACTGGCTGCCTGTTAAGCAGCACATTGAGTGCAAAACCCTGCTAATAACATTTAAAGCCCTAAGAGATTTAGCTCTGGCATATCTTACTGATCTCCTAAAGCTGTGCAGCCCATCAAGAGCACTTAGTCCAGCCAAGGCAAACTTTGTGTTAACCCTTAGGATCAATCACAGTTCTGCATCTCAGTCCCTCAACTCTGGAATATTTATAGAAATCTAGATTAAAATCCTCTTTGTTTATTTTGGTCTATTCTTGGGTCTTTTGACCTTATTAAATAAACCTCTATAACTGATAGCACTTCTTAAACATTCATATTCAACTCATAGTAATAAATGAGAATTGTGAATTTAATATGTTTTTGTAATATACTTCACCAAAAAACAATTGTGGCAGTACACCTTGGATGTGATTCGTCTCATGACATCACACATGCACACACTCACACCTTTAGAGCAGGGTTAGAGCAGAATATATACCCTTGAGGCATGTGGATGAAAGTGAGAATTAAACCCTGAACCCTAAAGCAATGAGGCACACAGCACGTGCTGTGCTACCATGAAAAAAGGTCATTGTTAGCGCTATATGAACTCTGTATCATAATCAAGCTGTAAGTGTGTCATGTAAGACTGTAATTCCAATGTAATATCCAATTTCTCCAAAGTTTTGTTTTCAGAATAGCTGGGTAATAAAGTCAGTGTAGCCCTTTCCATGGGCAGGACATCTGGGAGTTTCACTAATGCCTTACAGGTCGTGTAGGAAGTGAGAGCTGAATCAACCAGTCAGGTTTTGATTCCTAATGGCTGTGGCCACCATTGAAAGAGATAAAAAAAATCACTCAAGAAATTCTGGAAGTCCTAGATATTTATCGCAGAAACACAACTGGGTGCTATATCTCAATAGAGAAAGCAATTCTTCTGAACTTCAATTAAAAGACAGACTCATCAGAATCATGCTATTCATCAATTCTCAATGAAATACTGAAGGAGGAACTGTATTTTTAATTAACACGTCAGGTCATTTTAGTACATTTTCAGTACTACCACTTTTTAGGAAAACTGGCTTCTTTGTCTCTTTAACATTTAGTGTCTTGATGCATTTTGACACTGATTAATGCAGAATGGGTTGAATGAAATGTGTTTTGGATCATTTTGAAATGTTTAAGTGACAAGAATTATGTATGTCTGGTTCTAATAATGATGATTGATGAGTTTTTCTCTCAACAGAGTTTATTTCTGTTCTTGGTGCTGAAATAGCAAGGGCTGAGACATTTGATGGGTTGATAATGTGATGTTTCTGCATCTTACCACTCTAAAGTTCTATTCCAGATTCCAATAGTGTATGCAGCAATACTGTGAATTTATTTAAGAAAGCGCAAACAACAAAACATACATTGGCTATTTTAAATGTATGATCCCCTACATACACTTGATATAAGCTTATTTTATGCCTCAAACTGGAAGATCTAGGTCTCAGTCACAATGTGCCACTGGTTACAATTACTAGTAAGATATGTTTTGACGTTAGGAGACTGCAGATATCTTTTTTTAATACGTAACATGTAGTCTAGATATATAATGTTTTATGACACTTTATGGAGTGTACTTCATGATAACTGTCATGCCAAATACATATTCTTAAACACAAAACACTTACAAGTAAACATCTGTTAACAGGTAACAAAATTTGCATGTGACCTAAGCTAATGCCCACACCCTTATTCTCACACAGTAACTATTTGTACACATCCGTTATTTAAAAGAACCATATACAGACATTAAACATATTACACAATAATAACACCAACAAACTTTAAGCAGCAATGGGATATCTAAAAACTACATTGTTATCTAAATTAATTACACCTTTTCTGAATGCATAGCCTCATTTACAGCTTTTTGTATGAGCCCTTCTCCAGAGACTATCATTTGAGGCTTTCCTTATTAGAAGTTTTCCATGATTCCTTATCCAGACTACTTTATAGTTGAGTTAAGCAGTTGAAAGTTAACAGCCTTTGCCATGGACCCAACAGTGGCAGCTTGGAAGAACTGGGACTCAAATTCAGAATGGTCTGATCGGTAGCCCCAAACTATTTTACTCTATGCTTTAATACATCTGCATACTTCATTATTGCACATATACTGTATTTATAGGGCTTTTGAGTCCCATGGTCTGACATCAATAACAGTACAAGAGGCATGACTGGCTACATTAGGAACATAGAGATCACTGCTTCACCCTTGGAAATCCCAGCACCTACAAGGTATAATATCTAAGTGCCTTAGGTTCAGACCACTCCAATTACCCAGAAACCAAAGTCCAGTGGGAATTTCCTGAATTCCACTGCACTGCCCACTAGTGTTGAGGACAAAACCCCTCCTCTTGTGTTGTGGACAAACCTCCATTGACTCTCTGCTGAATTCCTACACTAAAGATGCAATTCCAGTCACTTACAGCAGTGTGATTTCCTACAACCTCTTCATACAATCTTTCTTGATCCACTGACATGCAAATGTCTGAACCACCAGCTTTTTGAAGTTACTGGCGTGACTGTCAGCAAGTGAGTATTTTGAACCCTCAGTTGCTTTTGTTGACTCGCTCTGGCAGGTAGTTATGCCCTCCTAGATCCTCTGCTTATCTTTCAAGACCATCCAGACATTTTGTCTATCACCATTGACCACCCAGATCTGCCTTTACACCTCTCAAGGCCCTCCAGAGCACCACCCTGCCTCTACAGACCCTCTACAGACCCTCTATATATACACAACCAAGCTTTATTTCATCACTTGTTCATGAACTGGACATATTACTGTCAAAATAGTTATACATAGACTCTAATATAGCTGGTATGTTGTGTAGTTTGGATGTAGCCAAGATTGTGAATGTTCTGGTTTATTTCAAGTACTTCCTTAAATCACCTTGGAGAAGACAGTCTGGTCAACACCAAAAATATCTGTGTATTTTCTGTTATTCAATCTGTTATTAAATAAATTACCTAGAATGTGATGATGCAAATCCCATGAATGTCTACCTGTGACAAATGTGAGTTAATTTTCTAATTAATATTTATAGATCCTGGTACTTTCTAATGGGGGTATAGATGTAGAAATGTTTCTGTGGAATATTTAGAAGTCTACTGAGGATTAGAATAATAAAAAGTAAACAATTTATTATTCAACACTGGATTACTTTAATGGTTACCAATGTATTGGTTTCTGAGATTTCATCACTCCATTCATTCCCAGTGCTGTACAACAAAATCATTATTAAACCAGCTACAGTGTACAGTATTCCAGGTATGCCAATATGGATAGGATCTATACTACCAATATAATTGATTTCTGGATATTTGGATGGTAATCACATAATATATTGCAGGTATGTTGTATCTTGTAGATTCAAGAAATCAGAGTCTTATGAGTCATATTTCTTCACTGACACGTCTGAATCAGGTCAGCTTAAATTTGGCCAAGTCCAGTCGTTCCCTAGGTTATGATTGTATTCAAGGTCATAGCAGAAATAGAAACTAGTTTCAGATGGCGCAGAACCCAAATTAATTAGGTTTCCATTTTGGCCACAGAAGCAACACAGCGCACAGATGGACCTCAAACCTGAGTCTCAAAACTATTCTGCACCTCCATATCCCCTTGTGTCATCCTGATTTTACGCAGACTGTCCTCGGTTACGCACACAAATACGCATACAAAAACTCATACACTCATTTCAGAATCAATTCTTCAGGTCTGTCATTTTCTTCCCCTGCTGCACTCATGCTCCCTCCTCCCACAGGTTGTAGCCCCATTTCAAAGCAGCCATGTTTCATTCTCTATCTTTGTAATGATGAAATATTTAAGCTACATAATTTCTGATGCCAAAGGCATATAAGCCACTGGCATAGAGACACACATTTGCAAACAGTATAAACTTTTAATACCACTTTCAGCCTGTGAATAGGGAACAGGGGAAAAGGTGAATGAAAGGGATGAAAATGAAGTGAGAGAAAACCAGCCAGGGAAAAACAAGAAACTGGAAATATGGCAGCATAAAGTGAAGGAAGACAATGCAGTTTAAAAATAAGAATTTTCATGTGTCAGCGTGTGCAGGGCATACTATATGTCCCCTATGAGAGAAAAATAAAAATAAAAACCAGAAAGTCAGACATGTCTTAGTCATACACACACATTTATATATACATCTTTATATATACTATGCAAAGGGCTATAAAAAGATCTATGGAAAAAGCTATTTTTAAAACTTATCAATTAGAAATGTGCTAATTAGAAATGTTAAAAAATATAAAAAATCAATATTTAGATTGAAAAGCTGGTTGACCAGTACACCAGTATCCAAAACAAAACATATGCTGGTCTTGCTGTTTCTTTATTATTATTTTTAAGCAGGATGCTATTCTGTAACTGCACCAATCTTCAGTGCTTTACTCTTAACAATAAACTTTAGTTACTTTAGTTTTTTTGGTTTAACTAGTAACTTTAATGGTTTGTAGCAGCAACTGACTTCAACAAGCTTCAATACTTTGTATTAGCAAATGAAGTTTACTTACACTGTACAACAAAAGTTACTTTACAATATGTTCACAATGAAGGTAAAACTGGTCCAATTCTGATTTCTCTCATCCCATAGGAAAATAAGTCCTCTCAGAAAAGACAGCTCATGTGGCACGGGGGTAAGAGCTGTTTGCTGGATACAAACGTTCCTGGCATCCTGAGTTCAAACCCTAGACTGGGCTTAAAACCAGTGAACTTCTCAGAATGAGCTCAGTTTTATATCCTTTAATCTCAAGTGTATTGATGTCTCCTATTTTTCTCAATGCGTTTCTCCTACAGAATACTGACATCTTTGAAGAACACTTTGAAGTGCACTTAACTGTGATTTGGGCCACTTCTTCTGGCTACTTTCTAAGTGTCATGCAAGGATACTAGCTTATAGTCTATTCATGTCAAGCATTTATGCAAGTAGGTATGCATAATTAAATGACACATGAAGATACAACTTTATTTCAGACCAAGAGGGTTAAGAAATAACTGTACCATTGATTATGAAGGAGCATTCTCTGTATGATTGTAAGAGACAGGCTTCAGCCTCTGACACAGATTTGTGTGCAATTCTGTAAGGTCCGATCTATGAAAGTCCTTGGTTTATAGCATTTGTGGACATAGCAGTAACAAATAAATATCATCAGTAGAGCATGAACGATGAAGGACTATAGGGAGAGATTATGAAGTAAGTGAAAAAGAATGATATAGAAGAACAAAATATATAAATGTGAACATAAACAAGGGAGCCCTCCAGCCATTAATGTGTTTAATGAGTACCTGTGTACTTGCTGTCCCTGATTTGGAAACAGTTGGAGTATTCCTTTAAGGGGAGCACTACTGAAAAAATGATGGTAGGGGCAGGTGATGATGAAAAAGTGTGAGCGAAAAATAGTGGCACATAGGTATTCATTAAACACATCAATGACTGCAGGGCTCAGCTAAGACCAAGCAGACCTTAGAGAGAGAGAGACTGTGTTAGACAGGAGGGAGTTTTATGGTCACTCGGCTCTTGTCCTGATTTCAGTTCACTGCTGTCTTCCCTCAGGCTGTTAGCTTCTACATCCCCATCTGCATTCTTTTTTTCTTTATTCATTTCCCTCCTCTGATATATCTGTCTCAGTACAATCTCCAGTTCACCAGTAATTTTCTACACACATACACACACACACACACACACACACACACACACACACACTACTATTTTCACCTATTACCATTTTCTCTTGGTTGTCTCACATTTTCCTTTTCACCTTTGCCTTTCATTTCATCCATCCTTCCACCTCACTGTCTTTATAAGGTAGTATTACAAGATCTCAGCTCAGAACCAAATTAAGGTGAGCAAACAGCAGCAATACCTTCAGCCCTCAAACTGAGCGTGGGTGTATGTGACATTCTAAATGCTAATGAAATGCTGTGCCCGAGTGTGTGTGTGTGTGTGTGTGTGTGTGTGTGTGTGTGTGTGTGTGTGGACCAAATTTCACTATGTTGATGGGAATTGGGATTTGTAATTAGTAATGTACGCATGGGTTTTTGGCTTTGGTTTAATGTAACTATTTCTACAATAACACTTCATACCATATTTATGAATGTTTACATCTACAAGTGTAAGACCTATACTCACACTCATTCGAATACACCTGCACACACATACCCACACACACAAAAGGGTACTCCCCCAAAAAAAGGAACTTGTTTAAAAAGGAAAAAAAATAACATATATATATATATATACATATATATATGTACATATATATGTATATATATGTACATATATATATACATATATATGTACATATATATATATATGTATATATATATATATATATATATATAAAACTCAGAAACTACAAATTAAGTGCTTTAATAACAAATGGGCATTATAATAAGATGGAAGTAGCAATTAACATTAGCCAGCTTTAAGCTAGCAAGTAACTTTATCTATCTTTAATTATTTGTAGTACCAAGTAGCTTGAGCTAGATTTAATGATTTGTAAGAGCAGGTAACTTTAGTCAGCTTTAATGATTTTTAGTAGCAAGTAAATGTAGCTAGCTTTAATGATTTGTAAGGGAAAGTAAATTTAGCTAGCTTGATTTGTAGTAGCAAGCAACTTGACCCAGGAAAAAATGTACTGTGAAATTTGAGAGTAGAATGATGAAGTGGCCAAATTACCACCAAAATTCATAGGAAAACCGTGAAATAATTCATGGTCAGTTCATAGTCCATCAAGTTTACAGTTGTACTATGAAATTTCACAGTAGAACCATGAAGTGGCCAAATTACCATCAAAAAATCATAGTAGAACTGTGAACTTCATGGTCAAACTGTGATAACTGTCAAGCAATTCACAGTTTTACTATGAAAATTCACAGTACATTTTTTCCTGGGGAGCTGGCTCTGATTTGTAAAAGCATATAAATGTAGCTAACTTTAATGATTTATAGTAGCAAATAACACTGGCTAGCTTTAATGATTTGTAGTAGCAGGTAACTTTAGCAAGTAGCAAGTGCCCTCTTTGAGGTATCTGGGTGTAAAGGCTTGGCTTAAGTTAAGACATTACAAGTAACACATACATACCATAACCTCAGGGCACCCAACCCAAAGCCTGACTTAAGTAGCCAACAGTAACTATAAAAATGAAAACTATCCAAATGTCTTCACAAGGTCATGATTGTCACGTTTTTTTAAAGGTAGCTTTAATGACTTGTAGTAGCATGTAACTTTGGCTACCTTTAGATATTTGTATATAACTTTAACTAGCTTTAATGATTTGTAAGAGTAAGAAAATGTAGCTAGCTTTAATGGTCTGTTGTAGCAAATAACACTGGCTAGCTTTAATGATTTGCAAGAGCATGTAACTTTAGCTGGGTTAATGATTTGTAGGTCCAGTTGACTTCAGCTAGCTTTAATTCTTTTTAAAAGCAAGTGAAAATATTACTGAACTTTAATAAAGTGTTTTTGGATTAAAAATTTATAGATTTATAGATTGATTGAGGTGATTAATAGGATGATTTAAGCAACAAACAAACATAAATTAAATAGTCAAACGTCAATCATTTATTTATAATTGATATAACTTTTTAATTTCATATGTTCCATTAACACCAAACAAACCAAATGAAGCCAAAACATTTGATAGAAGTTAGCTATGGTGCTTAGAATGATGGCTTTTTTTTAATTATCTGAGAAAAGACTTAATAACACCAGCATGATCAAGGACCTCTAACCATTAATGTGAAATTTATAATCCATAACAACAATGATATTTAAATGAGCAAAAGTCTGAATATACTACATTTCCAATGGAAGTTCCCTTTGAACTTATAATGACTTACAAAATGGAGAACTGGAGAGAAGTGCTGAATGACAACTACACAAGATCGATATATGAGAAAACAGAACATTTTATGAAGCAAAACAAATGAAAAGAATTACTGCAATAAAGAATGCATTTGTTTCTCTGAAAATGATGGTAATTTTAAATGAATGTCTATGAAGTCTAATTACAAGCATTGCTTTGAAGCAACTGAAGAAGGTCATTTTACCTGGGAAAGTGATGGAATGAATATTCTTTCAGAATTTAACCGCCACGTACCATCCAACTAAGTGTTAGGTTACCATTTAGGATGGTTGCCATTTTGTAGTGCTGTCCAAGGTCATAGTGGACAAATTCCCTGGTTAGTGGTAGCCTAGCGGTTAAGGTGCTGGACTATGGACCAGAAGGTCCAGGGTTCAAATCCCACCTCTGCCAAGCTGCCACTGTTGGCTCCTTGAGCAAGACCCTTAACCCACAATTGCTTGGATTGTAAGATTGTACCCATTGTAAGCCGCTCTGGATAAGGGCGTCTGCTAAATGCTGTAAATGTAAATGTAGTGCACTACATTACCTAAAAAAAACACCAATTCTGGTGTACAACTAATGTTCACCACCAGTCTAAAGTAAGTGCTGTCAGAATTCTGTTCTGACATCTCACTTACTAGTTAGTGTTCTAAATAGTATAATTCTAGAAAACAGACTAACAAGTGACCAGGGAACGAGAGAGTAACGGAACAATTTAAGACGCAGTGATTGTTGCCCGCCAGGTAATTAAACAGTTTGAATAGTCAAATACAGTGGAAAGATATCT
This sequence comes from Ancistrus triradiatus, assembly GCA_025084515.1. NCBI lineage: Eukaryota > Metazoa > Chordata > Actinopteri > Siluriformes > Loricariidae > Ancistrus > Ancistrus triradiatus. The sequence goes on along the minus strand of JAJAGP010000075.1, from coordinate 172,130 downwards.
ATCCCTGCTATACTGTATGCCATATAATGTTATATCAAAATAATAAGGTGGATTTCACACAGGTAACCACAGTGTGGCATCATATGCCTAAGCACTATACAGCCAAATACAGACATATGGTGACTCATGAAGAAGAAAACAGTTTTCTCTCTCATTAATAATAAAAAAAGCTGCAAACTAGTTAGAGTTAGCTCGTCATTATTCATTTATAAAGATTCAGTACACATGTCAAAAGAAATACCTCACAAAATACAAAAATAAAACACTTTTGTGAGTATGACATTACTAGTTCTTCTGGGAGCCCAATGCCCCCATAGCTACAATATAATAACACAAGACAGTGCCCTTCTTGAGGTATCTGGGTGTAAAGGCTTGGCTTAAGTTAAGACATTACAAGTAACACATACTAACCATAACCTCAGGGCACCCAAACCGAAGCCTGACTTAAGTAACCAACAGTAACTATAAAAATGAAAACTAGCCAAATGTCCTCACAAGGTCATGATTGTCACGTTTTCTTATGATCATGTTGACATTCAGCTCCCGCAAGGACATAAATACAAGCCTTCCATGGCTCCTACCCCACCCCCTCACCCAATCTGTTTCCTTTATTGCTCAAGTTGACACGCACCTTTGGTCCCACTGTGCAACACTACTAATTTTTAGATTTGATTAGAAAACTCGGGCACTTCATTTATCTTCACGCACACAGCCTCCTCTCTCTCTCTCTCTCTCTCACATCCACATGCATGCACACACACACACACACACACACACACACACACACTTATCTTCCACAAATCATTTTTCTACATTGTGGCAGCCTTTGCATTAAAGCACCAGGGTTAATCTGTATGTGTGTGCGTTTGTGCGTGCGTGCGTGCATGCGTGCGTGTGTGTGTGTGTGTGTGTGTGTGTATAAACAGGTACTGCTGCTTTTTCCCTTCTCTCCTATGTGGCCACAAGAGACTGATTCTCTCTCCTTTCTGAAGGATTTATGCTTTCCACTGGTGCACTGAGTTTGCACACTGGGCTTAAAGCACTAATATCTGTAAAGTCTTATGAAGAAAAAAAAAAAACATCCTATTCTCACACATTCTCCCTGACCATTTTTTTCTTTACATTTCTCCTTTATTTGCTTTACTATTTCACTGAACAATCTGAGTCTGACTCTAACAGTGAAGAATGAAAGACCGTAATGCATGCTTCCATACAATTTGGTTATTGTGCTCTACAACTCAGAGCACTGTCATGTTTTCACATAAGTTTGTGCCTCTTCGGTGAAATACTACAGCATTAAATCTAGTGAATGCAAGAAGTCTTCTAACAGGTGTGTTAACATATTCCATGTACTGAGAAAAAAATCAAACCTCTGTTTACTAAACTACTCTTTTGGAAGTCAAAATCTTTGTATGAAACAATGTCCAGCCAGATACTAGTAGCTGGTGCTTACACTCAGTGGCCATTTTGAGCGGCACAGTGTCTCAATGGGTAGTGCCGTCAACTCACAGTAAAAAGGTCCTGGGTTTGATCCCAGGCGGAGTGACCTGTGTCCTTTCTGTATGGAATCTGTAAATCCTCCCTGTGTCCACGTAGGTTTACTCCGGGTTCCTCCCACAGTCCAAAGACATGCACTAAGTTAATCCATTAAGCGAAATTGCCGTGACCTGAGTTGATGTGACCCTGTCTTGATGTAACCTTGTTGTAAATAAATGTAAATAAATCCAAACACACAGTGGTCATCTTATTATGTGCAGTTTGTAGGTACACAACAAAGCCATACACCTCACCTTTCAATGGGAATGGAATAGCATTTTTATTGAAGGCTTTTATGACTTCTTGAGTCGAGACAAAAAATTTTCTCGGCACTCGTCGTTTGCTCGATACTCAGTGCTTCAACTTGTATGAGTTGAGTCGTGCGACTCTTTTCAGCTGAAACTCGATTCACAATTCAGTACACAGGGATTCAGATTCACAATAGCTCTCGCTCAGTGCAGATCTGTGCTGTGTTTCTTGTGTTTTTCTTTATTTTTATTTTATATCTACAGTTCAGCGGTCTTAGTGCAAATAAGTCCCCATGCGTCCTAAAGAGGTTAGCAATAAGAGCCAACAAAAAGGAAAATAATGAGAACCAATGCACAGTATGATACTCTCCCAGATATACTGTACTTTTATACTGCAGCCAGCCGAGCAGCAGCATGCCAAGTTTGCCAATAATGTAAGCGGTTTGCTTTTACTTTTCACTTTTAATCTTTTATTCACTAAATTACATGAAATTCCGCAACACTTTATAAGTGTTGTGTTATTATTTTGGCCAACTGTAGGTTAATGTATGTGTGTTAAGCATGTTTGACAGGCTCCCCTATGATACAGTATAGACTATATTAAATGCCTCCTTCAACTACTTATGGATTTGTTGGAACATATCCCCATCACAAATCAGGGAGCACCTGTACAACAGGATGCTCCATTAAGTCAGATAATGCTTTATACAGTGGGGAAGTTCTGGGGGTCTGGAACGGATGAATTCAATTTACATTATTCCTTATTGGAAAAGTTAGCGCTGTACTTGTCGTTTTTGGTACTCGGTGAGCCTTCTTTAACTAAATTATCTTCAAGTGGTTCCTATATGCTTGGAATGAAAGCCCACCCTTCAAGGAAAATGTGTAGATAATGTGGCTAAGGACTATATTAAGAAACTTGTGAGTTTCCCAGCTCTAACAAGTTGCTGTTGTTAGGCATGTGAGCATTGCCATGGGCAAGCTCAGTTGTATAAGGATGCTTGCTAAATGCAATCAAAAGACCCTAGTTCTTTTTTTCGGAACTTTAAGTTGGACCTTTAAGCCATTCAACCAGATTTAACACTTAATTAATAAAAGAGTGAAAAAATGTTACTTCTCCAGAAAGGTAATTTCTCAGTATTATATTACTTTACTGTCACTGTTAAATGGCAGCATTTAACCCTCTGTGGGAAGAATAATGCTCTCCCAATAGATTTGTGCTGATGTCAGCAGTGTGTATGTATGTGTGCTACTGGTCCATTTCCTGAGAGTTAGTTCTCATGCACAGTTACTGCACTTAGTGTATCAGAGCAAAACATTAAAAGAAGGACATACAGTGAGATGTAACACACACACACACACACACACACACACAAACACTGCACTGGGAGAGTGCGAGAGCGAGGGAAAAGGGGAGGGAGAGAGGGAGCAATGAAAGGTTCATTTAACCAGTAGACAGAGGCAGACAACGCTGGTGAGAGAGAGGTATGACAGAAAGCCGACCACTGAGAAAATATGAAAGACAAAATCCTGGTGGGAAGTGGATATACTTATTATTAGTCCCCGTATGGAACTAAAACAGGACGCACATGAAATGAAGAACGAAGAAAGAAATACAAAAGGATACGGCATTGCTACTCCTAAGGTCAGTACTTTACACAGTATAGGTGATGCCATGTTTTTCAAGTTTCTTGCTTTTCACTGAAAGACGATGAAATATATTTAACAATTTATTAAGGCAATTAAATACGAGTTAAGTGCAAATATACACCTACACAGTCACCTGAGCGCAATCTAGCAATTTGTTTTAAAGCCAGGAGGACAAGTAAGGTACATAGCAACAGCCTGGAGTTGTAAGTGACAAAATTATGATGATGATTCTAATGCTGTATAATATTAATCAGCTAAAGATTTTACTGAAGATAACTTTGTTACCTAATTTTGTACTTATTCTCCTACATGATGATTTCTGCGAGACTATATTTGTCTGAAAGTGTGAGTCTGATTAGACCTTTGACGCTTGATAATCTACATATCAATAATGCAGTACTTTTAAATGCACAGCTGATGAAAATGCTTGATATGAGTTCACATGGTGTGCTGATGCAGACTGATATTGAGTTCAGAGGATGGTATAGAATCACTGTTTATATTTATATATTTACTAAGTAGTGATGTCATGGGATTAGATATAATCCGCATACTCAAAGTGTGTGTGTGTGTGTGTGTGTGTGTTTTCATGTTGCATAAAAGCAAGAAAGCAGGTGTGCAATCCCACCCATCTGTCCAAAGTGAGCTTTAATTCCGGGGTGTGTGTGTGTGTTTGTGTGTGTCTGTGTGTATTCTATCTTGTACTCTCTAGGTCATGAGGAAAGTGTCCCTACTGTACATACCCACATCTGTGCTAGATGCAATGCAATCCATTTCAGATCACCAATAAGTTTAGTCCTTAATTAATGTATGTACATATATTAATTATTTTATTCAATTTACTAAGATGCTGTCCAGTTGATATAGATAGACAGATAGATCCAGCAGCTTAGTAAATTTAATAAAATAATAAATATAATAACTTTCATTTAATTACAATACCGTTTTTCTTCTTATCTATAGGGGCACTACTATACTATTGTAAACTACCAAACCACAGCATCGCACATATGAGGCAGCTAGTTTATAGCTAACTGATTTCGGATTAGACTAGTTACATTAAATTTGTGCAATGAAATAAATCATGCTCTATCAGATACCTGTATTATGCTCAAATGTTAAATGTTTTGTGTGTATCTTCATTTTATTTAAACTCATCGAATTAGACTGCTTGGTAAAAACCCTACGAACACATCTGGTGGTTCAGGGACACAAATAAGTCTCAGGGGAATGAGGACTGGGTGCAAGACACAGAGGAGGGAGTGCACTTACAAGAAAAAGAGCCACAGACCCAGCCTCCATTACTTGAGATGGAAACTTAGGAACACAAACAACAGAAATGTGAGTGCCAACTGTCATGCTTAATCTTGGGGATCCTGCTAGACCAGGGGCCAGACGAGATCTTAATTGCTCATGCCTTGAGGTTAGTGGACAACCGACATGGGTTTTATCTAGAGAGCAGAGTGACCGATGGGAGATATATGCCGATATCACATTTCTTTGCCACTGATAAAATTCTTCTGATAAAAAAATCACTGAACATAAATGAATACTTATTTAAGGTATAAATGCCCTGTTTCAGTCTGCATTCTGTTTTTTTATTCATAAATAATAGATGAATAAATAAAATTAAATATATTAAATAAAATTCAATAAAAAAGAATAATTAATAAATGGCTCCTCCCTCTGAATGTTCTCTCACTTCCTATCTTAGTTTATAGTCACTCAGTGGTCCCAGTTTATGAGCTGCAAACTAATGCAGGAAGCAAAGTTTCTGTGCATTTTCTCCACTATTTTTGAAATCTCAGCCAAAGTCAATTATCTAAAAATTGACTAATCCACTAACACTACCTGAGATGTGACCTGCTGTAGTCCTGAAGGGTTTTCCCTATTGCCAGAAGAACAACAGACTTAAGAAAAGATATGCAACTGGTGAGTTCTCCATTGATCAGCATGGCACATGGCACTCGCCTTCTTGTGGTGTAGATGTGTGTTCCTAAATTCTGCTTTTAGAGGAGGCTTCCAGTTACACAGCTGATTTTTGTAATGGGGGCTGTATGTGTGGCACTTGACACAGACCAGCGGTGTTCAATTTGCCAGATTTAATTTGGCAATATGCGTTAAAATGTAGTCATTATCATGTACAGAAATGTTATTTTATTGAAAAAATTTACAAAGTATGCAATCTTACCAAATATTACAATATGACTGTATAGACCCTGTCTGTCTCACTCTTCCCTTCTGGATTTGTGTGTACTAGGTAAAATACTAAAACACTTTATTACAGACCTGAGCTTCTGTATATGGAAATTAGATGCGTGACCCTGGAGTGCAGCATGAAATCAAGTGGGTTTTCAGTGGAACAGTTTCATTGTGAATCCACATTAAAATTGGCCAATCAGGCGATCTGCATATCTTTGAATGATGCAGCGTCGGTGCTAGGCTAGCCAGCGCCAGTATGTCAGAAACTACCAACTTGTGGAGTTTGCTGAGAAGGTTGTGCTCAAGGAAAAAAAAAAAACAACATCCACTGAAAGGGTTCTTGTGGATGTAAACAGCTCATCGACAAAAGGGGTCAGAGGAGGATGTCAAAAATCGTCCTGACTAATACAGCCGAATACAGTCGGAAACAGTGCTGGTGCTCCAACAACAAGTCTGAACACACAACTCATCATTCCTTAGCATGGATAGGATATAACAGTAGAAGACGAGTTCAAGTGCCATTGCTGCCTAAGGGAAAGAGAAATCAAGACTCCAGTGGGCAAAACAGCACAAAAATGGATCACTGAGCAGAAGAAAAACATTGCCTGGTCAGATTAACCCAGATTTCTTGCACCACACTGGTGGGTGGATTGGAATTGGGCACAAGCTGTATGAATTGATGAACCCTTCCTGTAAAGTGTCAACAGTTCAGGCAGGTGGAGGTGGAGTAATGGTGTGGGGAACAATTTGTTGACACACCCTGGGTCTTCTGATGCCTATGGGAGGACATTTGGACAATAGGGCTTGTCAGCATTGAGGCTGACAGGTTCATCCCTTCGTGACAGCTGTTTACCCTATGGCAGAACACTTTCAGTAGGACAACGCATCCTGTCACAAGGGTAATATAGTTATGGATTGGTTCCAGGAACATGAAAGTGTTTTTAATCGCTTCCCTGGCCTTCAAAGTTTCCAGATCTTAATCGTATAGAGCATCTATTTGATGGGATATAGAAGCTGTTCCGACCATGTCAGTACCTCCATCTAATTTGTGCCAACTGCAAGAAGCTATCCTTTCCACATGGGTCAATATTCCTGCAGAATAAATTCAACACCCAGTCGAATCTATGCCATGATGAGTTGCTGCACTTCTGAATACTAAAGGAGATCAAACAAGCTACTAGAACACATGTGAACCCCTTAATAATTTTCTGAACTTCTCCATAAATATGAAACAACATCAAAGTCCTAAAAGTAGATGACAAATGAGAGAGAAATATAATACTTGGTCATTTATTAATTAACAAAAGTCATCCAATACTCCATATTTGTGAGTGCCAGAAGTATGAGAACCTTTAGGTTTAGCAGTTAATTTGAAGATGAAATTAGAGTTAGGTGTTTTCAATCAATTGGATGATAATATGGTGTAAGTGGGAACCCTGCTGTATTTAAAGAACACAGTTCTATCAGAGTCTGATCTTCAAAACATGTATGAGGAAGTCTATCATGGAATGAGTAAAAGACCTTCTGAGGACCTCAGGAAAAAAACTGGTGATGCTCATCAGATTTCAAAGGTTACTAAACCATCTCTGAAGAGTTAAGACTCCACCAATCCACAGCCAGACAGACTACATACAGACAATTTCAAGACTAATTTTCACTCAGTCAACCAACAGTAAAATTAGTTCAAGAGCATGGTGTATGTAAGAGCAATAGTTCATGAGTTCAAAACGGACACCAGAGTAACTTATGAATGTCTAACTCCATCCCAGAGTTAAAGGTGTACTGTATGGAGGAATGCACTAAAATTCCTCCAAGCCACCAAAACTAGATCAAATCCATATAATGTGATTGTTTCCCAGGCCGTTTTGATTCATTATAATGCACCAAGAAACTCTCTAACACTGATATATACTAAAGTTCATGATACACAGTATATGTACAAGTTACATATGTACAGTGGGGCAAAAAAGTATTTAGTCAGCCACTGATTGTGCAAGTTCTCCTACTTAGAAAGATGAGAGAGGTCTGTAATTTCCATCATATGTACACTTCAACTATGAGGGACAAAATGAGAAAAAAATCCAGGAAATCACATTGTAAGATTTTTAAAGAAATTAATTGTAAATTATGGTGGAAAATAAGTATTTTGTCAATAAATTTGGTTCAGCTCAATACTTTGTAACATAACCTTTGTTGGCAATGACAGAGGTCAAACGTTTCCTGTAAGTCTTCACCAGGTTTGCACACACTGTAGCTGGTATTTTGGCCCATTCCTCCATGCAGATCTCCTCTAGAGCAGTGATGTTTCGGGGAAACATGGACTTTCAACTCCCTCCACACATTTTCTATGGGGTTGAGGTCTGGAGACTGGCTAGGCCACTCCAGGACCTTGAAATGCTTTTTACGGAGCCACTCCTTCGTTTCCCGAGCGGTGTGTTTGGGATCATTGTCATGCTGGAAAACCCCAGCCACATTCCATCTTCAATGCTCTCACTGATGGAAGGAGGTTTTGGATTAAAATCACGATACATGGCCCCGTTCATTCTTCCCTTAACACGGATCAGTCGTCCTGTCCCCTTTGCAGAAAACAGCCCCAAAGCATGATGTCTCCACCCCCATGCTTCACAGTAGGTATGGTGTTCTTGGGATGCAACTCAGCATTCCTCTTCCTCCAAACACAACGCAACGAGTTGAGTTTTTCCCAAAAAGTTCTATTTTGGTTTCATCTGACCACATGATATTCTCCCAATCCTCTTCTGGATCATCCATATGCTCTCTGGCAACTTTCAGACGGGCCTAGACATGTACTGGCTTAAGCATGTACTGGCTTTGTTACTTTGGTCCCAGCTCTCTGCAGGTCATTCATCAGGTTCCTCAGTGTAGTTCTAGGATTTTTGCTCATCGTTCTCATGATCATTTTGACCCCACGGGATGAGATCTTGCGTGGAGCCCTAGATCAAGGGAGATTATCACTGGCCTTGTATGTCTTCCATTTTCTTACAATTGCTCCCACAGTTGATTTATTCACACCAACCTGCTTGCCTATTGTAGATTCACTCTTCCCAGCCTGGTGCAGGTCTACAATTTTCTTCCTGGTGTCCTTCAACAGCTCTTCGGTCTTGGTTGAGTTTGGAGTCTGACGGTTTGAGGCTGTGGACAGGTGTCTTTTATACAGATAATGAGGACAAACAGGTGCCAATAATACAGGTAACGAGTGGAGGACAGAAGAGCTTCTTAAAGAAGAAGTTACAGGTCTGTGAGAGCCAGAAATCTTGCTTGTTTGTGGGTGACCAAATACTTATTTTCCACCATGATTTACAATAAAATTTTTTAAAAGTCCAATGTGTAAACTACAATGTGATTCCCTGAGCAAAAAGTACAGGGTGGGTGTGATATACTTGTGTAGGCTGAACAGTCAATCATTGTAAAGTTCAATTGATCTGCATAGTCTATAAATAACAGCAAGTTATATAATGTAGTGTTCTAAGCCACATTGACATTGAAGTTTGCATGACATTACCTTGATGCATTTTGGCTAAGTATTTACAAAAAACGCTAGTATTGACATCATAGAAGCTCTTTTTATTCATAACATCCTACACTGAACATCTTATACACAATTCCTACTCATATTCTTTATATTTGGTTAAGTATGGACCCTGAAGAGCATAATTTAATTGACTGGTCACACTCAGAGGAGGGCTGAGCCTGGTTAATTTCAAGGTTTCTTTTTTAATAAGCATTTCCCCCAAACCACTGCTTTAAAAATATAAATGCTATACTTAACCCATCCATCCTATTCATTACAAAAAACATCATTACACACACTATGACTGTACAAAAACAAGGGACATATTTATACTAATTGCTGTTGATTTTCAGCCCAGAAATTGGAAGCTGATAGGAGCTTTCCACAGAACTGTCTCATGAGTTTCCAAAACTGGGCATCTGCTTTGTACACTACATCTCCTTATCCTTTGGTTTGGCACTGTAAGTGTGTCTACAATTGCTCCCAGTCTACATAAGCCTCAGCTTGTTAGTGGGAATCTTTTGTTCAACAAAAGCACCCATTCGAGGTCCTCAGACACTATTTTGCATGTAAACAAATTATTAAGCACTTTCTGGGGAAGATAAACATTAGGCTAATTTGTCAGTGAATTTCCCTCTTGTCTTGTGCAATCACTGTTAAGACACTGAAGTAAGTTCCACATGGGCATTGCATAATCCATGAGGGAATGTGCACAATGTGCTGAGCAACAGCTCAAAAGAACAAAGAAAAGGTAGAGCAGACAACACCAAGCATCCCTCCTGCTTTGGTTTGAACCTGAACACTAATCCAGTCTAACTGTCTAATAATGTCTCCTTAACCTGTTCTATGCACAGTGGAAGCAGACCACCACACAGAAACTTACATCTACAGAAATTAGTGGCCCAGTTTACAGTATATGCTTATAATTAGAAACTGTAGCTCTTTTTTTTTCTTGCAAAATTGTTGTGCTAAATGGACAGGGTAGACATGAAATGACAAGTTTCCCACAGCAAGACTGTAAAATGAGTGTAGGTACTTGTGTGTGTGTGTGTGTGTGTGTGTGTGTGTGTGTCTGTATATATATTGAGCCCCCCTGCAATCATACATCATGCATTTACATTTACAGCATTTAGCAGACGCCCTTATCCAGAGCGACTTACAATTGGTACAGTCTTACAATCCAAGCAATTGTGGGTTAAGGGCCTTGCTCAAGGACCCAACAGTGGCAGCTTGGCAGAGTCGGGATTTGAACCCTGGACCTTCTGGCCCATAGTCCAGTACCTTACCCGCTAGGCTACCACAGCTACATTCTAAATACATTCCAGGGTTTCTGCTATGTAAAAAATGGATTTTTGCATCAAACTAAGATTTACTGTATACTAGTGACTGTGTACTGTAACCAACATCTATTCACAAAGTTGCCATCCCTTCAAATTCTTTATCTGTTCATCTGGTGCATCAATTTCCAAAAACAGGGTCGTTCACTAACACAGCTCACACAAAGAGTACAATTCTGCATTAGTTAGAGGGCTGATATGGTACAACACAGACAAAGGAATTTCTTACCAATAAGTTATCATTTTTGCAGCGCAAATGTTCAGGTTTCAGTTGGTTAAGTTTTAATGCCATTTTTGTGCAGACAGGCAATTTAGAGAAAATGTACTGAATGCTGTTACACTAAAAACTTAAGATTAATAATTCATTTCACTTGTAATAATTACTGTAAAGGTGATTTGTGTGTTCAGTAAAAAGTTGCATTTGAAATGAATTACAATGTTTTCAATAAATTACAGTACAGTTTGGAGGCAAAAGACATGGACATTTGTGTGGGAGTGATGGAGCTCGAAAATATTCTTATCTGCAAAAGAAGGGCACTGCAGAAAAAGTTTGGGAACCGCTAAACTAAATGCATATATAGATATAATAACTGTAAATCATATAAGAAACTGTAATTAGCTGTACATAATTTGTATCTTCATATTTAACTGTTTTTTAACTTTATTTATGTTTGTGTTTTAGAGGAAAGAAAAGTCATTTTTAAATCCAAGTGTGTATATATATATATATATATATATATATATATATATATATATATATATATATATATATATATATATATATATACATAAAGTGAAAAAAAGAATTATCAGTTCATATTTCTTATGTTTAAAAAATAATACCATGGTAAATATTTAATTTTTTTTTCCTATATAAAGCCAAAATCAAAAGCAAAAACAGTCCCCCAAAAGCCCAAATCCTGTAAAGGCTAATTTCTGACAAAATGTGATCTAAACACTCAACAGCACTGTTACATGTTTTATAGCAAGTCAATATACAGTGGTAGCTCAGTTTTCATTGTTAATTCGTTCCAGAAGGCTTATCAAGAACCAAAAAGCGACGAGTCCCAAGGAGCTTTTTCCCATAAGGAATCATGTAAATTGAAATTAATGTGTTACAGATCCCAGAAAATCCACACTGTATAAGGGATGATATGCATTATTGGATTGTATAAAACACTTACGTTAACCTATAGTTGGCCAAAACCATTAACACAAAGCTTATTTTATAATAAAGCATTCATGTAAAAAATTTCGTAATTTAGTGAGTAGTTGAGCGAAAGTGAAAAGGACCCATGGGGGACTTATTTGCACTAAGAATACATTACTGTAGATGTAAGTATAAAACACATGATAACCACAGCACAGACTTTCTCTGAGCAAGGACTATTATGAACCTGAATCACTGTGTACTGAATCATGACTCATGAATCATGAATCGTGTTTTGGCTGAAACGAGTTGTGCGGCTTGACTCATACCAGCTTAAGCAAGTGCGCCCACACACACACACAACACAACAACCACACACAACACAACAACCACACACACACACACATAAATGCACACACTCTCTAACTGCAAGCCAGGATGCATTAGGTGATTGAAAATCTTCAGAATTGATGTGTGCATGCTTGTGTGTGTGTGTGTGTGTGTGTGTGTGTGTGTGTGTGTGTGTGTGTGTGTGTGTAAGCAACCACACACCATTGCATTCACACCCCTTCTCTGTCCATACACAAAGGACACAGTTTACAGAGTCATATGAATGCATATACAATTAAGACAAGACAGCTAGCTATTCATAACAGCTGTGAAAGGCATTGATATATTTCCCTATTTCTGCAGCTAGCAGCTATCCAAAAGTGCTAACTTTGATCTTAGTGAGTCAGCTGTAAGCCTCTAAATGGTGATAAATGTCTGGTGAAGCATATGAAGGTATTTCTCTGAAATATATTGAGAACGTAGACATGAAAACAGTTTAAAGTAAGCTTCAACTTGTTCGACAAAGATGAGTTACATCAATTTACAGGAGCAGCTAATTGTCAAAAGGTATCGGCATCTGGATGAATGCGGCACCAGTTCTTGTGTGTGCAGAATATTTTAGGACCATTATCAACAAAGATAGTGTTATGGAAATGGGCCCAAAAGGCAAATCAACTGGCAAAAGGTTGTTTCACATTTGCTCTCAAAGGACACTTGTAAGAGAAAGATGCTGGATTTCTGACTGGCAAAAATCTTTGAATCTCACCCCATTCCCTACTTGCTTGGAATTATTTGGAACAGCAGGTTAAACACTGAAATAGAAACACACATTTAAGCAGAATTGCACATAAAGATAGTGCATTTGTCTACTAAAATGATCAGGAAGTCTCAGCACACTGGTAGAACCTCACTTGACAGGATTAGTACTGTTATTGAGGCACGGGGCATGGTGTGACCAACCAGAAATGGCACAATTTACTTTTCGACACAAAGTTTATAAACCAGGGCAAACACTGAGAGGGAAGAGATTAAAAGTAACAGTGGTGATTGAAAATGGTATGTGGTTGGCATAAGGCAACATGGTTAAATGGTAGCTGAATAAGAAGTGAGTGAAACAATTCGCTCTGTGATGAGGACATATGTAGTGGTACAACAAGTGGTCATGGCGTGCTTACACCGGCACCCTGTGATCTATGAGAATAGGTGCTAAACCCACATGATCAGGAAATGCAGGCTTGAAACTTAAAAAACAAACAAACAAAACATAAGGTAGAAACTCTTCTATAAAACTGGACTACAAACAAGAATCTCTTATCAAGTAGTAAAATAAAAGGCAGCTGCCACTGTGTTTGGATTCTGCTGGCGACAATTAACAAAAGTGTAAATATACAACAAAATGAGTACAGGTAGGCCCTCGATTTGCGATGGGGATACTTTCCGACAAGTCCATCATAAGATGAATTTATTGTAAACCGAGGAGTTTTACTGTATACCTAGGGACTGTGGTAGCCTAGCGTTTAAGGTACGGGACTATGGACCAAAAGGTCCAGGGTTCAAATCCCACCTCTGCCAAGCTGCCACAGTTGGGTCCTTGAGCAAGACCCTTAACCCACAATTGCTTGGATTGTAAGACTGTATCAATTGTAAGTCGCTCTGGATAAGGGCGTCTGCTAAATGCTGTAAATGTAAATGTATACCTACATGCTTAAAACACTTACATTAACAAACAATTGGACAAATCATTAACATAAAGCTTATTTAATAATTATTGAAATATATAATTAAGTATTGAATATGTCATGTGATTTATTGAATAATATATTGAAAGTGAAAAACAAAGATTACTGTCAACTTTTCCTCATTACATTTCCCATCGCTCATCACTCCCGCCATGTGACTCCCTACGTCACACACTGCTGAGTTCTTCGTTCAGCACGGGAGAGTGCAGCAGAGTATCATACTACATACCGCTTGCCCGGGCAAAAAGCAAAAATCTAATTCAGAATATGGTTTCTGCTGAATGTACGTTTGTTATCGGATTCCCATTGTAAAGTCAAAATATCATAAGTCGTTCCATCATAAAACAGAGAGTACCTGTATATTAGATCTGCATTCAAGCTAATCATGTGCTGTAACCAAGTAGAAATGTAAAAACGAGACATGTCAATGAGAAAACTGAGACATTTTTCGATATTGCTTTGCTTATTTTATGAAGTATACATTTGATCATATGTTTTTTTAAGAAGAATATACAACAAATTGGAGATAAGTGTTAGAGGGAAAGCTTGAGGGCGTAGCATCTGCTCACTTTCACCCCAAATCATGAAAACTTTGAAAATAGGTTTCCCAGAATGTCTTGCTACAGATTTGCATAACTTATGTCTGCATAAGGCTAGGTCTTATTTAAGCTACATACAGTAATGAGTTGTCTTGTGAGCCACAGCACAAGACAATGTCACCCTGGATTGTTTGGACTGTGGCCAGTTTGATTTAGAGAATCATTTACAGCACTCTCCTCTCAGCACTGCAAAACAAACACGCACATACTACATACAGAGCACATGGCCACGTTTCACCCTATAGATTTTGAGTTCAAATCACAACAATGCCTCAACCATCTATGGCAGGAAGACCAAAGGCTAATTGTCTCTGCTGTCTAGGTGAAAGCTAGGGCTGTACTGGCCTCTGTTAATTAGTGTTGATGCTAGCAATCATGGGCATCTGTGCATTCACTAGGGATGTAGCAAAACACTCGGTTCAGTTCCTTCAATTCATGATAATGGGTTCATGACTGGATATTCTCATGATTTAACACACAGGCAAGCCAAAACAAACATCCAAAATAATCAAAGTGAGAAATGACTCAGTCGTGCAGAAAAATGACTAATTAGTCAGATATTGTGAAACACATCTTTGAGTGGTTCAGCCATTCAGGCTAATTGTATACTGCTTAATCAATATGCGTAAAAAATTATCCTCATCTCATTTTTGCATTGCAATGCATCGTATCACTGTGCGATCCAGAGATGTACTGACAGGGAAGTATCGGGAAACTTCAGTCAAGTTTCTGAGAAATTGTCTTAGACATGCATTAACCATAGTGTATCTTTTCTTTCTTTTAATCAACTTTACACTGTAACTGTTTACACGAGCTGCATTACAGTATGGTTGCTTGTACTGCATATATTCTAGTACTGAACCAGTATGGGATACTGATGTGGCACCATAAGTAATATCCACACAAGGCTGAGACTTGATGACTATACATTTTATTAAGGTACAAACACATAAAGCAATAGAGACACTGTCCCAAATGGCACTCCAAGCCATTCAGTATGCACTTGGATCAAGATGTTACAGTATTTTTTTTCTCTGGTTGACTGATGGAAGAAAATCAAAGCCTATATAGTTACTTATTTATAAAGATTGTAAGGACCCTCTTAGAGAGCTCCTAACATAGCAGGGCTGTGGTAGCCTAGTGGTTAAGGTACTGGACTATGGACCAAACGGTTCAGGGTTCAAATCCCACCTCTGCCAAGCTGCCACTGTTGGGTCCTTGATCAAGGCCCTTAACCCACAATTGCTTGGATTGTAAGTTTGTATCAATTATAAGTCGCTCTGGATAAGGGCGTCTGCTAAATGCTGTAAATGATCTAGTGTGTGATTGACTCACTGTTATTCAGTTTTTGGAGAACATTTCTTCTGCCTCGTCGTCTTTCTGGATTTTTCTCCTCTGCTCTAAGAGAACTCCTCCTAAAGGTTCTCCTTCCTACTCCTAACAGTTCAACAGGAGCTCTTTTAGGGGTTAAGATGCTTTATGACTAACTTTTATCTTTACGAGGATCTACTCCTAACTTTGAGAGAGCAACACGCATTTTTTCTTAGAATTTCATCACTAGGAGCTACTCTTAGATCTAAGAATAGTTATGAATATGGCACCAGATTTTTACAAATAAAAACTGACAGCATGGACAAATATCTGCTTGCATTGAGTGACCAAGACAGTGGACCCCTGTGGCAACAGGTTGGAACCAGTCAGCTGCTGGAAAAGCAGAGTGGTGTGGGCCTAGTCATATGAGAAGCACAACAATTTGAACTGTAGCACGGCATTGTGATGACTAGTTATCGTGATGAACACAAAGTACCTTAAAGATAGGAATTTTATGGGTGTTGCTTTTAAAACTCTCAACCTGTATTTTTTAATACATTTTAAAAGTAA
This sequence comes from Ancistrus triradiatus, assembly GCA_025084515.1. Taxonomy (NCBI): domain Eukaryota; kingdom Metazoa; phylum Chordata; class Actinopteri; order Siluriformes; family Loricariidae; genus Ancistrus; species Ancistrus triradiatus. The sequence goes on along the minus strand of JAJAGP010000075.1, from coordinate 155,932 downwards.
TTTTAAAAGCCGTAAAGTTAAGTAAACATATTTAATTGTATCCAGGTGTAAAGCGTCCTTGGGTATCTTGAAAGGCGCTATACAAGTGGAAATTATTATTATTAAATTATTAATTGAGAGCTTAAGTTTACCCTCTAGTATATCCTTAGCTACAGTGTTCGACCACCCATGAGCAGCAGCTTGAAGAGATGCATGTTAGCTTCCAATCTCCTAGATTGTAAATCACTTATGGGAATATGAACATTGGGGTAAAGATGAGCAATTATTAAACTAGCAGAAAGAGGTAAAACAAAAACTCTGTGAAGCAAGATTTGAATAAGTATTGAGGGTAGTGCACTAAAGAAAAACAAATCTGTAATAATTATGCAAAATGCCACAGTGTACTAATTACTATTTACTAATATAGAGAAATGCGCCATTTAAAATCCTGTGAATGTTCTGTGAAAAAGGACGTTGACCAAAATATATATAGTTTAGAAACTTTGCACACAGTGTTTTATTTTAAACAATAACAGTAATTAAAATACAATATGAAAACATTTAGTACAGTACTGCACAACACAGTAATCCTTATCTTTGTAATCTTCGGTAAAATTTGAAACACGGATAGAGAGTGGGATGTTACCGTGGTGTTTTCAGCCTTCAAGACTGTGATTCTCTTTTTAGTCAGCAGGTGTCGCAACGGTTCACTCATTCTAGTTTTCTGACATTCCGACATGAATAAGATAAATATAGACAGATTTTTATTTCCTATTATAATCCCTAAGACTTCTGCCATTGATCGGATGGATGATAAATGGTACATATATAATGTATGTACTGCATGTACTGTATGTAGCGTATAATATATATATATATATATACACACGCACTTTATTATACATTATAATACAGTACACATTATCCTTTATCAAGCATCTGTTTACTCAGAGATAGAGATCACCTTGAGGCACCTTGACCACACTTGCTGAACACACTTTTAGGACCCACAGTGAACATTTTTATGTGTTTTCTGTCTATGAAGCAACCAAAGATGTGTGCCATATACACTATATTTCCAAATGATTGTAAACACCCCTTCTAATTAGTGATCTTAGTTATTTCAGACACAACCACTGCTAAAATGTTCATAATATAACGCACACAGGTACAGGATATACATAGACAAACAGTGGCAGAAGAATGGGCTGTGCTGAACACCTCAGTGACTCTCAATATGTCACTTATATAGGTTTCCACCTTCCCAGCATGTCAGTTAATCAACTTTCTGCTTTGCCCCAATAAAACAAAGTCCATAAAGAAATGGTTTGCCAACTTTGGTGGAGAACTTGGCTGGCTTGCACATAGCCCTGATCTTAACTACATTAGACACCTTTGACACTAATTGGTGCCGCAACTGTCAGTCTTTCAGTCAGTCATGTTACAAAATCTAGTGGAACGCCTTCTCAGAAGAGTGAAGGCTGTTGCAAAGGGAGTGGGGTGGGGAGTCTCCATACTAATATCCATGTTTTTGGATGTTATGTAGTGCTATAAAACTGAATGCATTAATAACATGCTATAATATGGGATACATGTCTGCCATTAATCACATTTTCATTTCTTTACTATGTGAAGCAAGTTTAGTTACAGACTGTGTCCAGAATAATCCCTGTTCAGTGTTCCCTCACTCTGCTAACAATGTTAAGCACTTTTAACCTGTAGATGATTAAATGACACATCCTTACTGCATATGGCTTCATTCAGTACAGTGCGACAGCATATCTCGCAGAGATATTCTGAGGTCCAGTGTCACTGTGCAGATTGACAACCTGCATGGTACAAGCGATACTAGTTTGTTTCTAATAAAAGTAACTTATGAAATGAATACTCTGCAGAATGTATCGTTCTGGTAATAGTTTTAGCGTAGTTTGTCAGTTTATTTTACATATTAACTATTCTGCTGAAGCTGATATTCTGCACTTGTATGGTTAATTAGTGCATTTTAAAGGAAATAAATGTGATTAAACATGATTAGCATGAATAAATATTTAAATCATTTCACAGGAGATCCCGGTTCGATCCCGACCTCGGACTCTGCCTGTGTGGAGTTTGCATGTCCTACCTGTGTCTGAGTGGGTTTATTCTGGTTGCCCCCCTTTCCTCCCACATTCCATCAAAGCCAAAATTGGCGTAAAATAAAATAAAGCCCAAGCCCAATCATTTCACAGCATGAATATATGGCCATTATCCTCCACTGTTTGTACTCTTTTTAACTGGGATTTTGTGTGTATGTAAGTGTCTTAATGTGCTTGAGAGGTAGGGTGAGTGTCAAATACATCTCTCTAATGAGCGTTACGCTCTTTTGCTTTTATCTTTATAGAAACTCCTACTTAAAAGAAAGCAGAGTGCACTCCAAAGAGTTCCGTATAGTTAAGGTTTCTCTGAAAATGAAATCATAAACATTAATGCACTTCGGTGGAGCCAGGTGCCAGTACACACAGGACTGAAATGCCACTGTCTGATGGTTCCACATTACAACCAGGCAAATAAAAAGAACATCTAATGGTGTACATGATGAAGAGAGATTATAATTCTAATTTTAATTAATTCAACTCTGTAAACACACAGTGACCAGAGACATCCAAGGATTTGCTTTATGTGGTCAACATAGCTCAGACCTGGCTTAAACTGGCCCATAAAAAGATATCTGATCACTTTTGTCATTTTGCCAATTGTATTATTGGTCCCTATATTTTTAAACATATTAAGTGGCTTGGAAACAAGTATAAAAAGTAATATATACAGAGATTGGATTTCATCAAGTAAATTTGTCTTATATACCAATACATGAAGATTTGTGGACACCTTCTATATAGTGGTCTATGCTATTTCAGTCACACTGCTCACAGGCTTATAATATTAAGCATACAGACATGTAATCTCCATAGGCAATCAAATGTGTAATAAAACATTGTCTCTCAATATGAAATTTTCATAGGTCCATAGATAAAGTTGCACAGGACCCTAACCTCTACCGGACTAATATTCTATTTTATACTACTATACTGCTAGTACCGTATTTTTCGGACCATAAAGCGCACCGGATTATAAGACGCAATATCAACGATCGGCTGCTAACGGGTATATTTCCATACATAAAGCGCACAGGGTTATAAGACGCATGAAATGAAACAAAACTCTTTAAGTTTCCTCGGAAGCTCAGTTTGGTCTTTACCTGGCGCAGGGCGTCTTCTTGCTTCCTCCACCTCCGTACCATTGATTCGTTAATGTTGAATTCTCTCGCAGCTGCTCTATGTCCGTTTTGTACTGCGTGACTGATAGCGTTGTGTTTGAAATCCACTTCGAAAATGAATGAATGAATGCACGTACCCTAATGCTGAAGCACATACCGTATTACTCCGCGATGCTGCGCACTACGGTGGCCGTAAGCTTCGAAACTTACCAAGGCCGTGCTAAAACATTTTGACAGATTTATGAGCGCCGTGTACCATCTACAATCGGTTCTAGGTCAGAAAGCTCAACCAGAATTACTTCATACATTAGACGCACCGCATTTTAAGGCGCACTGTTAATTTATGAGAAAGTTAAAGGATTTTAAGTGCGCCTTATGGTCCGAAAAATACGGTATACTGATATTCATATTTTTGGTTGGAATTTTTGGGTGTCCACACAATTTTGGCTCTGCAGTATATTTGTAGACATGTCTACCTGATCTGTTACTGGAATTCTTATAGAAACAGAGCTGACTATTTACTACCTAGATATGCAGAACAGTATATGTGAAGGTTGCATAGTTCTGTTTCATACCAGGCAACATCAGATGAAATATCAGAATAGGTTGGTTTAGTGTATAAGGCTCTGTGCTACTCATTGGAATTTCTTGAATTCAAAGTGTTACCTCAGGCTGCTCTGGCTAAGGGTGTCTTTATACAATGTAAACACATTCACATGAGTTCACATGCAATGTGTTAAAACAGTGGATCCAACAGTGATCCAGCATTTAGAATTATCAGTCTCTTACCAACATTATCAGTCTGTTACCAACACACACAAATCCAGCGCAGAAAACCCCCACGATTATTCCAAACAATAATGGATAATGTAATTTCAGGAATGTGCTAACTAACTATTTTCCAGTTAGTCTAAGTGAAATTTACATACAACAACATAACCTAACTACATTCATATAATTGGAAACATGAACTGAATGCCACTGATACAGGAAGTGAACCAACAGTGGTGACTCTAAAATACTAATTGGCAGGTTGTGAGTTTAATTCTCCACCACTGTTGGTCCCAAGATTCTTAAACATCAACTGCTCAAATGTAAGCCACTGTGAATTTGTTAAATGCTTTAATTATAATGCCGAAACATGCTAGGCAATGTGCAAGGAAATAATTGTTTAATGTGTCTGTCACTGAGGAAATACATAGCAGGAATGTTTCTACAATATAAAATCATTGAATAGATTTTTGTCCAAAGGAAAATAAACACAGGTCTCTTCGTGTCCTGTAAGTCTAAATACCCAAATGGGTGTATGCTATGTTGTATTTTTTGCACAGAGAGCATTTTTACATGAGTCACAGTGATACAATAAAATTTAAACATGCTTAAGCCCGTAACAAATCCCATGCTATAACACCAATCGGTGTGTCAAAACAGTATGCCATTATTTGTTCCTCAATGTTGTGGAGTACTGCTTGGACTACTACACTAATGTCTTCACTAAGAAAAATGCACAAGATGGGAATGAGAAAAAATAATGATACTGCCCTGGAAACCGCATCAATTATAAATGCTGTTTTAAAATCCTTTCAACATGTATTAACTAAATGAAACCTGATGCAGTAAATTATTATTAAAATCTAATCCATAATGCAATTACAGTACATAAACATTGGCAAAAAGTTATTGTGTAGGCATTGGTTGCATGTATTTAAGTTTCTGTGATAATTCCATGTATCATAGCAAAAAGTTTTTCAAACTACATTGTTAGGTAGCTAGATAACACCGTTACTGAATTTCCTGATTTGTGAGTAGCATACAAAAGGAAATGAATACACCTTGTGTAATACCGACAAGAGCCTCGTGTACATTCACACAGTACACGTTCCACACTGATTGAAATCTTACTGCTCAAATGTTTCAAGGGGCAGGTCATAAAAGCATAAATGTAATCATCTCTGCAATCCACACTTAACAACCAACACCAATAACTCACAACAAACATGGCCAAGAAATGCAAGTATCGGTCCTTGAAGCATATCAAAACACAACAAAAAGTACAATTCTACTCATTACACCTTCCTTTTGCATAAAGCAACATAAAATTAGGTACAACTCAGGTAGATGACTTTCTTTTATCACCTGATTTCCTAAGTACATAGGACACTCCATTCAAATTGTAACATGGATGACTTGATACACATTTAAATGCAAGTACAAATCCATGTGGCTATTTAATCAGAATTCAATGCAAGTACAATACACATGAACTGACTCCATATTAACACCTTGTTGATGGAGATTAAACAGTGGGGGGGAAAGTCCAGACACCACTAGTGAAAATTCTTCTATTTTATATTTTTCTCCATGGCATTTTTCATTACAAATCAGCATAACAGTCAGAGTGAAATGTCGAAATATGTCAATTTCATAATTTATTTATTATTCCACATTTTGCTGTAATGACAGTGTGCATTCGAGCTAAAGTGGGTTCCGTAAGTTTGTGCAAAATCTGATGATCCATGTTATTTCAATATTATTTCAGAATATTAAAAATAACCTTCTGATATTACTGAATGCTAAGGGTTTCTCCAGCTACAACTGCTCTCATCAATGCTCAAATGGTTTTGGTCAGGAGACTGTGGAAGAAGGTCCCAAGATAGTCAGCATTCCTTGATTTTGTTCATTTGATTTTGTTTTTGGTCATTATTGTGCTGCAGTATGATTCCTTCCCCACAAAGATTCAAACACGAACAACCTCAAATCAGAAAAGGTTGGGACAGTATGGAAAATGAAAATAAAAAAGCACTGTGTCTTACATTTACTTTGACTTTTATTTAATTGCAGACAATATGAACCCACGATATTTCATATTTTGTCTTTTCTGCCTCATTTGTTAAATTACTGCATTTCAGGACCAAAAGACATTCAAAAAAGTTGGGACAATGTCAATTTAGGGCTAATAATAAGGTAAAAAAAACTAAATAATGATCTCTTTTCAGACAGATGATGTCAACAACTCTAATCCTAACCATAGATTTGGTCCATGAATGTCTTTTGAGAGTCTTTGAGGAGTAGGGATGGGAAGAGGATGTCCAGTTTGTCAACAAACGTTTGACAAAATTATTGAAATGTTTACAAACGATGTTTTTAAAAGAAAGACTGGAAGGGATTTGCATATTTCTCCCTCTACAGTACATAATGTCATTAAACAATTCAAGGAATCTGTAAGAAATTCAGCATGTAAAGGGCAAAGGCTCAAGCCTAAACTGAAGACCTGTGATCTCCAATCCCTCTGACGGCAAAGAATCATGAACCGCCATTCATCAATAGCTGATAGAATCACATGGGCAAGAGATTACTTTGGCAAACCTTTGTTAAGCACCACAGCATGGAGTTATTTTCACAAATGCCACTTAAAACTTTACTGTACTAAAAGAAGCCTTATGTTAACCATGTCCAGAAGCGGTGTCAACTTCTCTGGACTCAGAGTCATCCGCGATGGACCATCACACAGTGGAAATGTGTAATGTGGTCAGAGAAATCATTATTCAGGGATCTTTTGCAAGAAATGGACGCTGTCTGCTCCAAAAGCCAGGCTATATGTATGGGGTTGTGTCAGTGCCCTTGTCAAGGGTACACTTTTGTGATTGCAGCATTTTGCAGGAAATTTTGGTGCAACATATACTGCATTCAAGACGACGACGTCCATGCATTTTTACAGGAAGACAATGCAAACTACATGCTGCACACATTATAAAGGCATGGCTCGGAAGAAGAGGGTATGGGTACGGGACTGGCCTGTCTACAGCCATACCTGTCCCCAATAGATAATGTGTTTCAAAAATGTCACAGCAACAACCTGGTACTGTTGCACACCTTAAGATGTGTTTTCAGAAAGAATGGGACAAAATAACACCTAAAACACTTCATTCCGTGGTAAAACATCAACATTTCAAGTGTTGTTAGAAGGAATTGGAACATTACAAAGTGGCAAATGGTTTACTGCCCCAACTTATTTTGGAATGTGTTGGACTGAAATGCAGGAATGGATGTTTATTAACAAATGAAATGAAGCTGACCAGACAAAACATGAAATATCTTGGGTTCACACTGTCTGCAATGAAATACAAGTCAAAATAAATATAAGGAATACATCAATTATTTCAGTTGTATTTTCATTAGTGATTTCAGACCTTGTTTACGAGGTTACCTCACTCTTGAAATGTAGTCCAGAATAGTTTAAATGCATTGTATGCAAAGATGTCCATTAAATGGGAACATTGCAATCAGACTAGTTACTCAACACAGCACAAGTCCCAATTCAGCAGGACTTAACAGGTCTGAATGGGTGGTATAAGATGTACTGAGAGCACTTCATAATCTTCTGGTTAGGGAATAGTACCGGTATGCTCTGTTTTGCTCATGCTACAGATGCCAAAGATAACTGGATTGCCCGTCGTAACAATTAAACTTATATGTCATGAAGCTAACCTTGGTTCTAACAGTACTAGACTAGCAGCCATAGACATGCAAAATATCTGTTTCAAACAGTGCTATTCCTGCTTACTACAAAGTACTATGTAATAGAAAAATAAATGTATTGTGGTAACTGGTAAAAATCTGAAACACATTTCTATAAAAAAGTGATTTATTTTTGGCAGGCAGTTTAGGAACTAAAATAATATTTGATCATGTTGTTGTTCCACACGAGCAGTATTTATTTTTCTTTTTAGGCTTGTGTTAAATGCTAAGTGAAGAGGGGAGAGAAGTTTGTGTGTATGCGTGTGTGGGGTCTGTTATTTTGGACTGCCGGGACTCAAGATAGAAATCAATATTCAGGGAGCTGTGGATGAAGCACTGTGTCATCAGTCTCTCGCTTCTCTGTATCTTAGACTCACACACACAATGTCTGTGTTTAAAATTGCACACTGTACAATGCTCTGTGACCCATTTTCCAAAACTAGGCTACTTGTACCCACAAAGGTACAACTAATGGTAATGTGGATGCAAAAGAAAATCATCACATTTAAATGTGTCGACATACAACATGTAAACATTCTGATTTTCTTTTGCCCTAAAATAAATCTATGCAGTCTTCAGAGTATTGACAACCAATCAAGTAAAACTAATTTTGTCAGGAAAGTGTAAAAACAGAGCGTGACATGAAAACATATATATGCGAACACCTGCACAGTTGTCAGGATATAACATGGAGGTTTTTGTTATCCCAAATTTATTCAGAGGTGATAAGAAACAAAGTACTTGTACTTTAAAGTACTTTGTTACTGTTTTTTTTAGGTATCTGTACTCACTGTGCTCACCATCGATTTTAAAGAAATTTTACTTACAGGGGTGTTTGAGAGTTTGTGAACCTTTTAGAATTTTCTATATTTCTGCATAAATATGACCTAAAACATCATCAGATTTTCACACAAGTCCTAAAAGTAGATAAAGAGAACACAGTTAAACAAATGAAACACAAATATTATACGTGGTCATTTATTTATTGAGGAAAATGATCCAATGTTACATATTAGTGAGTGCCAAAAGTATGTGAACCTCTAGGATTAACAGTTAATTTGAAGGTGAAATTATAGTCAGGTGTTTCAATCAATGGGATGACAATCAGGTGTGAGGGGGCACCCTGTTTTATTTAAAGAACAGGGATCTATCAAAGTCTGCTCTTCACAACACATGTTTGTGGAAGTGTATCATGGCACGAAGAAAGGAGATTTCTGAGGACCTCAGAAAACGATTTGTTGATGCTCATCTGGCTGGAAAAGGTCACAAAACCATCTCTAAAGAGTTTGGACTCCACCAATCATGGTTTGGGCCTGTTTTGCTGCATCTGGACCAGGACGGCTTGCTATCATTGATGGAACAATGAATTCTGAATTATATCAGAGAATTCTAGTGGAAAATATCAGGACATCTGTCCATGAACTGAATCTCAAGAGAAGGTGGGTCATGCAGCAAGACAACGACCCTAAGCACACAAGTCGTTCTACCAACAACGGACAACACAATACAGCCCAATAAATACACAGGACAACACAATACAGTACAATAAATACACAGGACAGAGAAATAGTACAATAAAAGCACAGGACAGTATGATACAGTACATTTAATACACAGGAAGATGAGACACAGCACAGAAAATACACAGCATATTCCAAAACTGTACAATAAGTACACAGAACAGACCAAAAAATTATACTAAACACCCATCACTTTGTTGGAAACTCTCAAACTGAACATTTGTTCTGCACTAAAACAATCACTTCACGCCACTGAACCTGAGTGTGCGTTGGAACAGGGTAAAATTTTGTCCCCAAAATGCTAATCTTAAATGTGTCATTCCTCATTTATGCCTACAGTGTGGGCAATTTAGAAACAATTCACATTACAGCAGTCTCTGATGGCTCCTCATTTTCACAGCGAGAACAGTACGTGCAATTTAAAACAACTCATGTAATCCTTCAGGAACAAGGACACACTGAAGCATTCTTCACCACACATAATGCGTTATGATGACATCAGCATGCATACACACAAACTCTATGGTGGCAAAAAGCACAGAGCACTTTCCTAAACTGTAAAAGAGATTTCTGAGTGATAAAGTATGCATGCATGTTCTGAGTGCATGCAGCAGCGTTCATCACCAGAATACAGAGACCCTCGAGCCGTAAGGAGTGCTTTAAAATGAGAAGCGTCTACAGGGAAAAGAGGGATAGTAGAGAAGGAGAAATCCAAAGTCATGAGGGAAGGAGAGTCAAATGGGTGCAGAGAGAAGAATATGATGCCTCAGTGTAATATGAGATATACAAATGGAGGAGAGTGCGAAGGATAAAAGTTGAATATCACTTTCGGCTACCGAGGAAGCACGGCATAGCAATAACAGACGAGACATGACAGCAACGCAATATAACGAGCACTGAGGCATGAGTGTGTAAGAGTGTCTGTGAGAGAGGACGACAGCGAGAGAGAGAAGTTATTCCACAGGTAACAAGCAGGCCGGAGTAATCTAAAACCTCCCATCAACAGCAACAATTACTTCCTGACAAATACACACATAGACCAGTTAGGCAAAACAGTATGACCACAGACAGACCAAATAATGACTATCCTGTCACAACTGTGCACGTCAAGGTCTGGGATATTTTAGACAGTACATGACCTGTCTAGAAGTGTTGTACCAGTAATACCAATAATAGTCCAAAGAGGGTCAAACCACAAACGCTTAACAGGATGTTGAGTGCCCAAGCCTCATCGATGTGGCGAGGGCAATAAAGGATATCCTGTCTGGTCCAAATTGACAGAGGGGTTACTGTGGCACAAATAATGAAAATTCCTTCTACTGGTTATTAGTGTTTGGGGGAAACATCGATTCTTAGATGCATCGTCACACGGACATGTACGATCCTGAATCGATGCACAAATGTGAGAAATCGATTTTTTAAATGTTAATTCATAACATCATGTTGACAGAATGCAATAAGGCAGGACTCGGAAGTACAGAAGTGCAGGACCGGACAGTCTGTAGAGTGTACATAACAGAGACACAACAAAAACCTACAAGCAATGCCAACGCTTTCAAACAACTCAGAAAGAGCAAAGCAAATTAACAACTCAGTAGCAACTTTTATTTCCAGGGATTTCCAGTCTTTGAGTACCAAGGCTTTCGTGCTATGTTGTGCACTTTGGAGCTTAGATGCAGCATCCCATCTCAAAGATATTCTGTGCTAACCATACACTAGAACAATTGGAAAAGACTGAAAGACCTATACAAAGACTAAGGTCTGACGTCCTCTCACATCTAAACATAAGTCAGAGTTTTAAGTCACACAGTCAGAGTTGCAAGGAAAAAGCCACTGCTTTCCAAAAAGAACATTGCTGCTCATCTGCAATTTGCTAAAGATCACGTGGACAAGCCAGAAGGCTACTGGAAGAATGTTTTGTGGATGGATGAGACCAAAATAGAGCTTTTTGGTTTAAAAGAAAAGTGTTATGTTTGGAGAAAGGAAAACACTGCATTCCAGCATAAGAACTTTATCCCATCTGTGAAACATGGTGGTGGTAGTATCATGGTTTGGGCCTGTTTTGCTGCATCTGAGCAGGACGGCTTGCCCATGTATTGATGGAACAATGATTTCTGAATGATATCAGAGAATTCTAAAGGAAAATGTCAGGACATCTGTCCATGAACTGAATCACAAGAGTAGGTGGGTCATGCAGCAAGACAACGACCCTAAGCACAACAAGTCGTTCTAACCAAAAAATGAAGTTCATGTTTTGGAATGGCCAGTCAAAGTCCTGACCTTAAAACCCAATCAAAAATGTTGTGGAAGGACCTGAAGTGAGCAGTTAATGTGAGGAAACCCACCCAACATCCCAGAGCTGAAGCTGTTCTGTACAGAGGAATGGGCTAAAATTCCTCCAAGCCGGTGTGCAGGACTGATCAACAGTTTTACAGGAAACATTTAGTTGCAGTTATTGTTGCACAGTGGGGGTCACACCAGATACTGAAAAGCAAAGGGTCACATCTACTTTTGCCACTCACTAATATGTAATATTGGATCATTTTCCTCAATAAATAAATGACCAAGTATAATATTTTTGTCTCATTTGTCCAACTGGGTTCTGTTTATCTACTTTTAGGACTTGTGTGAAAATCTGATGATGTTTTAGGTCATATTTATGTAGAAAGATAGACTTTCAAGCAGCACTGTATATTGTGGAGTGCAGTAATTTGCATAGACTCTGACAAATATACAAAACAGTAAAAAGCCCAAATACAGTTAGTAATTTAGCACAATAAAATGAAGTGTTTCCATTATTTGATCAGATACCTGTAGGTCTGCACTTCATGAACTGAAAAAAATCACCTTCACTTGTGTCATTCAGATACTCAGTGAATTTCCCGTTCGGTGCTGGAGGGAGCTCACCTATTGGTTGTTGACAATGTTCATGTCACTGTTTTCATGAGCCAAGACTTAAAACTCATGATAATATTAAACATGGTTGCTTTCACCAGAATGTAAAGATGAGAAAAAGACTGACTTAACACCGCTAATCCTGACCCTACACCAAACGATCAAGATGACACAACTCTAGCAAGATCCTCATGACTTTATTTTGACTTATTTTACTGCGACAGAGAAATCCCTTGAAAAGTCATTTGGTATAAGTCCGGCATTACTGACACAGCGATTGCCACAATCTACAATCTGAGACCAAAACAGAAGTCATGGAATTACTGTGAGAAAAAGGAAATCCTGTATAGAACAAAAAGATGCACAAAGATGCATCAATAATCATCTCGTAATCGCAGTCAGAAGTGGACTTGGGTGCAATGGAAGAAGGTCGTCTAGTCTGATTACCTGGGGAAGTTATGATAATAGGAAGCATTGTGGGAAGAAGATAAGCAAGTGAATTAAGTTAGTTGCTCTGGGCAGTGTTCTATTGGGATAACGTGGGCTTTCATGTGGACATCATTTGATACATGCTAACCACGTGGTCACAATGTTCTGATTACAACAAGTTTTGATTAATGCAAATCTGCTTTGGTAATGATTTTTTTAATCCTACGGTTAACCCTCACACACACTCTGTCAGCTTACACCATTTCCACATCAAGTACATCTGTAAGATGAACACCTCGCTTGTCCAACCTAATTTCTATTTATCTGTAGCACAGGAGTTATTAACACAGTTTCAGTATTGATTTCATGACAGCAAATTCCATGTGTATACTGACTGCTCACATGATAAATCGTCATTCTTATGTAATTCAACCCAACTGTTTTAAATTTAAACACTTACTGTTCATTTTCTTAGATGTCATTTGATTAGGGGTACAAAAACTTAAACATAAGGCAGCATGTACATAACCTCTAAGTAGGAAACGATGTTAAAGTGCTTCCTCAAGTACCTCTACCCCCAAAAGGCTTTTCCATGAAATGTGATCACAATAATGACACAGTTATTTAAAACACATGCTAACAGGATAAAAATATGATGCATACAGACATGGAATCTCCATAGACAAACAGTGGTAGTAGAATGGGTTGTACTCAACTCCTAGTGACTATTAGTACAACACATTATCGGTTCCACCCGTTCAGACATTTATGCCATGCCCTCCTAAAACAAAGTTGATATAACAAACAGTCTGCCAAATTTGATAGAGAACTTGGCTTGTTACCACAAAGCCTGACCTTAACTCCACCAGAATGATGAATTAGAATGCCAATAGTGACCTCAAATTTATGTTCCAATAGCTAGTGGAATGCCTCCTCAGTAGGGTGAAGGCTATCATAGCATTTCTATCATTTTACAGTTAGTAAAAATGCTAAAAATATTCTAGACACAAAATGTGCAGGAACACACACACTTGACATAACAAACTAACAGATATAATAATTACATTATCCCCCCCTCTGTAAAACCAGTCCCGCCTCAACTAGGATTATTGCCGCCTTCAAGTAAAGTAAAAAAAAAAAATTACTGTATTGATAATGAATGCTCACTTTTGAACACCACCACAGTGTCATAAATAGTTAATGAAATGCCATTAGTTTTGTAAGGTTGAAGAATGATGTGTCTTAAAGAAGTCGCCCTCCACCATGTACATTCTCTGTTGTCTATTTTGCTGCAGTTATGCTAAATAAACGCTCCCTGATCACTGGAGATAGACTTGGAATTCTTTGTAAGTGTCTTTTGTATTTCTGACCTAAACCAATTTAAGACAGACCTGGTTATAAGTCGAAAATAATGATTTCCTATGATAACTTTAAGGCAGCAATTGTGTAACTAAATCATGATTAATAAAAACTGTACTTGTACCTGTACCTGTTCTTGTTTAGATTGTCCAACTTAACACTACAAAAAAATTATTTTGGGGATATTGGGGTTATCGAGCATTATCTCAAAGGTACTGCTCAGTTGCTTCTATGTGTATATACACACACACACACACACACACACACACACACACACACACACACACACACACACACACACACACACACACCCAGTGGTGTGAAAAAGTGTTTGCCCCCTTCCTGATTTCATTTCTTTCTTCTTTCTTCTTTCTTCCTGATTTGTTATTTCTTTGCATGTTTGTCATACTTAAGTGTTTCAGAACATCAAACCGATGTAAATATTAGTCAAAGACAACAATCAGTCTAAAATCTATCAGTCTGTAAAGGGTTATAAAGTCATTTCTAAAGCTTTGGGACTCCAGCGAACCACAGTGACAGCCATTATCCACAAATGGCAAAGACATGGAACAGTGGTGAACCTTCCCAGGAGTGGCCAGCCGACCAAAATTACCCCAAGAGCGCAGCGACGACTCATCCAAGAGGTCACAAAAGACCCCACAACTACATCCAAAGAACTGCAGGCCTCACTTGTCTCAGTTAAGGTCAGTGTTCATGCCTCCACCATAAGAAAGAGACTGGGCAAAAATGGCCTGCATGGCAGAGTTCCAAGACGAAAACCACTGCTGAGCCAAAAGAACATTAAAGCTCGTCTCAGTTTTTCCAGAACACGTCTTGATGATCCCCAAGACTTTTGGGAAAATATTCTGTAGACAAAAGTTGAACTCTTTGGATGGTGTGTCCCATTACATCTGGCATAAAAGTAACACCGCATTTCAGAAAAATAACATTATAGCAACAGTAACACATGGGGGTGATAGTGTGATGGTCTGGGGCTGTTTTGCTGCTTCAGGACCTGGAAGACTTGCTGTGATAAATGGAACTATGAATTCTGCTGTCTACCAAAAAATCCGGCCATCTGTTCGTGACCTCAAGCTGAAACGAATTTGGGTTCTGCAGCAGGACAATGATCCAAAACACACCAGCAAGTCCACCTCTGAATGGCTGAAGAAAAACAAAATGAAGACTTTGGAGTGGCCTAGTCAAAGTCCTGACCTGAATCCTATTGAGATGCTGTGGCATGACTTTAAAAAGGCCATTCGTGCTCGAAAACCCTCCAGTGTGGCTGAATTACAACAATTCTGCAAAGATGAGTGGACCAAAATTCCTCCACCACAACGCTGTAAAAGACTCACTGCAAGTTATCACAAACGCTTGGTGGCAGTTTGTTGCTGCTAAGGGGTGGCCAACCAGTTATTAGGTTTTAGGGGGCAATCACTTTTTCACACAGGGCCATGTAGGTTTGGATTTTTTTCTTCCTTAATAAATAAACACCTTCATTTAAAAACTGCATTTTGTGTTTACTTGTGTTGTCTTTGACTAATATTTAAATTGGTTTGATGTTCCGATACACTTAAGTGTGTATAATATATATATATATATATATATATATATATATATATATATATACATATATATATTAGTCTATATGTTCTGAGTAATTACATATTTAATTAACAGGTTTTAGATTCTGTTAATTCAGTACATATAAATGCACTAAAATTCTGGTCCGTGGTAAGAAGCTGTAAGTAGGGTTGTGTTGTAAAATGTTAGAGAATACCTTAATACCTTTACTAAGTAACAAGGACAGGGGTCTGTTGTTATGCATGTCAGTGTTGATTGGGACATGATTCCTCTGTACACACACCTGTTCCGAATGTGATTTATGGTGCTTGCTTGTGTGTGTGCTTGATGTTGTTTGTTATTAATGTCCATCTGCCACAGGCTAATGGAGGTCATTAGCATATTAGTCTAATGATCCCCCCCAAATTGCACACTCACACCTACACACACAGGCAAACAAACACATTCACATGGACAGCCAAACAAACACAGGCATGTGGAGAAAGAATGAGAGTAAAGCTCAGCACCTGACAAGATAAGTGCTAGGACAGAAGAAGTGCTTACAAACAGATTCAAAGGCTGCATGCATAATTTTAGATCTACTTAAGGGGATGAAAAACAGTAATGAGGGTTTAATACCATAAAAGTGCAAGAGGACCAGAAGATCCAAGAGTAGGAATGCAGCACAGAAAAGGAGTTTACGTTAGGTCACTATAAATATAGCAAACTATATTACAAATTAACTGAGGAACTAATGAAAAGGTTTGCTTTCTTCAAATTTCAAACGGCTACACATGGTACCCATTTGTTAGACTGTGCACTCAAGAAACTGCTTTGTTCTCAGAACTGGAGTGTGTTTTGGTTGCCAAAGGAGTAATTTTTTGTTACTTTTGTCTTTTGTGAAAAAAGCCAAAATGTTAAAACCTTCAAATGTCTGAACTAAAACACATTCTCTCAGGCTTTCACCTTGCATCTGTTCTGCCAGATGAGACTATAAACCCCAGAATTAAAGGTGAAATCTATTATTCATATGGAAGGAAAGCCATTTCCTTAGTCAGACACTTTAACCTAATTGGTGGCATTTCAGAGAGGGTACATATTGCAGCAACTCTGTGCTAATAAGGTATAGGCACAAAGGGGCATGTCAGTCCAAAACCAGGAATCTTATATTAGTCTAAGCCTGACTTTGTAGTTATTGAAGTTAACTAAAAATAAATAAATAAAGTGTCTTGGATGGGTGATTCTGATGAAATATACAACTTAATGTCTGGTTTAGATTTGGCATGTATTGCCATTCTAATACTTAAGCAGGATGACACCAATGTACCTTCCCCAAAAAGAAAAGCAAATTAATATAAAAGAGAACTAATATCATTGTTCTCCTAGACAACAATGAAAGCAAATAGGAACACAATAAAAAAACAAATGCGACTTTCCCCTAAGTGTTCTGTCTCTCTGCTGTTTCTCACCCGCAAAGACTTCAGTATCTCATTTAGCCCCTAGAGTTTGAGCAGAGATCTCAATAAAGGCTCACACTGTGCTTAGATCTAACATCCTGCTTCTCTTATTTATCTTTTACTGAGAAGAACTTAAGAAAATAATGGTCATGCTAGCCCATTACTTTGACTCTGCACTCAGTGTTTTCCGCCTATGACATTATTATTTGGACTTTGAATACATGGTGATTGATGTATTTGTTCACATTTCACACTTAACATAGACACAAACTTGTTTTTATTGTTTTAAATCTTCAATCATCACTTAGCAAATATTATAACAATAGTAAACATCTTGAAGCATAGGGTTATACACAGCTCAGGCATAACATTATGATCACCTCATATTCACTTACCATATAGAAAGCAATTAGTTCTAGAATTACAGGCTGTAGTCCAGCTGTTTCTGTACATACTTTATACAGTCCCTTTACTCTGTTCTAAAATTGTCAGAACCAGCACAGATCAGGTACTATTTGGATGGTGGATCATCCTCAGCACTCCCTCATATACTGCTGAATATTTTCAGTCCAGCATTGACACTGAGGTGTTTAAAACCCCAAGCAGCATTGCTGTGCCTGATCCACTCTTTCCAGCACAACATACACTAACACACCACCACATCAGTGTCACTGCAGTGCTGAGAATAATCCACCACTCAAATAGTACCTGATCTGTGCTGGTCCTGTGGGGGTCCTGACCATTAGAGAGCAGAGTAAAGGGGGCTAGCAAAGCCTGTAATTGTAGAACTACAAAGTGCTTCAATATGATAAGTGAAACTGATAAAATGGACAATGAGTGTAGAAACGAAAATGTGGTCATAATGTTCTGCCTGATCGGAAACAAGTCATCTGCCTAATTTTCTGCAGGGCCTTACTTGTGCCACCAACGCCCTGCTTTGAGGTGTGGCCTCCACAAGACCTCTCAACATATCCTGTGGTATCTTGGCACTAAGACAATGGCAGGTCCTTTAAATACTGTAAGCTAAAGATGGGGCCTCTATAGATCAGACGTATTAGTTCAGCACATCCCATGGACGCATGATTGGATTGAGATCTGGGGAAATTGAAGGCCAATGTTAACACCTTGAACTCTTTTGTCATGTTCCTCAAACCATTCCTTTTGTTTTGTAGTGTGGCAGGGCACAATGTCCTGCTGAAAGAGACCACTGCCTATTGAGAATACCAGAGACATTGCCAGTGCTATTCATTTCACCTGTTAGTGGTTTTAATGTTATGGCTAAAACATAAATGAGAATCACCATCACATCTCCTGAGTTATAAAAGAGCAACTGTTGAGCTCTAAAATTTCCCTATGGGTGAGCCAATTTTATAAAAGTGCAATAAACCACAGGTGATATCATAATGTAATTAGTGTAATGGAGGGAGGAACAGGGTTGGAATGGCAATAGAGACTGTGGCATGAGAGACTGAGGCATTTCCATTTTGCAAACGATGCACATTCATAGAGCCTGGCTATTATCCCAATTTAGCATATGCTTTCTCAAAGACACTCTTTTTAAATGGAAGCTCTTATACCATCATGGCAAGACCAATGAACTTGGAGGAGTTTCTGACTGCCCTATTGTGTATACTTGAGACAACAGATGCATGACCTTGAGCATCATCACCTTGATTGAAGAATACTGGCACTCTCACCAAGAGAGCTTGTCCAGTTACTTTCTATGGACTCTCAGCTACAGATCTGGCATCGTTGGGACATGATCTTGCATTTTTTTACGAGTAAAACAACATGTTTTTACTCATTTCTTGGCCTATACCAAGAACTAAAATACTGAAATGACCCAAGACTAGCTATACACATTTTAACTCAAGCATGGCAATTAATTGCTTATTATTACACATATCTGGGGGTGTTTTAATTAATTATACTTGCAAGGCAGTGCTTGATTTGAGCTTTAAACATGGTGAGAATAGTCTAATAAGTATCATGCAGACACTCTAATTAGAGCAGCTTCATTGACCTGTGCTCTCTCTCTCTGACAGGTACAAAGACAGCTGGGGTCGATGGGACCAATCAGACAGTACCTCTAACCACCGACAAACACTCTCTGAGGACCAAGAGTCAAAATGTTCAAATGTTGAGATGCACAAAGGTTTCAAAGTAATGAGACCACATTGGGCATTATTTGCAGTCATTATTAAGCACTTTGCTTCCTAAGAAGCAAAATACTCTCATATCAATCAAAATGTTGACTAAGAGAGGTTGTTCCCCCTCTGGCTGTAGCTCAGGGGGCTAGCCAACTGGCACAGGTCATGGGACGAAGGGCAGTCGACATGACCAATCCAGTGCCAGCACTGGGAGGACGGAGTGTTTTGTCACAAAAATGGGGGCCACTCTGCAGTGTGGGAGTGCAAACATCTCCAGGGCTACGCTCACTTCCCTCCCTGAAGAAACGGAATCAGATGACAAGAATGGCTCGAGGGGTTTCTGTCCCTGTGGAGACAATGTCTCTGGATAGAGCCAAGCCTCTTCTTGAAGAATGTAGGAACTGCATCAATGATGAAGCACAGGACGAGACGTTACAAGATGGCGAAGTGTACTGTCAGATCAAATCCAGCCAAATCAACTCTAACCAAACAGGATGCAGAGGGAAATTAAAACGAAACCCTCGATTCACCAATGGCAGTGTAGTAGCATCCGAGTTGGTGGAAGGAGTCTGTAGTGAATGGGTGGAAACAGGAGAGAAAGGCAGCCAAAATCAGCCCAAAATGCTAAATCAGAGGCAGGCCACATCACTAAAGGGGGAGAAGATGCGGCCCATGGTGCAATGTGGTAGCGTGAGCTCGTATGCCACACACCCTCGACCATGTCGTACAGTGACATCATCAAGACTGTGTACAGCATGTGGACGGAAACAATCACAACAAGTTCCACCCTGCACAGCACCTACCTGCAGCAAAAGAGCGACCAGCCAGACTCGAGCAAGCATGACTCTTCCAGCACCACCTAGAAAAAATGTGCCTAGGCTTCAGAAGCAACAGTCAACAGATACACAAACAACAAACACTTTGCAAACATCTCTTATTCATACACATGCTGAGAGTGTGCACAATCTTGCTACACAATCATGCAAAAGAGAAACAGTGAAACAAGAAACGCAGACTCAACCAAATGAGCCATCTACACAACCAGTGCTAAGCAAAAAAGACTCACCAACCATAAACATATCTACAACTTCATGCCACAAAACACAGCCAAGAGAAACACCCACACCTCTCAAACAACATGCTCCAAAAAGCGCACAGCTCACAACCAACTGCACAACCAACCAAGGTCAAGCAACTACTACATCCCTAATGCCTCCTGTGTCTGTTGACCCGGAACCGCCTCCTCCTGGGCTTCCTACTGAAACAGACTCAAAAGTCATACCCCCCCTCCCAGCTAAAAACTCCTCCAATTCAAAATCTACTGAGTTACAAACAAAACCAGCAAAGCCTGAAACTCTGAATGGCCCAGAGTCTGAAGTCACAATTCAAACTCCATCTCCTAACAAAGAACTGAAAATCAAGATGGACCCAGACATCAAGCCATGTCCTGCAGACCATCAGTCCACGCAAAAGAACACATCACAACCAGAAATTCCACAGTGCAATGATGTGCCAACAGCACTACATGGACTACTACAGAACATAGAGGAGAACCTACTGTCCAACCAGGAGAAGATCAAGGTTCTCCTCAATGTCATTCAGGACATGGAGAAGAGCAAGGCCATGAGTGAGGGGTGAGCAAGATCAAACAAACATCAACAAGTTTGATTTTTGCTGGACCAAAGTTCATCAATTTAATAATTGAGAAGTCATTCTCTCGGGGTTATCTATTGTCCGACATATTCTGACACATTTTTATTTGCTGCACACTTGTCCCCATTTTCCAAGATCTGTCCTTGGAATGATTGTCTACAAAACTTTAAGGCTGATTTGGCACTCTGAGGTGGGAAAATGGTAGTAAAATAGTAAGAATGAAAACTAAAACCAAAATCAATTGTAGCTCAAGTGGTGGATTTTTTTTAGAATAAAGGTAAGACAATTGTCAAATCTTTTCCTGGATATTTGTCTCCAGTTCTCACAGTCTATCTTGTCTTTGTCCAGTTGGTGACAGCTTGAGAGTTTCAATTACTAGCCAATTCTAAAGCCTTAGTTAAGTTCCTGATACTCTTGCACTTTGAGTTTATTGATCTGACCAACTGACCAACCATCAACCATTCATATGATTTGACATATAGTGTATTTGTCTGTACATTGTGAATACATTTACAGCATTTAGCAGATGCTCTTACCCAGAGTGACCTACAGCTTATCTAAGTAATTGTCAGTTAAGGGTCTTGCTCAAGGGTCCAACTGGGGCAGCTTGTCAGAGGTTGGATTTGAACTCTGGACTTTCTAGTCCATAGTCCAGTACCTTAACCACAGTCCATGGTGCCAGCTTTCACTTGCTCCTAGTGGTCAGTCAGAAAATCTGTTAGTTGGTTCAAAAATTTACTATTCCTTATCCTGAACATGCCATATTTATTTGTAGCATTACATATTGGTCGTGCATATCTGATGTAGCCTTCAAGAGTCAACATCACAAATGGGAATTGAAACCCTTTACCAAAGGCAACATTTTAGGAGACAAAATCTTCAACGGGAATAGCTGTCCAATACCCTTTATCTTTCTCTCTGTCATGTCATGTGTTGCATTTAGGTAATCCTTATTTACTTACTTACTCACACACACACACACACACACACACACACACAATCCCACACCTGTTAAGCTGCCTCTTTCTTTTGTATTTTCCTACTCTGTCAGCATTTACTCTAATCTTTCCATCCCCATGTCACCTCTCACCATTGTGAAAACAAATTTCAGTGGGTACTTTGTGTCCTACTAGGCTTACTATGTAGGTCACCCAAAATCCATCGGAAAGACTTATAGTTCAATATACGGCACACTAAACGGGTGTACCTAATAAACCATCCACTGTATTACCAATGAAAAGTATGCATGTGACCTCATTCTGTTTTCATCCTTTGGCTCTGTCACCATTTTCCTTCCTTTTTTGCCACCTAACAGCGGCACCAGCAATAATGCCTAGTTCTGCTATTTGAATACATGAATGTACAGTGGGGCAAAAAAGTATTTAGTCAGCCACTGATTGTGCAAGTTCTCCTCCTTAGAAAGATGAGAGAGGTCTGTAATTTTCATCATAGGTACACTTCAACTATGGGAGACAAAATGAGAAAGAAAAATCCAGGAAATCACATTGAAGTTTGTTTTTTTATATTTAATTGTAAATCATGGTGGAAAAGAAGTATTTGGTCAATAAATTTGGTCCAACTCAATACTAAAACAAAGCAAGATTTCTGACTCTCACAGACCTGTAACTTCTTCTTTAAGAAGCTCTTTTATCCTCCACTCGTTACCTGTATTAATGGAACCTGTTTGACCTTGTTATCTGTATAAAAGACACCTGTCCACAGCCAGACAGTCAGACAGTCAGACTCCAAACTCAAGACCAAAGAGCTGTCGAAGGACACCAGGAAGAAAATTGTAGACCTGCACCAGGCTGGGAAGAGTGAATCTACAATAGGAAAGCAGGTTGGTGTGAATAAATCAACTGTGGGAGCAATTGTAAGACATACAAGACCATTGATAATCTTCCTCGATCTGAGGTTCCACGCAAGATCTCATTCGTGGGGTCAAAATGATCATGAGAATGGTGAGCAAAAATCACAGAACTACACGGAGAGACCTGATGAATGACCTGCAGAGAGCTGTTACCAAAGTAACAAGGCTACCATCAGTAACACACTACACCAAAAGAGATTCAGATCCTGCAGTGCCAGATGTGCCCCCCTGCTTAAACCAGTACATGTCCAGGCCCATCTGAAGTTTGCCAACTTTTTGGTAAAAACTCAACTGGAGGAAAAAGGATGCTGAGTCACATCCCAAAAACACCATACCTACTGTGAAGCATGGGGGTGGAAACATCATGCTTTGGGGCTGTTTTCTGCAGAGGGGACAGGACGACTGATCCGTGTTAAGAGAAGAATGAACGGGGCCAGGTATCATGAGATTTTAAGCCAAAACCTCCTTCCATCAGTGAGAGCATTGAAGATGGAACGTGGCTGGGGCTTCCAGCATGACAATGATCCCAAACACACCGCTCGGGCAACGAAGGAGTGGCTCCATAAAAAGCATTTCAAGGGCCTGCAGTGGCCTAGCCAGTCTCCAGACCTCAACCCTATAGAAAATTTGTGGAGGGAGTTGAAAGTCCGTGTTGTACCAAAACATCACTGCTCTAGAGGAGATCTGCATGGAGGAATGGGCCAAAATAACAGCTACAGTGTGTGCCAACCTGGTGAAGACTTACAGGAAACGTTTGACCTCTATCATTGCCAACAAAGGTTATGTTACAAAGTATTGAGTTGAACCAAATTTATTCACCAAATACTTATTTTCCACCATAATTTACAATTAAATTCTTTAAAAATCCTACAATATGATTACCTGGATTGTTTTTTTTCTTTTAGTCTCCCATAGTTGAAGTGTACCTATGATGAAAATTACAGACCTCTCTCATTTTTCTAAATAGGAAAACTTGCACAATCAGTGGCTGACTAAATACTTTTTTTGCCCCTCTGTAACTGCCGTTAACCTTTGGGCCTGTGTATCACTTCTCAACCTTTTTAAACAGACGCTGCTCTTACAGAACTGGGCAGGACATCAACAACTGCACAACTTGCCAGAAAACAGCCTGCATCATTTACAGGTAATGCAAAGCACATGCAATTGGCATGACAGCCTAAAAAGACAATTCAGTGATTCTTACCATGGTTCCTCTTCACCTGAAGCATGTTATTCCAAATTGGATAAACATCAAAAACTCTTTCTGTTTTTAATAACAGAACACAAAGCTCATACATTTAATAATTATGAATGATCACTTAACAAGCAAACTTTACAGGCAAATGAAATTAAATTAGCAACCGCAATATCTGTTTCTCTTTGCCATGGTGCATCAAAATACAAGCCAAGTGCATTTCTCTTTAAACTTACTGAATAAGATGAATAAACTGAATAATAAGGGTATTTATTTTTGTCTAGATAATTTTTTTATTAACAGCTTTATTAAACTGAACTGTACTCCATAAATTTCCTTTGAATGTTTAAATTGGTCTGCTTTATTGTTGCACTGATGGGCTGGCAAGACAAGAAACAGACTATAGAGATATGTGATTTATGTGATCAGTATTAATTTGAACATATTGGAGCAGGATTTAAATGATTATTCTCACAGGACTACAAGTAAATGTCCTTATAATGTCTTGCAGCTTTCCCTCAAATACGTCATTATTTTCTGAATTTCAACTAAGGTATGGATATGTTAGGATATGTCTTGGCAGCTCCAAAGCAGCTTCCAGCTAAGACCAAATACAATTCAGTCTAAGGGTTAAATGATGTGCTCAAGGGCAAAATGACAGCAGCTTCCCTGGAATTCACAATGTTTCGACGAGTGCCTTGAGTCACCACTGCACAACCTATTTGTGTGGTATATTTGAAAAAATCTAGTGTTTTGGACTTGTCAAAAAAACCAATATGGTTTTCATAGCATTTCATACCTTATTCATTTGTCATTTGAAATATATCACAGTTCAGGGTCATTCATCATTGTAAATATAATTGCATATAAAATATAAAAGTTCACAAAGTATGTGAAATTGAATTTTATATTGTAACCTATGATTTAAAAATTGAAAAAATATACGCTACAGAACAAACTATAAAGAAGTATCACAATGTAATATTACAGAAAATGGATATATGGATGGTGGAAGCTTATTTTGAATACATTTGAAGCTTGCTACAACATATATGATATTATAACTTCATAATCTGCTACCTTACCACTAACCAGCTATAAACAGCTGTGAGACAGTAGACAATGTGCATGGTCAGTCACATGGTGGTACACAAGATAAACTAGAGATTGCCTGCCAGAAGAGCGAACTCCTTCTGCACAGAGAGGCACAGGCAGACAGGAGGACCAGTCAGAGTTTCTCTTGCACCATGAAGACATCCTTAACAAATTGGTGTGGTTTTAAATATGCAGGAACAAGGAGTGGATTTTCCCATGTTAAATAATGTAAATGGGTTACCTGTACCCAAATATTAGATATCTGAACCACATCCCAGAACAAGGTACAGTGTATGCCTATTGTATTCTGGCTTATTAAAAAAAATCTATTTATAGATGTTTACAGATTATAGATTTTTTTTAATATATTGTACTTCCTGACTGGCTTTCATATCTGTTATTTGCATGGTGAATACTTGTTCCTCTGTTCAGGTTACAGCATGGCAAAAGTTTATTTCTGTGTGCAAGTAACTAAAGATCCACTGTGTGTGTGTGTGTGTGTGTGTGTGTGTGAGCGAGCTTATGCTCAGTTCCACTGTTACAAATATCTGGAATTTCACTGAATTTTCAGATCACCATTTATTATAGTGGCTTAGTGCTTCAAAATCCAGGTTGATGTATTACACTCATTCACAAAAAGACATAAACTCTGATTGCTCCAAAACTCAGCATGCAGTTACATCACAGGCAGATCTGTAAATGATTACGTGTGCTCTGATTACGCACTGGGCCTTTCCACAAGAAGGAGTAAAAGTGCTTCCCCCACTGTGCTTTAAAAAACCTCTCAGAGGCTACTTTTGGGTAATGTACCTCTTGGTGAGAGATTGTTGACAGCTAGATATGCCTCTATGACATATTTGTTCACAGCTGGACCTGTAGATCCTCCACACTCATAGTTTGCTGAAGATGATTTCCGAACTGGTCCCATAAATTCTCAATTGGCAATAAATATGGCGACTGGGCAGGTCAAGCAAGTGTTGAGATCTGTGTTGAAACCTTTGCTGTGTTCAGGGAAGTGTTATCCTTCTGAACAATGCCAGTTGGAAGCTCTGCCATGAGAGGCAACACGTGGCCACAGGATGTCTGCAGATATCGCTGATCTATTATTGTCCCTTGTATCACTACTAGGGGTGATCGACTGTTGTATGCAGTGACTCCCTACCTGTAGGTCATCATATCAGCAGGTGGGGCAGTGTGGCACTCCACAACAAAGGCAGCTGCAACACAATTGCACACTAAGGTGACGGTGGCTGTCTGTCAATGGCAGGACACACAATGGGCACCATGACAACAAATTTCCTTCTGCTAAGCACCAGAAAATGGTCCTGGCAGAGACAGGAGTGTGTAGTAAAAGTGGCACCTGTGTCTGGATGGTGGACAACAAAACTATGGGAGCTGCTCGTGCTTGTCGGTGGATCAAAGAATCCTTTCTACTGGTGATCTGTCTGGGCCGTTTGGAGTCTGTTCGCAGTATGTGTGTGCCCTCATGGAATCACTACTCCCAACACCTCCTAACAGTTGGTAAACTGCATAATCTCAAACTGCATGAGCTCAGCCCCAAGACAGGCAACAAACCCAACACATACCTGGACAATCGATGGGACCAAGTTACATATACTAGATGCCATATTAAACATACCAAACTGACACACTCCTTTTTGCTGAAGGGTGAAGAACCCCCACAATGTAGAACTCAAAAAACAACCACTATAAAACACTTACTCACCGAATTCCCTAAGTACCTACCAGAAAAACAAAAACTCCTAATGTCAAACACATTACCTGAAATATTCAACGGAGACAAAGCAAGCAAATTACTGAAATTCCTAACTCTCACAAATCTAAGAGCCCATATTTAGCGATCTGACAATAACATCACCTTTCCTTCCACGAAATGGCCAATGTGCTGAAGTGACGTTAAAGCTCATCAACCAACCAACCAACCTCCTAACAGCTATATCAGGATGGCCTAGAAGGCAGGCAATTCGTCAAAACGTCCATCCTGCTTCTCTCAGTCCTATGATGTGCTCCATCTCAAAGTCTGTCAACTGGCAAAATGTCTCTGAGAGCGTTGTAGAGTCAACAATCTCTCAGCAAGTGGTACACTACCCAAGAGTAGCCTCTGAGAGACCTTTTATAGAGCAGTGAGGGAAGCACTTTTACATCCTCTTGTGGCAAGACCCAGTGTCTAATCAAACCACATCCGTAATCATTTACATATCTGCCTGCGACATAACTTCATGCCGAGTTTTGCAGCAATGCGACATTTCTATCTGGGTGCTTTATTTTTTGTCAATGAGTGTATACACCCCATACATTACAGTGGAACTATGAATAGCAGTAGTTCAGACTTCTACTTGGTACTTATGATTTCCTCTGCCTACATCCTTCACTGTACCTTCAGTACAATCCAGTTTATCGAATGTTTTACCACACTGCACACACACACACACACACACACACACACACACACAAGGACGGTTTGTCTCACCATCCTTGTGGAGACTTTGCCTTGACATAATGATTACCCTAGCTAATTAATGCTACACCTAAAATTAAACTTGACCTCAGGTTTTCCTATCTAACCTTTGGTTCTCACAAGCACACAAAGACAATGTCTGCGTGCACACACACACATACAAAATTAGGAGATACACATGTGGGAGACATCATTTATGTGAGGAGGAAGCGAGGTTTAATAAGGGGATATATTGTGGCACTGGAGGCTGTTCTTCACAGTAGGGGTTTTCTCATTAAGTAAAAGT
The DNA here is from genome assembly GCA_025084515.1 of Ancistrus triradiatus. Lineage (NCBI taxonomy): Eukaryota > Metazoa > Chordata > Actinopteri > Siluriformes > Loricariidae > Ancistrus > Ancistrus triradiatus. The sequence goes on along the minus strand of JAJAGP010000075.1, from coordinate 128,231 downwards.
GGATTTATACTTCCAGTTGAGAGAAATAAAGCCCTATGGGAATATCTCTCTCTCTCTCTCTCAAACACACACACACACACACACACACACACACACACACACACACACACACACACACACACACACACACACCACACACACACACACAGAGTGAGTGATATCAAGACAACACAAATAGCTCAAATATACATGAGGCATGTGGGGACTACAGTGTTCCCAAACCACCAGGGACATCCCAGTATTCATCTCGCTGTCCCTCTATCACCCCTCTCTTTTCACCAGACAGTGTGGTACTACAAAGTATGGTTACTAGTCGGTGTTTCCACAGTCATGGTCAAGATTTCCATTGGCAGCTGAACCAAGTCCCTGAGCCTCTCACTAAGATAGAAAAGGTACCAAATACTGACATTTGGGTAGAAGTAGAACTGATTGAGACCATTTAGGATAATAGAATCAAACTGTCATGTGATTTAGAAAAATAGTTCCAGACGAAACAAAATATAAATTGCATTTGGACGTTGCAAGCACCACACACCCCCTCAAGCCCTTACTCCCCACATACACATACGCTTACGTACGAACCTTATGATCCACCAGTTTCCAGGAAGAATGCAAAATCAGGAAAATCTGGTTCCACTGAGATTATCACCACCATTCTCTTCATCAACCAGCACAGACTCAGACATCTATATACACAGAGTATTGTGTCTGCATTTACATTATCTTTGACTTATTTTTTCAAGTAAGACACCATTTTAGAGTGGTTTCCCAATGAGAAGACACTTTGCATGCATTTCATCGTTTACTTATCTTTCCATCCACTTATCCTCCATTTTACTCACTTCTTTCCAGCTTAAAATATCTCAAACTCTGTAATTCCTTCCATCACTCTGTTTTCCATGACTAAACTCCAGTGTATATCCCTGTCTTCCGTCTTTTCCTTTTTGGAAATACAAGTCAAAATTTTACTTCGCATGCTCTATAGACAAAAGTTTGTGGACACCCAAAAATATTACATGCAAAGCATGGGTATTAGTATGGAGTTTGCCCCCACCTTTGCTGCAGCCTTTGTTCTTCTAAAAGGAATTTAGAATAAATATTGGAACTTGACTGTAAAAGTCAGCTTCTGATGTTAGACAATAAGCCCTGGTTCATTTTTGGTATTCTAGTGCATATTCAAGGTGTATGATGGAATTGAGGTCAAGGTTCTGTTCAGGCCAGCTAAGCTCTTGATCAAAGTTGGCAAACCAATCCACTATGGACTTTATTTAAGGACAGAAGGGCAGAAAATTGATGAACTGACTTCTTGGAAGTGGAAACCTATAAATGTTTCATATTGAGAGTCCCTGGGGTATTCAGTCCAACCCATTCTACTGCTCCTGTTTGTCTATTAAGAATCCAGAAATGAATGCTTTATATTATGAATGTGTTGCAAGTGAGTGTTGCTTAAATAGCAGAATTCAGTAGTCCATACTCAGTAGGGGTCTCCAGAAACTTGTGTCTGTATAGTGTATCTGTTAGACTACATATAAATCTGCACATACAGATATGCACTTACAGCGTAATTTCTGAGGCAGCACAAACCACAAACCAGTGACCTGCTCACAGAGTCAGTATAGAGTAGCTTTCTCTTGCACTTTCCATTCCACCAAATGGCTGCCATTTGCTTGTTGAAATTCTTAAAATTTAAACTTCGTTTTCCATAGTTTTTCAACACTGAATCTAACAACATATTTAACTACTCAAAATGAGCATTGGTCAAACTCAGGCAAATTTATCATAATTTTGACATTGTTTCTCCTATTACTCTTTCTCACTCCTGTTACTATTTATATAAGCACAGAATTAGTACATACATAAAATGTAGCCACATGGCATCCATTCTAACCACAGTAAGACACAGAGCACAAAATAATTTACCAAAACAAAAATTATTTTTACAATAGACAAATAACATCTAAAAATAATTTCGCTAACAGGATAGTAAATTTAGATTGACCTTCTCAGTCATAGTTACAGTATCATCAAATGTACTGGAAACATTAAGAGAGAACTTAGTTTTGATCTTCCCATGATCTTAAGAAGACCTGAATGATACAACTCCCGATCTGTGGTATGTTCCATAATTTTCAGAAGTGGGAATAAGTTAGGGTAAAAGGAGTGAATGAAAACCTGGGGACATGACTAAAATGTGTATTTTAATATATAATATTATGGATTTCTTATGAAAAAGACATTTAAGTCATAGATGGGATATGGAGTAACACAACAATGCTCTAAAAGGATTTCTGAATTACTTTAATTAATATATTTCATTGTGAAGTGTAATGTTAAAGACCAGGGATAGCTAACAAATACTTTCAGTGTTTTTGGTAATGTTTTTTATTAATGTTTTAAATTGCATACCATAAATTTGCAATAGCATTACCGTGCAGGACACTTTGCTTAATAATAAAATGTGTTAACAGTTAATTATATTAATTATTTATTCATGTAATGGCACCCATTCGGTGGAATGGCTCATATAGAATGCGAAAAATTTCTGATTATATTCTACTCAAATCGACTTAAATCCTCCAGGTGACCACACACAATGTACAGTAAAAAGAACAGCTCTCTACTGACAGATTGTGAAAATACAAACATTTTTAAAAATTGAATAAAAGTCAACAGGCTGCAGGGTACATGGGCCCTTAAGATATGATAAATGACCTTTGAGTGCACTGCTTTAACAAAGCTCTTTGCTTTATTTATAAATGTAAAGTTACCTTCTCCAGAGCTTCTATGTTTTCAGTACATTTCCACCTTCTCACTTTGAGAGGTGTGACTATGTTTTCTTAAAACACTTTCAACCTACCGTAGATTCAATTCAAACAGCCCCACTTCTTGCACAAACAATGTGTACTAAGCACCAGTGTGAATCTGGTTCCCCATAATAACATTGTTAAGCTACATATCACACAGGGTGACTGGCTACTCACAGAAAGCACAAAACGTCAGATGATATTTGACACACAGTGACTTAAATCCAACTAATGACCACCCACAATACAGTATAAAATGATCGCCTGTCTGTAGACAGATTTACCAAAAAAAGTAAACACATGGTTTAAATGAAATATAAAGAGCTGACAGACAGCAGGGAACATGGGCTCTTAAGATAGGAAACAGGATAGTGATTGATCTGTGAGTGCAATGCTTTGAGTAAACATAAATGAATAAGACTACAAGAGTGTGTGTGCACTAGTTGTGATTAATGATTCTTATTGCCTTGTTGTTTGTCTTAGATGTGACAGACTGTCATAGCTAGCACAGAGATTAGATGAATACATCTCACTTTCCCGTTCTGGTTTAGTGTCAAACATTCATCAACAATATGACATGAATGCTTTGTTTTGTAATAGTGTTTGCCTGATCATTCATTAACACGGTGTGCATAATAACAGAAAGCACTCAACTAAGGAATATTAAGAACCTTTGCTGAGACAACAGTCAAGGACACGTATTGCAGAGGTTATGGTTTGGCTTGGGTCCTGGGTTTGATCCTTAGCTCTGGCTACTCCCTGTGTGGGGTTTAGCATGTTTTCCCCATGTCTGCATTTGTTTCTTCTAAGTGCTGCTGTTTCCTCTTATAGCCCAAAACAGTGTAGGTAGTGTGGTTACACTTGATTGTTTCTGTTTTGAGGGAGCGTGAATGAATGAGTTAGTATGTGAGGCTCTGCAATTAGCTTTACTGTCCAGAGTCTTTTCCAATATTTTGATCAATGTTCATTGGATAGCCTGTAGACTCACCAAAACACTAATCCTGATAGTGGTAACTGAAAATAAGTCAAGTCAGCTTTACTTCTATAGCAGCTCAAAGCAGCTTCACAATTTTAAATTAGCTTCTAAATTAAAAGGCCAATCTAAAATAAGACAAGTGAATGAATGAATAAATGAATTCCCTTTGTAGGGATAAAGTGCACCAGCTATTATAGTTACCCCACCCCTAATAAAATACCATATATGTGGTATTGTATATTGATTATGCTGTACGGATATATTTCTTAATGTCGACATTTATACAGTAATAAAGGTCACTCATCAGAGTGTCTGCTTTATATGTCGTTATGCATTCAGATATTATAGATCACAATCTCTCCCTCTTTCTCTCTCTCCATCTCTAGTGTCGAACATGATTTCCGTCTGCAGGAAGGTCGCTTCCAGAGTGTCCTTGAGGCATTGGATATGGATTATGATGTTCCCTCCATCACCAAGCCTCACCCCTCTCGGCCCCAAAACAAAAGCCGCATTAAGAAACTGCGCAAGAAGTGCTTCTGGTGGCTGTAGCCCTTGGCGACCAAGGCTAAGGCAATGACTATTCTGAGCACTGCTATTACAGCAAAAGGTTCTGTGTATTCCAATTACGGGAGCATTATAGGTAGCCAAGGAGCAGCTCTATGAGCTTGTGGCACTTGGAGTGGAAAACATTTCAGTTGGAGTTGTTATTATGGTTTAGCACCAGCACTAAATTAAAAGGACTGTGGATATTAAGCTCTATGACCAAGCCTACAGAACAGTCTCTCGCCTCCTGTTTCTTTGTGTGCCCTTTTCATGCTTTAAGTTTATTAACGTGAAGGAGAAGGAACTTTCTCGGCCGGAAAACAGGACAATGGGAATCGCAAGACTGTCTGAAGGCTCAAGGGACCAGGGATGGAGACTCAACCAATCAATAGGTCCTTCTTGCTGCCTCACAGAACTGGGGTCCAATCGATACTGCCCTTTACAACGACTGTCAGAATGTCAACCCTATCGAGACAATTGGTCTCAAGTAACAATATGTCATCACAGCATTCCCTAAATGAACTATAAATGTAGACTTAGTCAACACCAATTCCCATGTAGGTTCAGTGTGGTTTAAGAAAGCTCATCTAATTAGACTGGACACTAATTGATTGCTTAGAGGTTGAAAGTGCTGATAAAAGTAGTCGGTGACTGTATTTAAAGGAAGAATGTCTTTAGAAAATGCTTTTTACATTCATAACTACCTCCATAGCAATATATCTATGACACTTATGTCACCTATGAATGCACTACCGAGCCATGGGGAGACCACTGAATTGTAACATCTCCTAAATGGAGCCAAAATGGTAATGGAGCTGTAAGGCTAATGTAGCAAACATGTAATTAAGATCGTTCACCCACATTCATTTGCTTTCTTTAAAAGACTAGTTGTGTGTTCTGTTCTAAAACCTATAAACAACAAAGCAAGTGGTATTTATAAATGTAAATTGTTCTTTTTCAGAGCTTCTGTGTTTTTAGTACAATTCCACCTTCACACTTTCAGAGGTGTGACTATGTTTTTAAACATTTTCATCCTACCAGAGACTTCTGTTCAATTCAAACAACCTCACTTCTGGCACACAGTTAGACCGAACAGTGCTGAGCACAAAAGTGGATCTAGTTTCCCCATAAAAGTAGCGCTCAGCTACTACTCAGTTTTCTGTTATAGTTACTTATTAAATCCTAAACCACATTGGCACATTGACTGAGCAGCATTTGGGGTCTAGATGCAGTATGAGGGAAGTTTGTGGTACGATTTTATTCAGATGATTCTAAGAGAGACAACACTTCTGTTCTACATTACATGTAGAATGTTCAATATTAGCTTTGTAGCTCCAGAGCTACAGTAAACTGAAGAAGCATGTGTCAAAATACCAAACTTGCACAGTTTACAGTGGCCATGGGATGCTAAATGAAGGTCATGAAATCTTAATGAGAATGATGTTTACTTGAGCTTTGCTCTAAAGAACTCTACCGGCTGCTACGGTTCCAATGCAGGTTAAGCAGCCATAGTTCAGTTTTAGTAACATTAATTTAATCATTGTGAAAATGAACATCTCTAATTAAGACCCAAGTACTGTTTTGATATCTGATTTGGTCCACATAACCTTATTGTTGATGGCAAAGCCTTGCACCTGTAATATGCTTATAAGAGTACATCCAAATAGAATAAAGTACACCTCTGGGTGTTGATATAATTTAAATATAATTTGACATATACAGTACTGTGCAAAAATACTGGGCACATGCAATCTGTATAGAAAATACACTTGCAAAAATAATTACAATTATACTATTAGTGGCAGTGGTCAGTAAATAGTTACTTAACATATTTTTCTCTTTTAGATTAACATTTGGAAATTTGGACACTATGCACATTTGTACTGAAAGAAAACTTAAAGGAAACAAAAATAAACATATACAACTTGCAAAAAAAACTAGAGTTTATTATAAATTTAAACTAAAGTTCCTATAACTGCATGGTCTGGAGTATTTTATTCTACTTATTTCAGGGCAGTTTCCCAAAACATGACTTGTCTTTATTTGTTCAAGAACAACAATACATTTTAGATTGTGAAACAGCTCAGCAAGTAATCAATCCCACTTTCTCTTTTTGTGATTGCAAATACAACATGAGTTCTAAGTGCCTACCATGGAGAAATTTTCAATATATGTACTTTCAGCTTTCGAAAAGACTAACTTCTTAGACTAACTTCTGCTTGTAGAAGACTAAAAACGTATTTAACTATCTAAACTGATTTTTATTTGCTATTCCATATTAATTAATGCAGACCATTTGCCACAAAACTAAAATAACAAATATATTTAAAAAAATTCAAATACATTTTTAAGGGCACTGTCACAGGCCCTTACAATCACCCCAAACCCCCAAATACAGCACGCCTGTATACACACATTACAATCCTAATACCTTGATTTAGTATCTTGAAGCCACGATAAACATTATTATGCTTAAAGTTTAGTAATGTGCCAGTAAACTAAAATGTATGTTTTCAATGTTCTCTCCAAGGCTCTGGTTTCCTAATAGGCCTAACATAATTTCACATTAGGGCTTCAGTAATGCACACTCACTCACATTTAGTCTTCCACTGTCTGTCCTGAATATCATCATCACTGTATTTTTTTAAGCTGCTATTTTAAAAGGTTAAATGTACATTATTAACAATTCTCCCTGCCCCTATCCCTTCCTCTTTAGCAGTGGTGGCAGCTGTTTCTAACTGCTATATTTGGGATGATCGAAATAAAATATGTATTTTGAAGCAATATTTGTTTCCAGCTCGATAACAGAAAAACAGGTTTTCTTTTGTTTGCTCTGTTTTGATGAAACTCTTTTTTTAATCAGTAGGGTGAATCACTACCAATAGTAGCATCACAACCAGCTATGGTGATACAGCTAAACCAAAATAAGCCATACATTTCCAGGGTCTTGTGTTTAGTATATTAGCACCAAGTTATTTATAAACCCACGTACAGCAAGTGATTTTTGTTGCTACCAACACACACAAGAGGGAGCAGACATGAGAACATATATGAGGATAGCAGACAAGTTAAAAAGTTAGAAAGCCCAGTCCAATACTCATAGCTGGCCAGATGGGTCAGTCAAACACATCAGTCACCAGCAACACATTATTATGCTTACCTCATTAAATGGATATATTTTTCCCATAACAAACAATGGGAATAATCTTCATCAATATTTTATCTTCTGGAACAAGGTATGAATAGCAGGATATGACTGTAATTCAAATCCCATCTCAAAGCTAACAGAAAAAATACTAAATACTTTCTCTTCTCTTTGTCTTCTTTGACCCCGATAACACACATTCAGTACTTTTACCATGAATGAAGAATTTCACATACATTTCTATAGGAGTACATCAACAAGGTACACACTCACCATGTCAGTGTAGTACACACACACCACAGTAACAGCTTTAACATCAGCTCTAGCTAACACACTGTGAAAACATGTAGTGCTTGCCTAGTTCAGTTTATTTTTAGCCCAGTTTGAGGATATTCATCAAGGCATAAAACTGAAGTTAACATAGACTTTGTTTTACTGGTTACAAAGCCTCCTGTATCTCCTGTACCTCCTGCAACATGTGCCATATTAAGGGTTCTATGTCATGCCATTCATACTTTAACTTCTGAGAGGTCTCTAGCGAAATATCTAAGTCTAACCACCACTACAGTGTAGAATCATCATTTACAATCATACTGAGTACATCTTCTGAACCTTTTTATTTCTAAATGAATGGTACTTTCCAAAAACCAAAAAGTGCCAAGAAGTATAACACTTTGCTATCTTCCAGTTGTTACACTGAACTACACTGACTTAACACCAGCAATGTTTGGGAAAATAAGTAAATAATTATCACTGCACTGAGGCTGGAATTGGTAGGTTTAATGAGTTTCATTACTGACCTCAGAAATGTATAGCATAGCTAGTAGGGTGCCAATTTGGGGGGGTGTCAATGTATTTACAGTCTCTCTACCAAATCCTTTTCATTTTAGTGTAACGGTAATTCATGTATATTATACAAAAAATGTTATAGAACATTAGCTTTACATGTGGCACAAATACCACAAATATTTGTCATCTAAATAGTGGCAAAAGTGTACGTAAAAGTTCCAGTATCATAGATGACACATTACCTACAATTTCAGAATATTGAGCTAATGCATGTCTTTTGAATGTGGAAGGAAACCTGAGGGTCCAAAGAAACCCAAGTGGACACAGAGAGAACATGCTCAAACTCAAAACCTCAAAAAAGGCAGGGGTCAGGATCAAACTGAGGACCTCTGAGGCTGTGCAGCACCCACACTAATGAATTGTCCTGTTGTGCTGCCTTTTCCAACAGATTCATGCATTTAAGAAGTGACTCAGGCCCACCTTTTAGACAAGAGATTTCATGATGACCTTTTATTACCGGTGAGCCTGTTATACGGAGTAGCTTAAGGGGATGAGGTCTGAGTAATCAGTTTCTTTTTTCTTTCATATATCTCACTAGGCACCATACTAGCTAGCTATCAAAACTGTTCATCTCAAATTTGCTAGTTACATAACCTGCCATACTTGCTCAATGTGTGCTATGTTCTCATGCAAAATAGCAGGAGTATTCTGATAGAAGAAAGAAGCTAGCACAGCATAGGTTAAGACTGACTTACACAACAATATATTACTATGAATCAGCAAATTAACACAAAACAATGGAGACAGAAGGTGAGGAGAAGGGAGGGAAGGAAAGGAAGGCAAGGGAAGGAAAATGGCCACCGGACATGGCACCGGACTCACGATAAGGGCATGCTCTCGACCCATGATGATGACTGTGCGGTTTATGGTCCTCAGGAGAGATGTCACGATGTTTTGAACATGTCTAAATGTGTCCCCCTGAAACCAGACAGAACCACAGAAGAAATTAATAGGCAAAAATTGAAACTGTAACATTATGCAGGTCTCAAATTCAAGGTTAGGATTTGATCAACATTTGCACCTTTCATAGGACTTCATTTCCATGAAATCCAGCCAAACTGCTTTCACTTGAATTTTTCATGAGCTCAGTTTCTAGAGAAAGGCCACACTCACACAAGTAACCTAATTCTGATTTTCCCTCTAGTATGCATCACAAATATGCTTTTAAGCATTGTCTGAATGGCATTGGGTTTTCAAAAATAATCCCTGGTTTCAAAAGAATTGTAAAATTAAGTTAAAGAGTGTTTAATGTGATGGTCAACCCTGAACATTCAGACTTAAAAGCAATGAGAATGTATTCATGATGTGGTCTAACCACTTCTGGATTCAGTCCTGCTTTCATGTATTTTACCTGTAGCACCCATTATGGCTTCACAGAAAACCATTTATGTTGTTAGTGATTTGACTCGTAATGTGTGGCTTTAACACACCTCCATCAAATGTAAGTAGCGATTGCTAGTCTTCCCTCGGTTTAATTTGTTTACTCATGAATGGGAATGGCTGGTTGAGCATAGGTTGTTTCACAAATGCACCTGCTTTGGCAAAATGTCTTCCATTAAAGTAAAGTCAGATTCAGCCTTTTACATCTTAGGTGATTGGCAGTGACTTCCCCTACACTGCACTGAACTGACAGCAAGACAAAGAGCGTCAGATGTTTATTTAAGGGTTACAGTGGTAGGAGCAGGGCTGTCACTAAAAGAAGGGCATTGAGGGGCAATACACTCCTTGCCTCCCCCATATGTACCCAACATGTCCCCACCCTGTGTTGTTCTTTTTCTTTTTCTGAAAAATCTTCATGAATACACACCTACATCTATCAAAATTTACTTTAATCTAACCGTGCATCTTACTTGTTATGATATTCTGAGGCATCAGCATTGAATTAATAATGCAACACACAGAGGCATTTTTCTTCTCATTATCTCCCAGTAATAATAATAGTGTTACAAGTTTATGACAGCCTAACGTATAAAAGAAAACGAATTCAAAGACCATCTTTAGTGACTGTTAAACGGGCTACTAGTGTTAAAAGTGAAACTGGGGCACAATAAAGCAAGCAGACACAGACATGCTCGGCATCAAAGATGGCTTATTTCCTACACTTACCATCTAAAAGCTTTCTAAAAGTGAGTCGGAATGCCTATTTGCACACTGCTTATCAGCATGATTGACTTGATAAAAACAAGAGCTTCTGTTGACAAGTGCTTTATTAATGTGGTATCTGTTTGTTTTTTATGGTTACTTCTGACATCAGTTATGCAGTCTGTTAGAAGGAGGTGCTGATAAAAGGCTGCTGTGGTGCCTGTTGAAGGATTTGTAGTGTGGTACATGATGACCAAGCGTAGATTGGGTTTTAATGTGTGCAAAAAGTTTAAAGTATTTTTCTTTCTGGGTTTTTTTATAGTGACTGTTTCTGTCTGCTATATTGTTCCATTAATTAAGTAATTACTGGTGCTCATAATTTGCCTCTGTTAAGATTAAATTCCCTCCCATTCGAATACTTCTGGCACTACTTAGAAGCTTCCTGTAGGTGCAAAGGTCTTCCAGTATGCAAGTCTGACAGTCTTTTCAATTCTGGTATTTGTACTAAAGTGGTAAAACAAAAAAGGGTTCTTTTATGTGGCTCTTGGTTGATGTAATAGAGCTGCAGAGTTTAATGCATGCCGACGTCCAAAGCTCACTACCGTGACCGGTTGCGCATAGGCAAATTACAATAATAATGAGAACAACCGAACAGAATACATAATAAAGCAAAAAATAGGAATTTGCATAGTATATTACGATGCTAACACAGACACGTAGCCAAAAACATGTTACCATTCCTGTGTATGCTTCCTACTGATGCAGAAAATGGCCTACTTCAAAAGTTTCCTTCAAATGACCCTTATTGAAAGCTGTAAATCAGAAACCACATTCAAAAGTTACTGAAGTTCAGACACTCTTTCAATGACATCAAACTACAAAGTGGTGACTTTTTTCCTTTGTGAAAAAAAGTGGTGAGGATTTTTTTCCTCCTGGTGCACTGCATTGAAAAACAACAAAAAAACCAAATTGGTAGTTGAATTAATATATGCTGCCTAGTTTATAGCAGACAAATCAAATGACATTTGATTTTAATAAGGGTTTACTAAACCATGATCACCTCCCTCTAATATCCCCATCCACATCCGGTGTTCTTTCACAAACCACAGAGACATGTAAAAAGGTTACAATTAAGTCCTCAATAACACTATCATTAGTGAGGTAGGCATAATGATTTAGAATGAATGTAGAGGGGAGGCATGTGTGTCTTGTTTTGTGTCCGTGTCTATGTGCATGTGTGTGGTGTGCATCCGTAAGGGCGCAGAGAGCTGTTCTGCATTTTAAGCCAGCCTCCCATCAATTCTCCGGGGCTCCACTGTGTGATACTTCTCTTCTCTGGCTTTAATTTAGTGCCGATAAAGTCATCGACTGTAATGGAGAACTTTTTTATCTCCTCTCTTGGAAGTAATTTTGACAAAAATGTGTACAATTGGATTGAGTGCTAGTCCTCTGAGAGCAGTATCATGTTATGCCACGTCAACTACATCCTTGATAAACACATACACTTTATATCTGCGAAGGGCTTTCCTAGACTGCAGCATGCACAGCTCTAGCCAAACACATTAGCTTCGCCTCTGGCAATTTATCTTTCTGCTTTCAGCTTTGGCTTTACCCAAATCTAAACCTGTTGGATCTAGACCAAAATGCTCCCATTGCTCAACTGGGTGTTAGGCTTGTGGAAATGTGACTTTTAGACTTCAGGAGGCTTGTCAATATGCACCACCTGTGGTACGCTCAGTAGCTAGCTAACATCTGGCCAAAGATCTCCAGTGCATAATTAAAAGGAAAAAACGTGTCAGAGTTCATTTAATCACTGCTGGTTCAAAGTCCCATTACTGTAGACATAGTAGCTGTCACTTATATATCCTGGCACATGTCTTAGAGGACATATCTAACGCCATAACCTTTCATGATCAACTGAACATCTAAAAGTGCTGGAACATTAAGTAGAACAAGGAAAGTATTTGGACCCCATTTATCTAAGTATGTACTCATACGATATGTTTGTTGAGTCTGTTCCAAATTCAAGTTATGAAACAAGTGTCAAATACTGAACTAAATAGTCAAATGTTTGGGGACAATAAAAATTACATTGAAAAAACAAGGTATTAGTATGGAGTCTGCATCCCATGTGCACCCACAGCAAACCTCACTCTGTGTGGGACTGTGGTAGCCTAGTGGCTAAGGTATTGGACTATGAACCAGAAGGACCAGGGTTCAAATCTGACCTCTGCCTAGCTGCCAGTGTTGGAATCTTGAGCAAGGTCCTTAACCTGCAACTGTGTGGAAAGTATCACTTGTAACTTGTTTTCTAAATGACATACATGTAAATAAATGCTTATCTTTTGCATTCCAATTAATCTCAAGGGTGTCTGGTGGACTTAAGGTCAGGGCTCTTGTTCAGCCAGTCAGACCCTTCGAAGTTGGCAAATAATTTTTTTTTCGAAGTTGGCAAATAAAATTTTTTTTTGTTTTTTTTGGAGTGCAGAGAAGTACTCTACAGAGCTTCCATGCCTCTTATGTCATGTTAGCTTTCTGATAACAGAGACCACTAATTACAAGGCTCCTCAAACCTATTGTGTGTTTATTCTCATTGGTATAAATTTTATCATTTATATAATTTTCATTACTGTCAGTTTAGTTTTGAGTAGTAATGCCTTGAAAGACCTATGTCTTAAGATTGTTTTAAAGTTTAAAACTTGTGTTTAAAGTGATTTCAAATTATTTGCTATTAACAACTGCAATACCGCATTTTAGTAACCCCACAAAATTCACAAAATTTCCTTTAAATTCCTTTCATTCCTCAGTCAAATCACATCTGACCAGTCAGACCTGAAAAGTCAGATCAGAACTCTCACAAGATGTGCGTGTTTTTCATGTCATTTTCTAAGGCCAGTCAAATCATTTGATAAGATGGATTCCACAACAATATATACGAGTCAATGGGAGCTACTTTTACATGAACTTTTTCGGATTTGTAGAAGTCACCCTACTGGGCATGTGCGCAGGTAGAATTCTAATATGTACATTTATGATTTGATTGCAGGGGAGTTTATTCAGCCGCCTGTAGAGGTATTATCCCCTCACACACTATTAACTCCATGGCTTAGAGAGACAACATTGGATAGCCAAAGTGTGTCATAACTACCAATGACAGAAAAGACTAGTCACTATCAGTGTGACAGAACTAGATGATGACACAGTTATATTCTGATAAAATGTTTGAAGATCATTAGAATAGATAATCAGATAATTTTGTTTATGTTGAAAAACGATGAGATCAAATATTTGAATACAATGTTAGTAAGGCTACAGTTCTGAAAAGTGCTTCAACCTTTTATGCAGGACTGATCATATTCATTCAGCATACTGTATTTTTCGGACCATAAGGCGCACTTAAAATCCTTTAACTTTCTCAAAAATCGACAGGGTGCCTTTAAATGCGGTGCGTCTAATGTATGAATTAATTCTGGTTGTGCTTTCTGACCTAGAACCGATTGTAGATGGTACACGGCGCTCATAAATTGTCAAATGTTTTAGCACGGTATTGGTAGGTACGAAGTCACGCCACCGTAGGCGCAAGCATCGCGAGTAATACGGTATGTGCCTTCAGCATTAGGGTACGTGCATTCATTCATTATGTTCGAAGCGGATTTCAAACTCAGCGCTATCAGTCCACGCAGTTACAACATGGACATAGGCAGCTGCCGAGAGAATTCAACATTAACGAAATCAATGGTAAGGAAGTGAGGAAGCAAGAAGACGCCAGCGCCAGGTAAAGAAAACAAACTGAGCTTCAGACGGAACTTAAGAGTTTTGTTTCATTTCATGCGCCTTATAACCCGGTGCGCTTTATGTATGAAAATATACCCGTTAGCAGTCGATCATTGATATCGCGCCTTATAACCCGGTGCGCTTTATAGCCCGGAAAATACGGTATTTAGTGAAAAACAAGTTTACTGCATTTAGCAGTCAACCTTATGCAAAATGTTTTAAAAGCAAAGCAGGTTAGGACATTGTTAAAAGGATCAACAGTTGGAACTTGGTGGATGAGTCTCTGTCTTTACATCTACAAGGTGGACCGACATGGTAGGTGTGTCTAATAGAATGGGCATTGAGTGGGCACAGTGTTTAAACACTCCTCCAGCACTGTTATGTCTGATCCACTCAAACAAGCAGAAAATACTAATATTCATGATACCAGGGGTGTCATTACACCTGTTTTAGGGAGGCTATAGCCCATAACTGCTGCTGGCCCATAACGTCCCTGAAAAATACGCAAGTAAAAAGACCTCAAATACAGACAATACATCTAAGGTCTCATTATATGATTGTTGGAATATTATAAATGTTCAACCTGTTTCTATTTTTAGTTCTAAAAATTCACGTTAGACAGATCTAGTAATAGTTGTCCCATAATGAAAGTTATTTGATATATTTATTGTATTTTAAAAAAGCTTGCTAACAAAATTTGATTTAAAAAGCTATTTTTGCTATTACTGCTTATTCCTTTTGTTGGGATTTTACCAATAGCCCTTTTGTCCTCTGGCTGGAATTGGACCTTGATTTGTGAAATAGTTCCTTGTATTAAAATAAATAAAAAATATATTGAGAATTATTTTTATGCTGTCTAATGTCATACTTTCCCTAAAATTCAGTCATCCAGGTTATTGAATATGAATGCAGCTACAGATCAGATGCACATTCAATTTTACCAGGCTATATTCTCAGAGCAGCTGCAGAGAATCTTGCCTTAAGACTTCTCATCCTCTAGTTACACCATGTAATAATGATCATTCTTATTACCATTCGACCATTATTTCCCCTCTCTTCCACATTTACACTGTCTCTGTCTCTCTCTCTCCCTGTCTCTGAAAGGACGAGACAGAGAAGTGATGATGGTTTGACATGATCTGTCAGATTATTTAAGACGAGCAGACAGACAACAGACAGGAAGTCATTAAGTGATCCTGGGAGGCAGAGCTGCACACACACACAAAGAGTGCCAGAAAAAGAGTGTCACCCACTGCAGAAGGTGAATGTGTGCTTTGTCTGACACACAAACAGAGGGTGAGATATGAGCTCAATGTTCTGAGATTAGCATGATCTATGTCCACGTATTAACAAATATCTGCTGTCCTACCCGAAATGTAACCCAGAATGTGCAGAAATGGCAGATGAGTGTATGTACATTGGTATGTCATCATATTCTAGGACACTATAGAAATGATATATGGACATAAACATCTACTGTCCACAAAGCAAGCTTTTTTGATCCATCCAAGAAAAGAAGAAAGGCTATGGGCTATGGGCTGTACTTTGGACGTAAAATTGGCGACCAAGACAAACGCTTGGCTCCTCACATTTGTTTTGCAGCATTTGTAGTCAATCCAAGAGCTAGGCTCAGAGGTACTCTGAAATCAGTGCCATTTGCAAACCCAATGATACAGTGAGAACAGAAGGATCAAGTTATGGACTGTTACTTCGGTTATACCAAAAAAACCTGGCTTCCCTACCAAAAATAAGAAATCTATTAAATACTCCAATCTGCCTTCAGGCATTAGAACAGTGCCACAAGATGACAGTTTGCCAGCACCGAAGCCACTGGAGACATGGATCCTAGATGAGGCAGATGAAAATGCCAAAATGCATGAACCAAATGTGGAAAAAGACACTGATCCAGATGTTGAACTCTTTATGCCTGTCTATACTTATCTGATAACACAGCCAGAATGGAATGAATTGGTCATAGAACTAAAATTGGCAATAGTTAAAAGAGGACCACTTGGTTCCAAATTGAAAGGATGGGGTTTGCTGTCACCAGGTACAAAATTTGACAAATTTCTTCAAGCAGGTTCATAACCTCTGTTTCTATACTGGCACTGATGGTTTGTTCACAGTTTTGGGCATTGTCTATTCCAATTCTACCCAAAAAAGGCATTTTATTCTCCACAATCTTATTTTTACAAATTTATTCTCAATCTTAAGCCTGAATGCTGTCCTCTTACACAAAGACAATGTCCACCCTGCAATACTCACTGGCTATGCAGTGCACATAAAAGAAATATACAATAACATGGAACTGTTGTTGAAACAAATACAGTACAACAATTATGACTGGAACATCTCTGGTTATCTAAAAGTATTGTCACTGCTACTAGGAATGCAACTTGGATTGAGATTAATATTAGGGTTAGGATTATTAATGTTGAGGTTAAGGATAGGACTAGGATTGCTAAATCTGACATTAATGTTATGGATAGGATTCCAGAGGTTGTAATTAAGACAAAAGTTAGGAGCTACTGAGAATGATATTAAGATTAGGGTTAAGGTTACTGAGGATGATATTACGATTAGGGTTAGAATTAATGAATATGATGTTAATGTTAGGGTGAGTGTTACTGAGGATGCTATTAGGATCAGAGTTAAATTTACTGAAGATGATGCTACGATTATAGTTAGTGTTACTGAGGCTGATGATAAGATTCAGTTTAATGTTACTGAGGATGGTTTTAAGATTAGAGTTTACTAGATTACTAGATTAGAGTTTAGAAGATTACTGAGCATGATGTTATGATTAGGGTTAGAGTTACTGAATGTGATACTGTGGTAGCCTAGCGGTTAAGGTACTAGATTAAGGACCAAAAGGTCCAGGGTTCAAATCCCACCTCTGCCAAGTTGCCATTGTTGGGTCCTGGAGCAAGACCCTTAACCCACAATTTGTTTGGATTGTAAGATTGTATCAATTGCAAGTCGTTTTGGATAAGGGCGTCTGCTAAATGCTGTAAATGTAAATGATACTATGACTAGGGTTAGAGTTCCAGAGGATATTAACCTTAGGATTAGAATTACTGAGGAAGATAATATCAGGGTTATGATTACTGAAAACATTAAGATTAGGGATGAAGGCCACTGAAGGTTACTGTTAAAATTAGACTTAGAGTTAATGAGCATGATTTTTAATGACTTAATGACTTTCTTTAGGTCTTATCAACCCTCCATGGGCTAATTTAATACACAAACCCTATGAAATATCTCACATATGTAATAATACAAAATTGTGTTTGTGTGGGATGACTCAGAAATGCTGATGCATAAGAGGATCAGGTGAGGAGAAAGACTGTGAGAGACAAAGGGCGAGAGAGCAAGAGACAGAGATACCCCTGAATGATAATTTCCAATTTTCATATTCATATTGTTTTCCTTTTCAACAACGATGCCTCAAAGCCATCAAAAATCAAAAGGTATAGAATTCAAGGCATCCATAAAAAGGTGTCTAGCTCCTTTATGCCTCCCAAGACAAGATGTCTGCTTCTCTCCATCTCCATCCCCCCCCCTCTCTCTCTCTCTCCCTCTCCCTCTCTCTCTCTCTCTCTCTCTCTCACACACACACACACACACACACACACACACACACACACACACACAAAAGCATGTTTAATGTGACGACTTAATCAGATGCACTGACAATCCCTGCAGCAAAAGCTGCTCACCATGAGAGCATGGATATGAACCCTGTTAGCAAAGGCATGCTCGTTTGCAGTCTTGAAGAAGACAGAAACACCTGTGTCCCTCTCATCTTCTAAAATATTCATCCCATCCTCTTTGTTTATCTCGTACTTTCCTCCGGCAGTGTAATGAAGGCATTTAAACGTTAATTGCATTATTATATCCAGGAATGCATCAGTTACAGCATTGAGTCTCTTGATCCTGCACATTTTAACTATTTAGCTGCTATTTAGTGGTTTTTAAATAGCTATTTTTCTTAGTAATCACCAGCATTACAGAAATCTGGCCAGAGTTCAAGATGTGCTACAGTAAGTGGGTTACATTGCAGTGTTCAATTGTATGAAAGGGTATTAGTTAAGGAAAAAATGTACACATCCTAAATGATTCTAAAACCGTTCTACTTTTTAAGGCTCTGTAACTGACTTGGTGTATTTATGTCAACATTAAATAGGTTAGTGCCATAGCTGAATCAAATTTCCATTTTCAGACACAGACCTTATAGTTACCTCTGATATAGGACCAGGTTTTATTTGTGTTTTGGTTCAGTCTTAGTACAGCAGTGATACAGCAATCCCTTAAGTTACTCTGCTGTAGGGATTAAAAGTAACTATGAAAGTTAGTCAGAAAGTTTTTTTTTTTTTTTCTTTTTTCAATTAAAGCCAACTTCCACAAAAAGATTTCAGGCCTCAGTGGTGCCAACAATCTACAAGTGCAGACCTGTCTTAGACATTGGACATGTTTAAGGGATGGAATGCCGTTCAAGTTATCAGCTTTGGCTGTTTGATATGTATGGAATTGTTGGCGGATGGATACAGTGAGTGCAGCCTGTTCCTTTTTGAAGGTTTATCCTCACTGTAGAAGTCCACTGCCTGTCAGTTATGAGTGTATGGAGGCAACTGCTGAAATATGGTGGAAGAGTTCGTATGTGGCAAGAAAGATAAAAGTGCAGGACCAAATTTGGGCTAACTACTTAAAAAATGTAAACAGTTCTTTGTAGGAGATTAATATAAAAACTCTGAAGGAGACATTTATGGGAAACTCTTCCTGTGTGTGAGCGAGCATTATCCTGCTTAAAAATGCCAGTTGGAAGCCCTTTCATGAAAGACATCATGTGGCTGCAGGATCTCCTGCACTTATCACTGAGTTATTAGTGTCCCTCGTATAAATACTAAGGGTTACCAACTGTCGGATGTGATGGCTACCCAGATCATCACACCAGAAGTTGGGGAAGTGTGTCGCTCTACAAGGTAGGATTGAACGCTCACCATGAGGCCTCCATACTCAAACTTGACCATTGTCGGATCCCAAACACAACCCGGATTCATCGCTACAGACAATATAGTCCCAGTACATAGCAGTCCAGGTTTATCGTTCATGACATCACTGCAAATGAAGGTGACGGTGGCCGGCTGTCCATGGCAGGCGACGTAATGGGCACCGTGACAAGAAATTTCATTCTGCTAAGCAACTGGCAATGGGCACCACTTTCTACAGAGGGGCTATAATGAGCAACCTGAGCAGCTAAACTGTCTAATTTGAAAATTGCCCCACCATGAAAAGAACTAAGACCAATAATGTGATATCTCCCCCTTTCATGGACATTTATCACAAACGCTGCATCTGTAAACTACCGTCATTATGAATGACTCGTCACACCCCGCACACGATCTTTTCTCCCTCCTGCTGTCTGGCAAATGATACCAGAGCATCTGTGCTGGCACTGCCAGTCTCTGTAACAGTTTCTCCCCTCAAGCCGTCAGAATTCTCAACACATTGATCTGACCCGCCCTCTCTAATCGGCTTTCTAAATTTGCATTTAGTCATTTATCACTGATACAATCTTACAGTCCATGCAATTATGGGTTAAGGGCATAGCTGAAGGATCAAACAGTAGCAGCTTGGCAGAGGTGAGATTTGAAACCTGAATCTTCTCCTAAAGTTCAACATCTTAACCACTAAGCCACCAAAATTCACCCATGGAAAATCAATTTATATACATACAGCTAGAGTATTACAGTGGGGCAAAACAGTATTTAGTCAGCCATGGATTGTGCAAGTTCTCCTACTTAGAAAAATGAGAGAGGTCTGTAATTTTCATCATAGGTACACTTCAACTATGAGAGAAAAAATGAGACAAAAAAATCCAAGAAATCACATTGTAGGATTTTTAAAAAATGTAATTGTAAATCATGGTGGAAAATAAGTATTTGGTCACCCACAAACAAGCAAGGTTTCTGGCTCTCACAGACCTGTAACTTCTTATTTAAAAAGCTCTTCTATCCTCCACTCGTTACCTGTATTAAAGACACCTGTTTGACCTTATTATCTGTATAAAAGACACCTGTCCACAGCCTCAAACAGTCAGACTCCAAACTCAACCATGGCCAAGACCAAAGAGCTGTTGAAGGACACCAGGACAAAAATTGTAGACCTGCACCAGCCTGAGAAGAGTGAATCTACAATAGGCAAGCAGGTTGGTGTGAATAAATCAACTGTGCTAGCAACTGTAAGACAATGGAAGACATACATGACCATTGATAATCTCCCTCGATCTGGGGCTCCACGCAAGATCTCATCCTGTGGGGTCAAAATGATCATGAGAACGGTGAGCAAAAATACCAGAACCACACGGAGGGACCTGATGAATGACCTGCAGAGAGCTGGGACCAAAGTAACAAAGGCTACCATCAGTAACACACTACGCCAAGAGAGATCCTGCATTGCCAATCGTGCCCCCTGCTTAAGCCAGTACATGTCCAGGCCCATCTGAAGTTTTCCAGAAAGCATATGGATGATCCAGAAGAGGATTGGGAGAATATCATGTGGTCAGATAAAACCAAAACAGAACTTTTTGGTAAAAACTCAGCTGGAGGAAGAAGAATGTTGAGTTGCATCCCAAGAACACCATACCTACTGTGAAGCATGGGGGTGGAAACATCATGCTTTGGGGCTGTTTTTCTTCAGAGGGGTCAGGACGACTGATCTGTGTTAAGAGAAGAATGAACGGGGCCATGTATCGTGAGATTTTAAGCCAAAAACTCCTTCCATCAGTGAGAGCATTGAAGATGGAACGTGGCTGGGTCTTCCAGTATGACAATGATCCCAAACACGCCACTCGGGCAACAAAGGAGTTGCTCCGTAAAAAGCATTTTAAGGTCTTGTAGTGGCCTAGCCAGTCTCCAGACCTCAACCCCATAGAAAATCTGTGGAGGGAGTTGAAAATCTGTGTTGGCTCAAAACATCACTGCTCTAGAGGAGATATGCATGGAGGAATGGGCCAAAATACCAGCTACAGTGTGTGCAAACCTAGTGAAGACTTAAAACAAACGTTTGACCTCTGTCATTGCCAGCAAAGGTTATGTTACAAAGTATTGAGTTGAACTAAATTTATTGACAAAATACTTATTTTCCACCATAATTTACAATTAAATTCTTTAAAAATCCTACAATGTGAATTTCTGGATTTTTTTTTCTCGTTTTGTCTCTCATAGTTGAAGTGTACCTATGATGAAAATTACAGACCTCTCTTATTTTGCTAAGTAAGAGAACTTGCAAAATCAGTGGCTGACTAAATACTTTTTTGCCCCACTGTATGTATGTTTGTGCTTCAGTTTTATATTTGCAATATATGTATTTTGTCACATATATTTATGTGCTCTGGTATAGTCATATAGAAGCATCACTGATGTATTATACCCCCACCAAACCCATTCCATAGATTATGTATATCTGCTTTTATTTACCGTACTGCAGTGTCTTGTGAATTTGTGCTTTGCTTTGTTTTGCGTTATTCTGTGATGCACCATAGAGAACTGTAATTTCACGCTTGCATATCAGTGTTATTCACTGGGACCATAGGTAATTAGAGAACACTCTACTATTTTGTTTACTCCACTCACATAGTATCTGGTCAGTACTGGTCCCATGTTAGTTCTTGTCCATTTGATAGATGGTGGTGGGCTACAGTCAATAAACATATACCTATGAATGGACTGATAAAACAGTAACCCATGCTAAATCTTAAATATGTTTGTCAAGTATGTCTGTTAATGTATACTCAAAAATGATCTGTTATTATAAATTAGTATCTTGTATACAGCAGCTCCTGTGGCTCAGAGATAATAGCCAGCTGACGGAAATTGCAGTTCCTGGAGACCTGGATTTGGCTGGGACTGCAGCATGAAGATTATTTGGTGCAGTTGCAGGGCCTGGGTTTGAGTACCAGCAGTGCCTTCTGGGTTGGGGTGTCACATGCAAGACATGATTGGATGTTCATTTTTAACCCTATTTGAAGTGTTTAATGAAGTGTTCAGGGACATTCTGCTGTCAATCATCGGGTACAATGGGATAGACAATGAGTGAAAGAAATTGTGAAATGGAATATGACCTCTTCAGCCATCTCTCTTGGTGCTTGTTTTATTCTAAATTTAAACCAGGAATGATGTTATAGAAAGGAAGGTGGAAGAGAAATGACATGGTGACACGGTGTCACTCCTTGCTCCTCATATGACCTTTTGTTTACCCTTTCTTCTTATTTTTTTCTCCACAGCATCTCTCTCCCTTTCTATCCATCTCTCCTACCATCCATGTTAAAGTGGGTTCTAAGTGGGTGGGGAATATGTACAGAGCTACTTATTTGGGGTTAAAAAATATATAAATATAAATTTAAATATATTTATAAATATAAATATTTTAGATACATATAATGTTCAAAAATATTCTAATCTACAAAATGGGGGGGGGGGGGGGGACTACACACTGCAGTCAAGAGACTGCCCAGTAATCGGTAGGGTCTAGTTGTTAGTGTTGGACAAGCTAATCGCTAGTACTCTCGGTTGCAGTCTTCTTCAGCGGCTTTGGCTCGCTCACAGCGGCAGCACAAGCCCCCCAGTTTCTTCCGCATTCGCCTGCAGACTGTACAGCTATAAATCACCCCCCTCTCCGTGATCGCAGGAAGTAGTGCACCACTCGCAATTGTGTTTAGAAAGGACGCCGCGCTGTCTCTTAATCAGCCCCGCCCTTCCACTTCACGCCCTTCTCACGCTCCCGGAAACCACAGGAGAACCCTGAGTCGTTTTTACGAATGCTCCGCTCGAGTTCTGTCACTCTGCGCAGGCGCAAAACCGCTTAAGCCAATGGCGCAGTGGAGCTACGCTGTAAGTGCAACTCAGCTTAGGGGTGCTTCCTTAAGTTAGGATTTCATTTCTTTTTCTTCAGTGGCTGAGTGGCGTGTTCGGTTTAAAGAGCCATCACTGACACATCCGCCCAGGGTTCTATACCCAGTCAATGAAGTTGTGTTGTTTTCCTTTGTGGTTTATTTAATTGTTTATTTTGTTTCTTTTATTTATTTATATTTTTAGTTCACAATATCCATCTGGAGTTAACTACAATTGGGTCCTAAAAAACCCTTTTATATTTTTATTTTGGTGGTTCGCCTGGTTTTTAATATGGCAAACCGTAACAGAAAGATGTGACCAGTACTGGACCCAGCGTTAGCTCCTATGACCTCCTCTAAGGAGGTCCCCACTCACCATAAGCGGCCCCAGCCATCCGTGGTCGGGTCCCAGCTAGCTTCAGGGCCTCCACGCCAGGATTCGGCAACCCTGGCCGCCTCGTGTGTTTAATCTTACACAGGGTAGCCAGTCAGTGGCAGAGTATGTGGAGGAGGACTGCATTGCGGCTACAGACAGCGGTTTTGATGACCTGATGCTCATGGCCGTGTTTGAGAGGGGTCTTGATGATACGCTGGAGAATCTACTAGGGCCATTCTTCCCTCCTCCTCCCTGGCTGCTCTGTGCGATCTGGCCATTCACACAGACGAGCTGCTTCTATCCAGTTCTATACTATTAGGAGTCACGCTGACCCTGGCTCGTAATGCATTGACTCATTCCATGAAGTGTACACACACTGCGCGATGGCACATGCACCAGCCCTGGTTTGGCGCCATGTGCAAAAGTGGAGACACCTGTTGGTGGGGCTATTTAAGCACATTTTTGTCACATCGTTGGGCTTTGCCAGCCCTCACATGGCTTTATTATTGAGCGCTGACATTGTTTAGGGACAGAGGTAGCTGGTGTTTTGAAAAACGTCAGTAATAGACAGTCATGAGGCTGCCAGGTAACCGGTAGGGCCTAGTTGTTAGTGTTGGGCAAGCTAATCGCTAGTACTCTCAGTTGCCATCTTCTTCGGCGGCTTTGGCTCGCTCGCAGCGGCGGTGGGAGCCCCCCACCTTCTTCCTCATTCGCCCACAGGTCGTACGGCTTTAATACCTTAGCGCATCTCAGTTTAGGGGTGTTTCCTTAAGTTCGATTTTTGTTAGGTTTTTATTTATTTATATTTTTGGTTCACAATTTCCATCTGGAGCTAACTGCAATTGGGTCCTAAAAAATATTTTTATTTTTGTGGTTCGCCTGGTTTTAAATATGGCAAACTGTAACAATACAGTCTGTAATTGTAGAACTACAATGTACAGTGACCACTAAAACTTACAGTGGGGCAAAAAAGTATTTAGTCAGCCATTGATTTTGCAAGTTGTCTTACTTAGAAAGATGAGAGAGGTCTGTAATTTTCATTATAGGTACACTTCAACTATGAGAGACAAAATCCGAGTCCCTCTCGGCGTAGTGTGTTACTGATGGTAGCCTTTGTTAAAATCCTGCATCTCATTTTGTCTCTCATAGTTGAAGTGTACTTATAATGAAAATTACAGACCTCTCTCATATTTCTAAGTAGGAGAACTTGCACAATCAGTGGCTGACTAAATACTTTTTTCCCCACTGTATATCTCAACTACCAATTACTAATTACCAAACATTGTATTCCCAATCCACACAACAATGCAAAAAGTGAGCAAATCAATTTAAAATACCAATTAACCTCATTTTCTCTGAGTTGTATTCCCAATTCATACAGCAATACAAGAGGTAAACAAATTAAGAATCACAATTAACTTAATCTTCTCCAACTTTGGCAACCAACTAATTCTACCAGCTTGTCTTCTTCCCACAGTGTATCCTGGTGTGAGCAATTTCCCAAGTAATCAGTAATCAGTAAATTAGACTCATTGGACCAGGCAATGTTGTTCCATTTCTCCAAGATCCAGTTCTGACACTCTTTCTCTCATTGGAGGAACTTTGGATGGTGTCAGCATGGTTAGCACTCCTAATGGTTAGCAGTCGCATACTAAACAGTGTTATGTGACATTCCTCCCATAACCAGCATTAAAACTTTCTTTGATCTTGCGGGTTCTAGTTTTGTTCCGAATCTGCCAGCCAGGTTTGGCAGTAGTCTGGAGCTTTGTCAGCGTTTCGTCTCCCAATGCGCTGAATTTCTTTGGTTATCCCCTCACTGCTCGTCTTGTACCCAGGTCTCACTTACAGTATCATGTCTCTCTGGTAGGATGTTACAATGGGCCTCCAATGTTTTGCCTGAGGCCCAAGCTATTACAGCGGAGAGATTTTTGAAGTTACTTTCGCACACCCTTGGTCCTCCTCCTGCTAGGGTCCAGTCTGACTCCCTGGTCCCACGGTGAGTCACTACCTCCGCGTCAGAACCCACACTCGGTGGTCTTACTAGGGGGACCAGGTTACTTGATTATGAGGACCTTCCGCTGTTAGTGCCATGTAGCTCTATACCTGAGCACATTGGCTCCGTATCTAAGCTGACCCCCCTTGCCAGCAGCACGATGGCGACCCCGCTCACCAGCAGCACAACGGCAACCCGAAAGCTACCAGAACCCTCCCAGATTATTGAAGGCGTCGGTCCCGTCCAATTGCTCCACGCTTCTCCTTTGGCTCCTCTTCCATCTTGTATTCAGGTATTACGTTCTAGCCTGTTTCCTCTGCCTGTATTGCGGCCCCGCCCGTTGTTTTTACGCGTGTTGATCTCCTGTTCACTACTTATGTTATTACATAGCTTGATCCACATTTGTGTATGCTCTTTTGTGTACGTCTGTCATATCATTGTTCCATTAATGATGGCAAGTTGTCCTGGCCCAGATGCAGCAAAACAGGCCCAAACCATGATACTACCACCACCATGTTTCACAGATGGGATAAGGTTCTTATGCTGGAATGCAGTGTTTTCCTTTCTCCAAACAGAATGCTTTTCTTTTAAACCACAAGTTCTATTTTGGTCTCATCCATTCACAAAACATTCTTCCAATAACATTCTGGCTTGTCCACATGATCTTTAGCAAACTGATACATTCAGCAGCAATGTTCTTTTTGGAGAGCAGTGGCTTTCTCCTTGCAACCCTGCCATGCACACCATTGCTGTTCAGTGTTCTTCTGATGGTGGACTCATGAACATTAACATTAGAAAATGTGAGAGAGGGGTCCTTTGTGACCTCGCCAACTACTACAGGCCTTACTTTTTGAGTGATCTTTGTTGATCAACCACTCCTGGGGAGGATAACAATGGTCTTGAATTTCCTCCATTTGTACACAATCTGTCTGACTGTGGATTGGTGGAGTCCAAACTCTTTAGAGATGGTTTTGTAACCTTTTCCAGCCTGATGAGCATCAACAACTCTCTTTCTGAGGTCCTCAGTAATCTCCTTTCTTTGTGCCATGATACACTTCCACAAACATGTTGTGAAGAACAGATGTTTGTTGGATCCCAGGTATTTAAATAAAACAGGGTGCTCACTCACACCTGATTGTCATCCCATTGATTGAAAACACCTGACTCTAATTTGATCTTCAAATTAACTGCCAATCCTAGAGGTTCAGATACTTTTGCCACTCACTAATATTTAAATTTGGATCATTTTCCTCAATAAATGAATGATAAATTATAATATTTTTGTTTCATTTGTTTAACTGGGTTCTCGTTATCTACTTTTAGGACTTGTGTGAAAATCTGATGATGTTTTAGGTCATATTTATGCAGAAATCTAAAAAATTCTAAAGGGTTCACAAACTTTCCAGCACCAGTGTATCATAACATTGCTCTAACTAAAGATACAAATTCAAACCCTTGATGTTACCACACCTCAAATGCCCAGGTTTGTACCTTATTTGCTGATCCCATTTGTTGGTGATTATACTGGAACTTCAGATTTACAAACAACGCTTATTTCTATACCTTTTCTTTTACTTTGGTGGGTCAACATCACCCTGAAACATTGGAACTGCGCCAGCTAATGCTTACAAAACACAAACTTCAGGATTAATACCCCATCAGCAATGTAAACAAAGAATTAGCATCTGCAGGAATTAGTTTGTTTATTGTTATCTAAATAATTAACCTCTGCATTTACTAATGGTTACCCTATTCATGAACGCACCTTGCCCAAAACGCTTTATTGCTTTCTTTAATATGCTTTCATAGGAGGTAGGTGATGCGGTCCAACATTTTCACACACTGATCAGAGCTCAACATTTTTTATCAGCAGGTCAACTAACTTATGACTATAACTAATTTATGACTATTTAAATTATTCCGTGATAAAATAAACGTTAGTTAATACAGGGGTTTATTTTGCAGAGGTTGGATAATTTTTCTTTTTCATTTTTCTGATTTAGGTTTAAACCTTTTATATTATCGACTAGTGTTGCAGATGAATAATTAATCTTTGTTTTGTTATACAGTACAAAGCATAATTACATGTGGGAATAAACCTAAGTACAGGGACACACACCCGTTACTTAACCATTGCAACCACATAAAAGCCTGCGAGTCTGAAGGTCTATAATAGCACCTTATTAAAAAATAAATACCAATTCAACAGTGTCATGTAAATAAATCCATAAATAATGTGTTGGTTAATATCTTAGCGACTGTGATTCAAAGGTGTACGGAAAGGAGACTTGGAAGAAATCTGAGGAGTAAGCATTGCATAACTCTTAGCTGTAAACCTCAAACGCGTGTAGGTCAATTATGTTCGTAACCTGAAAACTAGAAAGACATTATCAGGAAATACAGACACTGGCTGTAACCGTGGCCAAGTGGAGCATTCCTGGTCTATCAGTATTGTACTTTGTAAATGAAGATAAAGAGTTTGATCGGTCAGTGTTAAAGCAACTTAAGATTGGCTCTTACCACATCTTTGCGGCTGAGCACCTCCAGGATGTTGTTGAGGAGCTCGACACTGTTCCTCCTTTCATCCTGAGGCCCCTCTCTCACATCCACCAATGCTCCACTAAGTTCCTTAAGCATCATGGGTAACAGGATATCACGACAATCTGGAAATGACAGCACAGCAAAATATCAGCAAGATCTGTAAAGTTAGAATACACATATAGTGATCGTTCTGTGCGTGGGTAAATTACGTTTACAGCACATTTAAAACATTTATTAAACACTCTTATGTAGAACAACTTGCAAGTAAAAGTTGACGGTCTTGTTCTGGGGACCAACAGTGGCAGCTTGGTGCAGCCCAAGTTTCAACTCACAACCTCTTAAAAACCACTAAGCCACCACTGTCACAATATGGTGTAGAACATGTCCACTATCACTGAAGTTTAGTGGTTTGCAGATGTTTTTGTTTTAAGCAACTTGCAACTAAGCATTTGAATGTCCAAGAGTCCAACGATGGGATCTAGACAGAGCTGGGAACCTCACTCCTTTAAGTCATTAGAACAGGAGCAGTATTCAAGAAGAGCTCCTAATTTAGCTTAAAATCTCCTGCCTATGATTATTAGTTGGGACTGTGGTAGCCTAGTGGGTAAGGTACTGGACTATGGACCAGAAGGTCCAGGGTTCAAATCCCACCTCTGCTAAGCTGCCAGTGTCCTTAACCCACAATTGCTTGGATTGTAAGACTGTATCAATTGTAAGTCGCTCTTGATAAGCGACTCTGACCAAGGAGAACACAAAAACTTCAAACTCAATGAGGAGGTGGGGTTGACCCATTGCTATGTATGAGTCATTCTTTTGAAGACTGTGATTGGCTGTCAAGTCAAGTCAGATTTATTTATATAGCGCTTTTTACAATGGAGCATTGTCTCAAAGCAACTTTACAAGTTTAGATTATCTCCTAATAACTACGTCCAATCCCAAATTGAGCAAGCCTAGGGCGACAGTGGCAAGGAAAAACTCCCTAGTTCTAGGAAGAAACCTTGGGAGGACCAAGACTCAAAAAGGGACCCAACCTCCTTGGGCGTGGTAGAATGTTAAATCTAAGAGCGAACTAAAGCCATGGATTCCTGGTCGAATAAAATGTGAATTATACACAGTGGAGCTCAGCATATTGAACATCATGTGTGGTGCCCGGAACTGCCGGAACACAGCTCGGAGAGAAAAACAGAAATGTTATTAGTTATTGATTAAGAGCACAGTGTTTTTAACCATCACTGATGCCATGTTAATTCACTGATGCCAAGTGTAGCATGAGACCCCTGGCAGCATAGCTATAGGCAGCAGAGCTAGAAGCTAGAAAGAGGAGAACTGGAAGAAACACAAAGCCAAGAGGGTCACATGAGACATTGCAACCCCACGAAGCGGCAGAAGACAGCAACCCACATCTCTGATCACCATAAGACTCTTTGGCTATGAACCCCCAGCTCTGCCCTTAGTCTAAGGCAAGGATGCACGAGTCAAGATCACGAGGACCGAAGCTCAGTTCAGCCAGCCCGCCCACTCGACACTCCTGGCTAGCGGACAAGGCAGGCAGGCCAGACATGACTCCAGACTCCGGCCCCAGTGACTCAAACCATGCATCCTGGTCTAAATCTAGTCAAAAGCCTGCGTAAATAAGTGTGTCTTTAGCCTAGACTTAAAACTTTGGAGGGTGTCTGAGTCTCGGACGAGAGTGGGAAGTTTTTTCCATAGTTGGGGGGCCATGTATGAGAAAGCCTTTCCCCCTGCTGTGACTAATTCTAGGAACTAAAAGAAGTCCTGCACCCTGCGAGCGAAGTAGATGAGCTGGATTGTAAAACTCTAAGAGTTCACTCAGATAATATGGGGCCAGGCCATGTAGAGCTTTATAAGTTATAAGAAGTATTTTGTAATCTATGCGGAATTTGACTGGTAACCAGTGCAGTGATGATAGAACAGGAGTGATATGATCAAATTTTCTAGAGTTAGAGTTAGCACTCGGGCAGCTGCATTATTTATAGATTTACTAGAGCATCCAGTAAGTAAGGCGTTACAGATATCCAACCTTGAGGTTATAAACGCATGAACAAGTTTCTCTGCATCATTAAAAGAGAGGATATTTCTAAGTTTAGCGATATTACGTAATTGAAAGAAAGCAATTCGAGTGATGCCTCTAATGTGCGCATCAAAGGAGAGATCTGAATCAAATGTGACCCCTAAGATTTTTACAGACGGACTGGGCAATACTGGACAGCCATCTAGATTTAGGACAGATGTAGCCAACCTGTCTCTCACAGCCTTGGATCCCACTAATAGAACCTCAGTTTTATCTGAGTTAAGTAAGAGAAAATTAAATAACATCCAATCTTTTATTTCCTTTACACTGTCCTCAATTTTGTTGATTGTAAGGCTGTCATTAGTTTTGGCTGATATGTACAGCTGTGTATCATCTGCATGGCAGTGGAAATTAATGCCATGTTTACGAATAACTGAGCCTAGTGGCAGCATGTACAGAGAGAATAAAAGCGGGCCAAGCACTGACCCCTGAGGCACGCCATACTTCACTTTTGAGAGCTTAGATCTTAGATTATTTATATGAACAAACTGGTACCGGTCAGTTAAGTAGGATTTAAACCAAAAAGTGCTGATCCCTTAATACCTACAGTATTTTCTAGTCTGTTTAGTAAAACATCATGATCTATAGTGTCAAATGCTGCACTTAAATCTAACAGAACAAGAAAAGAAACACATCCCTTATTTGAGGACATTAACAAGTCATTTAGTAGCCTAAGTAATGCTGTTTCAGTACTATGATGGGGCCTGAAGCCAGACTGAAATGTTTCATAAATTTCATTCCTTTGGAGGTAACTACAGAGCTGCTGATAGACGGCTTTTTCTAAGATTTTGGACAGAAACGGTATATTTGAAATTGGTCTATAATTAGATATCACACAAGGGTCAAGATTGGCTTTTTTAATCAGTGGTTTGATAACGGCAGACTTAAAGGATTTAGGCACATAACCTAAGGTAAGGGATAAATTAAAATAACTAACACTAGCTCTATAACACTAGGTAATACTTGTTTGAGTAGACGTGTAGGAATTGGATCTAACAAACATGTTGATGACTTAGACGAGCTGATCAGTGCGGATAGTTCAGTATTAGTAATTGGGGTAAAAGATTCTAATCTTGATTTATGCCTAATTGAACAGATGTCTTCACTAGTGCTGCATCTGGAAGGTTGCTGAACAATTTGGTGATGTGATGAGCATTGAGTTTTATGCTTAATATTTTCTATCTTATCATTAAAGAAAGTCATGAAATCATTACTGTTAAAATTACACAGAATGGGAGAGTCACTTTCTGTGGGGTTTTTTTTTAATTTGGAGACTGTATTGAAGAGAAATCTTGGATAATCCTTTTTTTTTCTATGATTGAGGAGAAGTATGCAGCTTTAGTTTTAGTGAGGGCATGCTTATACTCTGCCATGCTGTCTCTCCAAGCAATCTTAAACACCTCCAATTTACTATGTCTCCACTTGCACTCTAAATGCCCTGTTCTTTGCTTTAAGGTACGGGTGTGGTCATTATACCATGGTGCTAGCCTTTTTTCCCTAATACGTTTGAACCTAGCAGGGGCAGTCGTGTCCAGGGTTGAGCAAAGCACACATTCTAATTGCTCATTTACACACTCAAGATGATTTATCTCCGTAGGTGTATTAAATTTTAAGTCTGGTAGGTTTTTAATAAACGCAGCTGGAGGGCTGTCACCCCTGTCTCTCTCTCTCTCTCTCACAGACACACACAAATGTATTATTGATTAGGGAAGTACTGTATAGCCTATTATAAGCTTTTGAAATGACAGGTATAGGCTATTTCTGTGTATTTTATGCTAATCACATACATGCGTTTATTTGCTTTTTTTACTGAAAGATTATTTACCATGCTGTAAATTTTGTAGCCTTTTTAATCTATTGGATAGCCTATAAACTGGACTAAATGAAGCTCCGATATTTTTATTTTTATTTTATTTTTATTTTTTAAGTATGATGCTGCCATGTCTAATCTATTTAACTGGTGGAGTTGGTTTGTATGAGGCTTTCATTTTTTGTGTTACACCATTGTTGCACTGACTAATAGATGTGAGCAAATCTCTAATAAGCTCAACCACAAACATTAATCCTGCACAATCAAATCGGTAGCGTTTGATTAATTCACTGTTATTCAGTCTTGAGAAAACATTTGTTCTGCCTTGTCTTTCCTGCATTTTCTCCTCTGCTTCAGAGAACTCCTATCTACTCCTAGCTTTGAGAGGGAAACCCACAATTCTAGGATTTTTCTTAGAATTTCGTCACTGGGAGCTACTCTTTTCACTAGGAATCTTTATGAATACGGCCCCAGCACTACTCCACACAACTGAAAAACATGGATGTTAGTATGAACTTTGAGTTGAGTACTCAGTAAGCTAAAAACTGAAGTACTTCATGACTGGCGATACCGTCACAGTCTGATTAAGCCCAGTTTTAGAGCTACACATCAACCAAACAAACTGTATACACACATAGCCTCAGAGGAAATATTTATGACTTATCTATGGAACAAAATAAAAAAAAAACCTTCATCTACATAAACACATGCAAACTAATTTCCATCCATCCATCAACAAATCCAGCCATGGATCTTACTCCCTAAACAAAATAGCATGGTCTGTAATTCAATGTCATTGCTCCTCTGCTGCAATTTGTGTGTGTGTGTGTCCACAGCGGTGATGAACTGAGCTAACTCTATAAGTGCAGAGTTGAAGGTGCATTGTTTGTAATGAGCAAAGAGACAGGAGCTAAATTAGTTTTTAATGTGCTGACTTTGCCTGGTGAGGAGGCTATAAAGGTGAGTCAGATGCATTTATCCTCGGATAGCCCCGTGTTGAGACAGACCCATGCACAAACGTACACACAGTCTTGCATTAATATTTGAATGGGGTATTTTCATTTTTTTGTGTGGCTTTGTATTTAAATAATCTGATGCTTACCTAACCTTAACCTCTGCAGTCAACTGGAAATCGATTGCCCTTTAGTTTTTCATCTAAATGCTGCGCTTTCCCTCAAGAGGACCAGCCAAATGACCTCACAAGGTCAAACCTCAATGCATTTCCTGAAGTCATGGGCAAATTTTGGTCCCTGCAGAGTGATAAATACATGCCAGCACACAATCTTTTTTCTGGTATAATCCATCCACAGTCAAAACATGATTCATGCTGATCACTTTGCACATCAATACACATCACACTGACTAATTACAACATTCATTAGCTGATCTTTTACATTAACTGGAGCAAATCAAACCTAATTGGAGTGGACTGCCCGAAAGAATGATAGTTCTGAAATCCTTGTAAATCCAAACTTAAGATCACTTATGAGTTTACCCAAAAACAAATGTTTTCCACGATAACATAATAAGTTACCTCTATTGTTAATAACGTGCTAGGTGATCCACTCATTAATAGTACCTACACTGTTACACACAATATGCATTTGTTGATGGACAGCATTCATTACTGAATAAATGTGCTTATTTTAAATATTACAAAATGCAACAGCGTAAGGGTGTGAGGTTGAATTTCTTCTTTTTTTGTCACTCATTTGCTGGGGATCCTCTGCCCATCTTTACTCCTCAAAGCCTTTCGTGGATACTGCTTTTGTACCAAATCATGATTACAATCACCTGTTGACATCGTTGTTTGATAATTGTTTGTTTATTCTTTTTTTTTATTTTACCTCAATACTAGCCCTAAATTACCTTCATCCCAACATTTTTTGGAATGTGTTTCAGGCCTGAAATACAGGAATGTGTGTTTATTACCAAAGGAAATTAAGTTGACCAGACAAAACATGGCATATCTTGGGTTTATACTGTCTGCAATGAAATTTGGGTTCAAAATGTCTGCATTCAAAGTAAATGTAAGAAACACTGCAATTTGTTTTTATTTGCATTTTCCGGACTGTCCCAACTGTTTGTTTTGTTTATAACAGTTTTTGACTTAAAATATATAGACATCCTACATGAGTGGTATGGGATGAAAAAAAAACTGTGGGTAAAACTCCAAAAGTAGCCTACCAATGATAAATACATTTTCAAATCCCATTCCCACTTTCTCTTTAGACTGCATGTTCTCTAAATCTCAAAGATTGTTTGTTCAAGGAATTGGTGATAATACAGTACATGTTAAAGTTTAAAGGTTGTTTAATGACAGTTTAATTTGATAATAAATTATTGGCTTATACACTGGAAAAATCATTTGCCAGTAATTTATAGACAAAGCACCAGTGATGTTCTACCATCAAAGGTGTATTAAACAGGTCTAAACCTTTTTAAGTTAAAAATGAAAGCCATTTAAAGCCAATGTAGTGCAGTGCATGTCATGAGAAATGCTAACTGTTTCATGGACAGGAGGGTGCCAGCTCATGTCTACCTGCACTTTTGTTCTAGATCATTATATTATGTCATGTCAAATCAAGGTTAATTAACTGTCTTTGTGTAGTGACTATAGAATACAAAACTTTTGAATAATTCACTGAGAAAAAGGGGTTAGCTTAGCAATCATTCTAAGCAGGCCACACCAGATTTGAAAAGGTTGTAGCAAGACACCAAAATTGCTATGCAATATGTTAGTCCATTACAGACCTTAGTGCCATCACATCTTTCCCTCATGACCTTTAGCAGCCAGTGAGCCATCACCGCTCTTTCCCCATGCCATCATAGTTGATATAAGTAAGGATGAACACCAATGCCATTTCACTGAACCTCCAGAGTCACATGGGGTTAATTACTTTCCTCAAGGGCACAAAGTTAGACATCAGCAAGGGACAGCAGAACTCCATGTCTACATCTATGAGTGTCCTGCCAAGGATTCAAAGCGGAAGCCGATATGGAACCTTGCACCACATCTGTTCACTGCATCAGCAGCTGTTCACATCCTGTCCATGTCTGTGTAATTACTTCTGCTGTCAGCCACAAGTCATTGATTCTATTAGAAGAGAAAATGCCATGTCTAGAGGTATCAGTAATTGCTATAGCTAGTGTTTGGCATTCTTTCAGGCTTCAGTCATAGCCGAGACCATCCCATGGAGATGTACACAAGAAAGGTTTGTAGTGGATGGCTCAGTATTTAAGGTGCTGGACTACTGCTCACAAGGTTCAGAGTTTAAGGCTTGACTACAACCAAGCTGCCTCTGTTGGGACTTTGAGCAAAGTTCCATTGTATGTAATAAATAAGTATGAGGAAGTGTAGCTAAAACACAGCAAAATGTTTTTTAAAGAATGTCTTTTTAAAGTACATTTAGTGTATATATAAACATACACAGTATGAGTCAAAAGTTTGGTCACACCTTCTCACCCAGTGTTTTTTCTTATTTTTAATGTCTACATTATAGATTGATACTGAAGACATCAAAACTATGAGGGAACACATATGGAATTATGAAGTCAACAAAAAAGTGTTAAACAAACCAGAATAAGTTTTATACTTTAGATTCTGTGTAAAGACTTCAAGTTAACTCTTGACAATGCCCACCTGTTAATTGAAACCCTTTCCAGGTGAGTACCTTGTAAAGCTGATTGATAGAATACCAAAAGTGTGCAAAGCTGTCATCAAAGCAAAAAGGTGTCTAAAAAATTTAAAGTATAAAACATATTGCAGTTCATTTAACACTTTTTTGTTTACTACATAATTCCATACATGGCCCTTCATAGTTTTGATGTCTTCAATATTAATATTAAATGTAGAAAATAATAAAAATAAAGAATAAACATTGAATGACACCAAGGTGTGTCCAAACTTTTGACTTGTACTGTACAGTAGATCCCTAGCCCCTCTTTACAACTGCGTTATTTAGGGAGACTATTTAGTTGACCAAGTACCACTCAAAACACAACCAAAATCTAGCGCTTCCTCATCATTCAGTTATGTCAGAAGCGGTCTAGTAAACAAACTGCAAGTGGCTGAGCCATGTTTAGAGCTCTGTAGGCTACACACATGTACTCAATTCAGAATTAAAGTTAGTAAAAGCAGTGTGCTCTTCATGTGTGGCCATGTTGTAAAGTGTGTGTGTGGGGGAGTGGGGGTTGGGGAGGGTTATAATGTTTGACACCTTTAAAAAAAGGTTTCATGCAGTTAGATGGACAGATATATAGACAGAGTGATACAAAGGGAGGTATAATGTCTCTTCAAAATGTCTCACTGCCTCCAAGTTTCATGTAGCTACATGGATAGATAGATAGACAGAAAAAAAGGAAATGAGGGGTAGTAATGTCTGACACTGATGACCTTAACATTACTAAGATTTAAGGTGACAGCAAAGTTCAGTGCTGGGTCTTTTTACTTCCTTTTTTCTCCCATCACAGGAAAAAAAGCCTGCGAAATAGACCAGCAAGCACTTTCTCAAGGCCACATTGAACTATCATGACCTGCACTCTGACTGCCGCAAGCAACACTAATGCTTTGAGTGCGCATATATGTGTGTAAGCACGTCCATAACTCAGTCTATACTACTTGCCCAGCCGCTGCACTGCAGTATTTTCTAGCTGTTCAGGATATTATGGTGTTTATCCTAGGGGCCCTGGATAGAGGACTTTTTATACTCCCCCATCAAAGTGAACTTTGAGCTTTGCTGCAGTGCTCGGTGTAACTCAATGTCAAATCTACAACAGCTCTGCAGAGTCAACAAGCAGTGTACGAGCACCATAAAACCCAAATGTACATGTACAAGAATACAAATCCAGTGGAATACTTGTAATTTACTGCGGCATCATCACTGTCAGACTGACACGCACCACATCTCTAGAGAGATGGGATTGTGCAACTCCGACAAAACTGCTAACTCATTTCTCATCATGGGCTCATTTTGGAGAGCTTAATGAAAGTATTCCACACCGTAATGGGATGCCACTTCAATTACCTACAGCACCTAAATCAGATACTTATATCTGAGAATCAGGGAATGGAGAAATGAGAAAGAAAGGTGTGTGGGTGTTCCAATTTGATGGTAGCTCCCTAGATAGATAATCATTTTAGCAGCAACTGTGAGATAAAGCCTGTCCACATCTGTGGTTCCTTGGTTTGGGAAAAATCTAAGTGAAACATCAGATGCATTATGTCTACATAATTCTATAATTATTTATACTAGAGTTTCAGAGTTACAGTTTAACAAAGCAAGTATGCTTCCAGGAGTGAACGTATATCTGGCTATGTATTGTATTTATGTTCATACTTGCGATTATAAATTGTCAGATGTCATTCCATTCCAGATGTTATAATTAACCAGCCTAGAATGAACTACCCACAAATCTGTATGTAATAGTTTGTGATTGAAGACATGAGCATGGGCCAGCCTACATGGGTGCTATGGAATGAATAAAACTGTGGCTAGAGCTCCACAAGTAGCCTACCAATAATAATCAAATGAGATTTTCACAACCATTTCCACATTTTCTCTTTAAATCATTACTTTACATTTTAGATGTCCTATTAAAATGGACACTGCACACTATACAGTGGTGCTTGAACGTTTGTGAACCCTTTAGAATTTTCTATATTTCTGCATGAATATGTCCTAAAACATCATCAGATTTTAGCACAAGTCCTAAAAGTAGATAAAGAGAACCCAGTCAAACAAATGACAAAAATAATAGATTGGTCAAAAAGTATGTGAACCTCTAGGATTAGCAGTTAATTTGAAGGTGAAATTAGAGTCAGGTGTTTTCAATCAATGTGATGACAATCAGGTGTGAGTGGGCACCCTGTTTTATTTAAAGAACAGGGATCTATCAAAAAATGCTCTTCACAACACATGTTTGTGGAAGTGTATCATGGCACAAACAAAGGAGATTTCTGAGGACATCCAATCCACAGTCAGACAGATTGTGTACAAATGGACGACATTCAAGACCACTGTTACCCTCCCCAGGAGTGGTCGACCAACAAAGATCACTCCAAGAGCAAGGCGTGAAATAGTTGGCGAGGTCACAAAGGACCCCAGGGTAACTTCTAAGGAACTGAATCCCTCTCTCACATTGGGTAATGTTAATGTTCATGAGTCCACCATCAGAAGAACACTGAACAACAATGGTGTGCATGGCAGGACTGCAAGCAGAAAGCCACTGCTCTCCAAAAAGAACATCGCTGCTCATCTGCAGTTTGCTAAAGATCACATGGACAAGCCAGAAGGCTATTGGAAGAATGTTTTGTGGATGGATAAGACCAAAACAGAACTTTTTGGTGAAAAAAAAAAAAAAACGCGTCCTGTTTGGAGAAAAGAAAACAACTGCAATCCAGCATAAGAACCTTATCCATCTGTTGAAACATGGTGGTGGTAGTTTTGCTTGGGCCTTTTTTGGCTTGCATCTTTTTCCAGGAACGACTTGCCTCATTGGTGGAACATGAATTCTGAATTATATCAGAGAATTCTAAAGGAAAATGTCTGGACATCTGTCCATGACCTGAATCTCAAGAGAAGGTGGGTCATGCAGCAAGACAACGACCCTAAGCACACAAGTCGTTCTACCAAAGAATGGTTAAAGAAGAATAAAGGTCATGTTTTGGAATGGCCAAATCAAAGTACTGACATTAATCCAATCGAAATGTTGTGGAAGGACCTGAAGTGAGCAGTTAATGTGAGGAAACCCACCAACATCCCAGAGCTGAAGCTGTTCTGTATGGAGGAATGGGCTAAAAGTCCTCCAAGCCGGTGTGCAGGACTGATCAACAGTTACAGGAAACATTAGTTGCAGTTATTGCTGCACGGGGGGGGGGTCACACCAGATACTGAAAGCCAAGGTTCACATACTTTTGCCACTCACTAATATGTAATATTGGATCATTTTCCTCAATAAATAAATGACAAAGTGTAATATTTCTGTCTCATTTGTTTAACTGGGTTCTCTTTATCTACTTTTCAATCTGATGATGTTTTAGGTCATATTTATGCAGAAATATAGAAAATTCTAAAGGGTTCACAAACTTTCAAACACCACTGTAGTCCTTATTAATAAGCCTGACCACTTCATTTTCTGTCCATTTCTGCCTCCATTGCTACCATTTCCTCAACCTAGTGTGAAAAAAAAACTAGTAGGAACATGTCAAATGAATAATTACTGTGTGCAAGTGAAAGATGTTAGTTTCAGCTCATCTAACGAATGACACTGAAGGAGTATGAAGGAATAAATTATTCACAGAACATTCAAAGTTGGTGTAATTAAAGACAAAGTCAATCGTTCTAAATATGTACTATGCGAGTGCAGAACATGTCTTGTCCATTGTAGTGTGACATTTACCGGTGACTGGAGAGATGTAGGGGAGAAGGAGGAATATGAGAAATTAGACATGAAGAGCTGCGAACCGTGTCAGGTATGAAAAGTTAGCTAATTAGGAAGTAGGCTAAAGTTTAGCCATTGTCCTTGTCCCAAACTTCAGTGATTCCATAACATAACATTTTGGGAGTGTGGACCACATCTTGGCTATTGTGGTATGACACACACTATATGGACACAAGTATTGGGACACACCTCTTAATCACTGAATTCAGGTGTTTCATTTAGTCCTATTGCCACAGGTGTATACAATTAGGCACCCAGCCATGCAGTCTGCCTTTACAAACAATTGTAAAAAATGGGTTGTTCTAAAGAGCTCACTGAATTAGAGTGATGTACTGCAATAGGAAGCCACAGTTACAACATGTAAGTTCGTTATTTTTTTTTCACTCCTAGATATTCCACAACCAGCTAGTCGTATTATTGAAAAGTGTAAGTGATTAGGAACCACAGCAACTCAGCCATGATGTTGCAGACCACATAAAGTAGAGCAGGGTCGCTGAGTGCTGAGGTCCACAGAGCATAAAAGGTCCCAACGTTCTGCTGACTCCAAACCTAACTGAAGTTCCAAACCTTCTCTACAATTAAAATCAGCGCAAAAAACTGTCCAAAAGGAGCCTGATGGCATGGAGTTCCATGTCCGAGCAGCTGCATGCAATCCTTACATCACCAAGCACATCAGTAAGCATCAGATGGAGTGGTGTAAAGCACACCACCACTGGACTCTGGAATGGTGGAAACGTGTTCTGTGGCTTGAGAATGTTACCTGATTGACTGCATTCTGCCAGCTGTAAAGTTTGGTGGAGGAGAGATAATGTTACGGGGTTGTTTTTCAGGGACTGGCTTAGGAACCTTATTTCCAGTAAAGGGAAATTTTAATGCTTAATGCTTGCTTAACAAGACATTTTGGACATGTGTATGCTTTCAGCTTTGTGGGAACAGTTTGGGGAAGGCCCTTTTCTGTTCCAGCTTGGCTGGGCCCCAGTGCACAAACATAGGTCCATAAAGGCATGGTTGGGTCAGTATGGTGTAGAAGAGCTCGACTAGCCCACACACCCCTGACCTCAATCCAAAGTCAAGCTCCAAAAGCTCCAGGTATACTGATACAAGCTGTTTGTGAGTCTTTCATGAGTCTTGAACCTGTGTCTTGATGTGTTTGCTTCAGTACTTGTACTATATGATCTGGAAGTCATTGTTGGGATGCAGAGGAAGCTGCACTGATACTGACTGAATGCCTTGGGAGTTGTTCTGGTGGGTAGCCCCTTAGGATGTGAATCAGAAGAAGGTGGTTGTGGAACGAGTGTGGAGATTTGACTGTGCCTTTCGCTAAGATGACAGAGGGTCAGAAGTACCAGGATTTTTCTACCAAATTGATCCATTTAACTTTTTGGAAGGGTATTTTTCAGGAGTGGCCAGCACGGTTAAATTCTTCTGAGGAGGATATATATATGGTTATATGGAGTATATGGAAGAACTTAGGAAACCGAAAGAAGGAAAGAAAGTGGCTACGAGTAGGAAGATGTCTTGAGCATAGAGTAAAGAGACAGAGCTGTGAGATGGCGAGGCGGAGAGGTGAAAAGCAAGGTTCATTTTTTTGTATGACTGGCTAAAGATAAGTTCTAGCATTTTTAAGTTCTGGCTAATTTTAAGTTTTTGTGCTTTTAATTCAACAATGTTTTAGTAGTTAAAATTTGCCAGCTATCGTCAGACGACTGCATATGTTATATAGCTAGACATTATAATTTAGTAAGGATAAGTTGCTAGCCAGCTAGCTTTGTTTTTTCAAGAGTCCAGATACCTTGAAGTTCAACACCCATCCTTAGTAAAACTATACATACTGAATAAGCATATATACCAAAACAAAAAAACAAATAAAAAAGTTATTTTGATCAGCTAAAAGCAGATGTTATGGCTACTCAACCTTACCAGCTATAGTAAAACTACTGATGTATGTACATCACTCCACACAAAGAGTTCAAGCAATGACAGAAGTCGTACAACTTCCATCCATAAGCTTGACATAAAAACACAATCATGTACTCAAATACAGAAGGTACCATGCTAAGTACAAAGCCCCAAAAAGGAAGGCTGTGCTTAACGCTTTTGGCCCAGCAGGATGAGCATGGTTTGGACAGCCCTTGGCAAGAGTAACCATAACAACGGCTGCATTGGGGCTTGGTACGGGAACTTAGATTCACTTTCGATGGTCATGAGTTAGTCAAATGAGTGTGATCATCATATGTGTGGCTATGTGAGTGCCTGCTGCAAGACTATTCATCCTGTTAATGTGTCCTTATGAGAGAGTATAGAGAGTAGTAGCAATCAAGATTTGTGTGTTCCACGGTTTGTCATGTCTGCTGTATGTAAGTGTTTTCATCTGCACTGGATCACTACAACAACATCAAACCAAACTAGTAGACAAAAGGTGAAAGTCATCTGTAGCATTTTTAAACTGTACATTTAGCATAGTTAAATACAATGACATCTCAGTTGCAACTTTGCTCAGCACCACAAAAAGGCAGCAGTTAGTGATCAATCCAATAAACCAATAACTTTATATATAAATTTGCCAAAGACTAAAATAGTCCCAGATAACTGCCTAGAAGGTGCAATATACAGTATACAGATATATCAGATATACCATTGTTTAGCAATGGTATAATGCCCATATATAACCATTTCTCAGTCTCATTTTTAGAATACCAGAAAATACAAAACATTGCATGGAGTATTAAAAAAGAGAAAAACAGCATATTTAGTGTGACCTCCCCTTACACTTGAACAATAGCAGCATCTGGCAGCTTCATCGGGAAACCAAGTTGCCTCTTCTACAGTCTGAAGAAGCTTGACTATTAATGGTATTTTAGGGAGAGTAGCAGCCAAGAAACCATTTTTTTCAGAAGGGGAGCAGAGTGAAAAGGCTAAGATATGCTAAAGCTCACAAAAACTGCAATGAAGATCTTTAGAAAAACTAGTATGCAGCGACTGCTGTAAAATAGGCAGCTGATTATTAATTATGCTAATGTTTAGTCATTAGCAGATGATAAGCCAAGGGTCAGCTTACTAGCAAGTAATGTGCCTGTGGGGAATCTGTCTAGTCTTCATCCAAAATCGTATTACCTCAGTGCTTCAGGATTCTATTTACCAGGCTCCATAAACCAGGCTTTTGGCTCATAATGATTCATATTTATAGCATTAATAGGCTGGTTGCTGCCTCTGAAATATACATTCACTGTGCACTTTGTTAGGAATACTTGTACAATTACCCATTTATGCAACAACATTGCGAGCCAGCAGCTTCAGGTGATGTTCACATCAGCCATCAGAATGGAGAAAATGTGATCTCAGTGATTCTGACTGACACGACTGTTGGTTCCAGACAGGCTGGTTTGAGTATTTCTATAACTGCTCATCTTCTGAGATATTCATATGCAGCAGCCTCCAGACTTCACTCAGAATGATGCAATAAAAAAAATCCAGTGGGTAGCAGTTATGTGGATGGAAATGAGCTCTTGATGACAGAATTACCAGATGTGTTTGAACTGACAAAAAGGCTACAGTAACTCAGATAAATGCTCTGAAAAAAACTGTGGTGAGCAGAAAAGCAGCAGAATGCATAACACATTGACACTTGAGGCAGATGGTCTACAGCAACAGAATACCTCATCGTGTTACCTTTCTGTCATCCCAGAACAGAACGCTGAGATTGAAGTGGGCAAAGACTCACCAAAACTGGACAGTTGAAGACTTGTGGAAAAACAAACACACACAAAAAAAAACATCGCCTTTTCTAATGAACCTCAATTTGCGCACAGATGGTAGAATTATAATTTGGCACCAATGGCATGGATCAATGAACCCATCCTGTCTTATATCAATAGCCCAGGCTGGTGGTGGTGGTATAAGGATGTAGAGAATGTTTTCTTGGCACATAATACCCATTATCATCGCTTTAATGCCACAGACTATTTGAGTATTGTTGCTGATCATGTGTATCACTTCATGTTGGCTGCTTCCAGCATGCTAATACACCATAGCATGATCACAAAACAAAGTCATTTCAAACTGGCTTCATGAACATGACAATGAAACTCTCCAATATCCTTCCCAGTCACCAAATCTGAATCCAACATGTGGTACGGTGGATAACATGTGGCGGATGTGGTACAATTTGCAGCATGAAAGTGTACATTAAAAATTTACTAAAGTGCTGAACAAAGTAGAATTCTGAAGACCTCAGAAAAAGAGTTGTTGAGGCTCATCAGGCTGGAAAAGGTTACAAAACCATCTCTAAAAAGTTTGGACTCCACCAATCCACAGTCAGACAGATTGTGTACAAACAGAGGAAATTCAAGACCATTGTTACCCTCCCCAGGAGTGGTCAACCAACAAAGATCACTCCAAGAGCAAGGTCACAAAGAACCCCAGGATAACTTCTAAGCAACTGAAGGCCTCTCTCACATTGGCTAATGCTAATGTTCATGAGTCCACCATCAGAAGAACACTGAACAACAATGGTGTGCATGGCAGGGTTGCAAGGAGAAAGCCACTGATCTCCAAAAAGAACATTGCTGCTCGTCTGCAGTTTGCTAAAGATCACATGGACAAGCCAGAAGGCTACTGGAAGAATGTTTTGTGGAGGGATGAGACCAAAATATAACTTTTTGGTTTAAAAGAAATGTGTTATGTTTGTAGAAAGGAAAACACTGCATTCCAGCATAAGAACCTTATCCGATCTGTGAAACATGGTGGTGGTAGTATCATGGTTTTGGGCCTGTTTTGCTGCATCTGGGTCAGCACGGCTTGCCATCATTGGTGGAACAATGAATTCTGAATTACAGCAGAGAATTCTAAAAGAAAATGTCAGGACATCTGTCCATGAACTGAATCTCAAGAGAAGGTGGGTCATGCAGCAAGACAACGACCCTAAGCACACAAGTCGTTCTACCAAAGAATGGTTAAAGAAGAATAAAGTTCATGTTTTGGACTGGCCAAGTTAATGTTTTAGGTCATATTTATGCAGAAATATAAAAAATGTTAAAGGGTTAATAAACTGTCAAGCGCCACTGTATAACTGTGCCTTGCTATACTGTATAATGGAGTGAAAATGTGGCATACAGAGCAACTATTAGGCAGTACACATGCCTTGAGTAAATAACTATGTGTACTGGTACAATTGTGTAATTTACATTTTTACTGATGCATTCCTTTAAGAACTTATAGTGCCATATGTATATCTCAAAAATCAAACTGCCAAAATATTGTGTTATTCTTCTCAAAAATACAAAAGTGTTTACCAGAACATTTTGGTCCTGAGGGTGCAAGCTGTTGTTGCTTCATGTATTGCGAGTAATAATGCAGTCCCACATGCCACATCGCCACCGGCCTAGATCATACAGGATTCACTAATTCCATTCTAAGGACTAATGAAATCTACTCTATCCCTCCTGGTGATTGGTCTATGGCCATTGATTTAATCAAAACCTTTGCTTGTAGCTCCCTATGATGCTATCTGTTTGCTTAATTATTTATTCCTGTTG
Source organism: Ancistrus triradiatus (assembly GCA_025084515.1). Classification (NCBI taxonomy): domain Eukaryota; kingdom Metazoa; phylum Chordata; class Actinopteri; order Siluriformes; family Loricariidae; genus Ancistrus; species Ancistrus triradiatus. The sequence goes on along the minus strand of JAJAGP010000075.1, from coordinate 83,379 downwards.
CCATTTAGTTATTTTTGAGTTACTCCTCCCTGCGAGAGTCATTGGCTGGCATTTTAATTGAAGGTTGTCAGCTGTATTAGTCTGAGGTGAAGCTCCATTCTGCAGTGTGTCGTCTGTGAGCAAGATGGGCGTAGGACATTTATACACTAAAATACATTTAATCCCTAATGTGTCAGATGGTGATGGGAGAGGGTGGTGATGGGAATGAGGGATATGCCAGTCGTGTCTGAATATGAGCTTTGGGAGCAAGACATGCTGGTGTAAGCTGTAGGCTGAAAGGATCTCCCCCATCCGTAAAGCATTGTTACAGCAGATAAGTGGATGTTTTAGATATGAAGTACTATTATTTAAGAATTGTAAGGTCTAAAAGTTCATTTTAAGATTTATATTTGTAATTATAGGACCTGCATTTATTGTGTTTATAAAAATGCAAATGCATGTCTGGGGAATATACTCCATATTCATGTTCATTCATCAAAAATCCTAGTCACTATAATTCTAAAAATTACTGTGAGATTATGAATGTACCCTCCTGAATGTCATCATCACTTACTCATGGCCACACACTCACAGATGCCTTTGACAGATGCTTATTGAATTTCTACTTGAAATATGATTGGATTCATGCATATAATATGGCAGCAATTAACTCAAATGATTCTACTGTCACACACTAATATCTGACAGACTGGGATCATTAACGCATTAAAAAAGAATTATGCAGTCGTGTAACTGAGCTGTCAGAGAGATTTGCATTTTAGGACGAGTGTGATGGGGCAGTTCTCAAGTTTACACTGATTAGTTTGGCATGTTAATCTGGTCACAGTTTTACTGAATAGATGTGTACTATATATAGCACTCCAATATAGACACAGTAACAGTTATATCCACTGTATGGCATACAGTATGTAGACACCTTGTTGTTTGTGTCTCTGTTATTTTAGGCATGCTCACTGATTACAGGTTCATAACATACAGCATACAGCTATGGAATCTTCCTAGACAAACAGTGGCAGTAGAATGTGTTTTACTGAACACATCAGTGAGTCTCAACTATCAAGTCAGTTTATCATCTAGCTACCTTAATCTAAAACAAAGTGTACAAGGAAATGAATTTAAAAAAATTGATGAAGGACCAGGCTGGCCTGCACAAAGCCTTTGAGATGCATTTACTCATCACCTTTTGAGATGATTTGGAATGCGAACATTGAGCCAAAGCTTATTGTCCAACATCAGTGCCCAAACTCACAGTCAGTCATCGTCCAAATTCTAGTGGAAAGCCTTCTCAGAAGAGTGAAAGCTTGCCAAGGTTGATGTGGACAGTCTCCACATCCATGCTTTTAGTTGTACAAAATTTTTTGACTATATAGTGTTTTACTTAATTAGTTAAGTAATAAGTAAAAATGAAAAGCAAAAGCGAGAGAGAAAATAAAAAGGTTAAATCACTACAGAATGAGAACGATTTATAGGGGTCAAAAGTTGCAGGTTGGAAGCACACCAGAGAGGAATTGGAGCAAGAGAAGAAAGAAGACATGTCTGAAACAAAAGATGGAGTTATAGCGCATGTAACAAGCAAAAAGAGTGATTGAGGTAAAGGCATAGAAGAGAAAGAAATTGAAGAGAACAAATGAAACAGATTCTGAACAAAGAGTCTGAGACGTAACAATATAAAAAAGAAAATCTGGAAACAACACTAAAAAGATACAGAAGATTTTTCAAACAGGGTGTTAATGAAAGACAATATATTTGCCAAGACTCAACATCCCAGCAGAAACAGATTGAATTCTAGAGGACAGAGGTGGCCTTTTAGTCGTCCCAGATGTATGAGCTACAGAACCAGGTTATAAAAAGAACCTGGATCAGAAACACAGCTGTGGATCTCTGTACGCTCACTGTTACATACTGTTTAGTGTTTCTGTTCTATCACACTTGATCCAAATCAGACAGAGTCAGAGACTGTTAGTGGTGAAGACTGGCTTAACAGGGTGAGTGGGAAAAGTATTGTCAGGACTTTTGAAAAGTCAATAAAGATATAATAGCTTAAACAATAATTAAAAAAAAAACAGTTGACATATTTCTGTAGTGGCTACACCACCTGTAAAGGTATTGTTTGGCAATACAAATATTGTACTTTATTGCTCATTCTAAAGGTGTACAGTCTACATCTTTTTGCAAACTAGGTGCATTGTAGAAATTATCTAAGCAAGATAACACTGTACATCAAAAACATCCAATGCTAAGTAAATTCATGATTTCATTTTTCAACATCATCTAGTTCAGTCAGCCAGGTGAGGTTTAGGTTGCATTTGAGCTGCACTGGCCAGGTGCTTGTAATAATCAAATATCAGCCAGCGGTAGTGACTTTAAGGGTTTCCAGGTGCCATAAGTCCAGGTGTATGTCTGTGTTCTGCCTCAAAAGAGGCTCCCATGTTTCTGTGGTGGAGGCTGGGTCTGTTTATGTCATGGGTTGCAATGAGGCAATACGGTACTAAACACTTGTAATGTGTAATTTTTGTACATTGGGGGTTCTTGGTATTATCATTTGCCTTTTCTGGATTGTTGCTAGCAAAACAAGTAACCATAAAATATAAAACACCATATAAAAAGTACACAATCTAATTCATTTCCCAATCCATCTGAACAAAGCTGCCTCTTTTATGTTGCATTATTTATAGTCTGGTCAGGACATAAATTCGTTTTTCCAGTCTAAACCCTGCTAAAGTTAGCCCTCCCTTTATATTTGAACTATTGTGTTGCAGTTCCAAGGACTTTGTCTTCAAGGTCAACAAAAGCATGGAGTTCCTTGATTAGCTGAAAGCTCAAGAAACATATATTCAGAGTATAGAAACATATATTTACAACAAATGTTTGTGATGTCAAACAGATTATCACAAATATAACTGAAATGCTTGTGATTGCATTTCTGTGTGATTTTTTTTTTATATCTAGCCATCAAATGGCTTGTCTGGATTTCCCACTTAATAACCTTCTCAGCCTGTGCTGCACATAGTAAGCCTTTTGATTTTCTTCCATTCCACTGTCAAGTCACCATACTCCCCAAGGTGTTGTCTCTGATTCAGCTCTGATAAACTCCTTGGCTAAAGGAAACTATATCTTAAAAGACTTGGTAGCACAGAGAAGGACCCCCATCGTAAGACCAGCAGCAGCTAGGGCATCATAGCTGTAGATGGTCACCCTGTGAGGCCAGTGGCTTTAACTCACCAGACCATTCCCATATGTCTGTCCACCGGTTCTCTTCAGTAAACAAAAAGGCCTTCAGTAAACAAAACCGGCTCTGAACTGCCACCTCTATGAACCTCACTGGCAATACAGCTGCGTCATCAAATGAACTGAGCCCAGTCCTGAAGCTACTTTCTTCAGCTGAGAGAACCATGCCTTGGAGAACTACTTCCAGGATGCACTCTCTCAAGGTTTCTTCCAACCTTCCACATCACCAGCACCCACCAGATTCTTCTTAGCCCACAATCATGATGATTCTCTACAGTAACCCTTGAAAGTTTGTGAATTTTCTATATTTCTGCATAATTATGACCAAAACATCATCAGATTTTTCAAGACAGCACATTAGAGAGCAAAAAGAGAGGAAAAACATATACTCGGTCATTATTTATTGAGGAAAATGATCCTCATTATTATTATTAACACAGGTCCATACATTTCACAAAGATCCACAAACGGCTAATTCCCAGGATCCTGTGTGCACACACCCTCAACCAGGCTTCCAGTTTGCAGCCATCTGATTCACCAGCATTTTAACTACATACAGCAGGTTCTCTGTTATGCGCATACTTGCATGGAGATTTAAACTTGCATCTAGAGTACATTCCTTGCGAAGTTTCATTGCCTCGTGCATGTCTCTGAGCATTTTCTACTTGCTATCATCTCGGATTAAACTGGATTGACCAACCCTCCGGCTTCCTGTATTTCAATTTCATCTCTCCCCTCTGGTTTGCTCGCCAGGGTGATTGCCTTGTGGTTCTCATTTATGATATCTGCCTCGTCCCTCCTCGTGTGTCAGCCTGCTTTTTAATAAAGGCTTCTGTTTGCTGGTTATCCAAGGCTCTGCTCTCTGCTGCGATTTACACCAGAGTACCCACAGAACTGGATAAATGACAACATATACTAAGCAGGCAGAGAAAATAATAGGTACTTGATATTAAAGTTAGTAATTTGATTCATGTGTATTACTTATATGTATTATTAATGTGCAGTATTATTTGCAGTCTTTAGCAGATGTTCCAGACATATACAATTCAAGATAAGACATTGGAATTTAATTAGAGATGTTTGAAGAAATAAAGAGTCACAGAGTGGAAAAACATGACCATTATACAACGTAATACAATATGTGACAGTAATAGTAAGAAAGTCAAGGCTGTTGGTAAAATGAAACGATCTAAGGAAATCTAAAAAAGAAACCAGGCATGAACTAAATGCCACTGCTAGCAATGTATCTGTATTGTTTTGGCCTCTGGCATTTAAGAGCTGATACAGACTATGCTTTAAGCCCATGACTGTAGTGTAAAATATGTTTCAGATTAGTATTGCCATTTAGTCATATTAATATTAGCATGCAATGTCCACTGTTAAAACGACTTCTAGGCTTAGTAAATCACACTTTGGGGACCAAGTGCTTCAGTATGCATTGCCATAAACCTGTATCTTTTACTAGGTAATGGGACGATCAGTTCAGATAGAGTTTATTGGCAACACACAAAAAGTTATGTTATTTAGCTCAGTGTGGTAATGACCCGGTCAATAAATCTGCTTTTACTGTTATATTTATTTATTTATTTATTTATGGCTGATATTAGCGAAATACCATAGGAATCAAGTTTTTCAAGCTTTTCAATGGTTAGTCGATTGGTTTCATTTTATGTTGGTTAACTTTAGAGGAAACATTTATTGGTTTCTGTTTTACCTATTAATTATGTTTCATTAACTACAAGAAAGAACAGCATTTTTTTCGAGGGGGGGGGGGTAGTGTGGGGCAAGTGTAGGTGCATATCCCCCTCAAAGTATGGAGGGGGGTATAATTGCCCCCCGGCCAATATTTCCTTTTGATTTCGATTTTTAACAGTGTAATGTGTTTTCTCCTGCCTGTTAGATTTGGTTGTTATGTCCTCAATTATTATTAAATATTATTTGTATGCGATTATGGGTGTGCACTGTGGAGGGAGGAAGGCAGAGTTGCTTTTTCGTGCCGAGGTTTGTTCTGGAAACCTATTCCACTGTTTTCCCCATCACTGTAACTATTTTGATTGCAGATTAAATATGTTAAATCAGGTATGAGAACACAGTATGCAAGTTTATTTTATATAACATATTTATAGGTGGACATATTCATTGGATTTTGTTCAGTTCAAACAACAACTGTATTTTGAGAAAGTTTAGCCAATTGATGTAAAGAAAACAAACCAAAAAAAAAAAACAATTACTGTATGTATGCAATTTGAGACACTGCTGTAGATTGTTTGTGTTTTTTTTTGTTTTTTTTTTGCTTTTTGCACAGTAGCCATAATGCAAACCCTGTACACATGGCTTTAGAGTCAAACGTGAGAGTGTGGCACCTGTAGGTGTTCAGATCGAGCTCACTTACCGGAACACATACTGTCCTTGATTGCTGGAGTCCTGGCTGAATTGCACTGCATGCTCTCTTTAATTTGATATAGGACGCTGGGTCATTAGATTTATTAAAGAGCTTTAATGAACAGTTTCTCTTCATTAAAGAGAAGTGGTGCCTGCCAAACTTCTGCTGAGCAAGAAGCAACAGAGCAACACTCACTCACTCAGATCTCTCCAGTGGCTGTCAATCATGGAGAGTAAAGCAAACATATGCACTCTTGAAAATGAGCCCAAAGTGGTCATTGTTAATCCCTGGTGGATGTTTCACCACCAGAGCCTTCCCGTGCTTTATTAAAAATGCACGCTCAAACCATTCATCACCCATTAGCATCTACTTAACAGGCTATTGGACAGGACCAAGCCAGAGGCCACTGTTTACCCAGGCATAATGATTCGCCAAAGAGAGGAAAGGAAGAGAGAGAAATTAATGGAAATGTTATGAAAGAAATATAGCACAAAAAAGGACAATTGAACACAGAACCGGTGCCACCAAGAAAGAAAAGCAATGAGGAAAGGGAAAATGGAAAGATGTGTGTGTTTGGAGGGAAGAGGGATAGATAATGAGGCCAGACACGATGAGGATGGAAATAAAGGTGGGGGTGACAGTGAGGAGGAGAAAGGCAAGATAGAGTCTGGATGACTTTTGATGAGATGGATGTGTGTGACCACTCACCCTTTCTCCTAAAGAGCCGGCTGCTGACAATCTCTGTCATGGAGGCCACTTTCTGCTTCTGCAACTTATCCGGTGGAATACAGATGTAGAAATCATACAGCAACTTACTGCAGACAAGCAAGGGGATACAATAGTTACAAGTATATAGTGTAAAGCTTTACCTGTTTAAACCTTCATTCTCATATACAGAACTGTCCGTATTATATTGTCTGAATTATAATACTTCAACTTTGCGATGGGAATCTGATAATAAAAATAAAAACATATTCAGCGGAAATACTATGAATTTTTGTTTTTCACCGAGCAAGCGATACGCAGTATGATACTCTCCCACACTCTCCTGTGCTAAATGAGGCAATCAGCAGTGCATGACGTAGTGGGTCACGGTGATAAGGTCATTAGTGATAAGCGCTGGGAAATGTAGTGAGGAAAAGCCGTGGTTGTGACAATACAACAATAATCACTTTCAATACATTATTCAAACAAACTGCATGAGATATTCAACAATTTATTATAAAATAAGCTTTACATTAATGCTTTATGCAACTTTAGTTTAATGTCAGTGCTTTAAGCATGTTTATTAAGGTAAGCTACTCTATAATATACAGTGGTGCTTGAAAGTTTGTGAACCCTTTAGAATTTTCTATATTTCTGCATAAATATGACCTAAAACATCATCAGATTTTCACACAAGTCCTAATAGTAGATAAAGAGAACCCAGTTATACAAAGGAGACAAAAATATTATACTTGGTCATTTATTTCTTGAGGAAAATGATCCAATATTTCATATTAGTGAGTGGCAAAGTATGTTGAACCTTTGCTTTCAGTATCGGTCTAACCCCCCCTGTTTTGCAATAACTGCAACTAAACGTTTCCTGTAACTGTTGATCAGTCCTGCACACCGGCTTGGAGGAATTTTAGCCCATTCCTCCATACAGAACAGCTTCAGCTCTGGGATGTTGGTGGGTTTCCTCACATTAACTGCTCACTTAAGGTCCTTCCACAACATTTCGATTGGATTAAAGTCAGTACTTTGACTTGACCATTCCAAAACATGAACTTTATTCTTCTTTAACCATTCTTTGGTAGAACGACTTGTGGGTAGCTGTCTTGCTGCATGACCCACCTTCTCTTGAGATTCAGTTCATGGACAGATGTCCTGACATTTTCCTTTAGAATTATTTGATATAATTCAGAATTCATTGTTCCATCAGTGATGGCAAGTCATTCTGGCCCAGATGCAGCAAAATAGCCCCAAACCATGACACTACCACCACCATGTTTCACAGATGGGATAAGGTTCTTATGCTGGAATGCAGCGTTATCCTTTCTCCAAACATAACACTTTTCTTTTAAAAGAAAGTTAAATTTTGGTCTCACCTTTCCACAAAACATTCTTCCAATCTGGCTTGTCCACATGGCTTTTAGAAAACTGCAGTAGAGCAGCAATGTTCTTTTTGGAGAGCAGTGGCTTTCTCCTTGCAACCCAGCCATGCACACCATTGTTGTTCAGTGTTCTTCTGATGGTGGACTCATGAACATTAACATTAGCCAATGTAAGAGAGGCCTTCAGTTGCTTAGAAGTTACCCTGGGGTCCCTCCCTTGTGACCTCTCCAACTATTACACGCCTTGCTCTTGGAGTAATCTTTGTTGGTCGACCACTCCTGGGGAGAGTAACAATGGTCTTGAATTTCCAACATTTGTACACAATCTGTCTGACTGTGGATTGGTGGAGTCCAAACTCTTTAGAGATGGTTTTGTAACCTTTTCCAGCCTGATGAGCATCAACAACTCTTTTTCTGAGGTCCTCAGAAATCTCCTTTTTTCGTGCCATGATACACTTCCACAAACATGTATTGTGAAGATCAGACTTTGATAGATCCCTGTTCTTTAAATAAAACAGGGTGCCCTGACACCTGATTGTCATCCCACTGATTGAAAATACCTGGCTCTAATTTCACCTTCAAATTAATTGCTAATCCTAGAGGTTCGCATAATTTTGCCACTCACTAATATTGTATCATTTTCCTCAATAAATAAATGTCCAAGTACAATATTTTGTCTCATTTGTTAAACTGGGTTCTCTTTATCTACTTTTAGGTCTTGTGTGAAAATCTGATGATATTTTAGGTCATATTTATGCAAAAATATAGAAAATTCTAAAGGGTTCACAAACTTTCAAGCACCACTGTATTGTTAACTCCTCGGTTTACGATACATTCAGCTTACGATGGATTTGTTGCAAAGTATCACCGTTGTAAAACAGGGACTACCTATAATTACTTGTCATAGATGTAGGCAAAAATTGATATACCTACCCACATTGGTTTATGCCAAACACAAACTTAAATAAAATATGCAGATTGGTACTACAAATGAATGAAGACAATGAATTCTTGTTTCACTCTTGAAATTCTTGATATGATAAATCACCCTAACAGCCTCCTATTCAGCCAATAGCTACACTAATACCATTTCTTAATAAAGATTTGTCTCTTCATGTTTATAGCCAATTGCCCCTGTCCTGATGCATACCGCAAAGTACGCTTTCATGCTAAGTTTTAATATGCTAAGTTTTAATATGCTAAGTTTTAATATGCCACATAAATCACATCTGATGCATACTTAGTAAGCTAGCCTGCTGGACAAAGCCAAAAAGACTGAGGAAAAACAGTAAATTGAAAATTCAAAACTGTGGCCTGAACAAGAACCTGAACAAGCATGTTGCACTATTTTGTGTCATTCCCCAGACATGTATCAATCTGCTGTTTATTGATCATCAGTCAGGGAGAAAGTCCTGCAGGCTGGCTTGCTAGTCCTGAAAGCACAATCTTGATCGCACAGTATTGATTGTGTAAACAAGGATATAATTGGACAGTGTTTCATGTACTGTGATAAACAGAGCACCTAAACCCACAAAATAATACTGAACTTCTCTTAAGAGGATTAAAACTCCACCAAAATGGGTGAATCGTGAGCACTATATGATGAACAGTTTAAACCCATGTGTACTCCAGCCAGGTGACAAGTGTATACTCTGCTTTCTCTCATTCCAAAATAAGATAACTGTGCTAACCAAATGTCAGCACATTAACAAGCAGCGCATCTTCCCATGTGACACCGTGCAGCACAGCTTCAACACAATATTAATGAGCCTATAATTACTCTAATGAAAATAGCATTTCCTTTCATGCAAAGGTGGGTTAAGGATCTTGCTCAAGGCTTGGCAGATGTGGGATTTGAACCTTGGACCTCCTGGTTCATAGTCCAGTACCTTCCCTGATATTGGCTATCACAGTCTATATTTTATATATATATATATATATATATATATATATATATATATATATATATATATAGTTGTGCTTGAAAGTCCTAAAAGTAGATAAAGAGAACCAACCCAGTTAAACAAATAACACAAAAAATATTATACTTGGACATGTATTTAGGGTCATTGTCTTGCTGCATGACCCACCTTCTCTTGAGATTCAGTGCATGGACAGATGTCCTGACATTTTCTTTTAGAATTCTCTGATATAATTCAGAATTCATTGTTCCGTCAATGATGGCAAGCCGTCCTGGCCCAGATACAGCAAAACAGGCCCAAACCATGATACTACCACCACCATGTTTCACAGATGGGATAAGGTTCTTATGCTTTTTTCTCTTTCTCCAAACATAATGCTTTTCTTGTAAACCAAAAAGTTCTGTTTTGGTCTCATCCATCCACAAAGCATTCGTTCAATAGCCTTCTGGCTTGTCCATGTGATCTGCAAACTGTCATTCCATTGATTGAAAACACCTAATTTCACCTTCAAATTAACTGCTAACCAAGTATAATATTCATTTGTTTAACTGGGTTGTCTTTTAGGATTTGACTGAAAATACGATGTTGTTTTAGGTCACATTTTTGCAGTAATATAGAAAATTATCTTTCCAAATACTCTTTGACTAAATACTTATATATATATATATATATATATATATATATATATATATATATATACACACACAGTGGGGCAAAAAAGTATTTAGTCAGCCACTGTTTGTGCAAGTTCTCCTATTTGGAAAGGTGAGAGAGGTCTGTAATTTTCATCATAGGTACACTTCAACTATGAGAAACAAAATGAGAAACAAAATCCAGGAAATCACATTGTAGGTTTTTTTTTTTTAATTGCATTGTAAAATATGGTGGAAAATAAGTATTTGGTCAATAACAAAAAAGTTCAACACAATACTTTGTAACATAACCTTTATTGGCAATGACAGCGCTCAAACGTTTCCTGTAAGTCTTCACCCGGTTTGCACACACTATAGCTGGTATTTTGGCCCATTCCACCATGCAGATCTCCTCTAGAGCAGTGATGTTTGGGGGCAACATGGACTTTCAACTCCATCCACAAATTTTCTATGGGGTTGAGGTCTGGAGACTGGCTAGGCCACTCCAGGACCTTGAAATGGTTTTTATGGAGCCACTCCTTCGTTGCCCGAGTGGTGTGTTTGGGATCATTGTCATGCTGGAAGACCCAGCCACGTTCCATCTTCAATGCTCTCACTGATGGAAGGAGGTTTTGGCTTAAAATCTGACAATACATGGCCCCGTTCATTCTTCCCTTAACACGGATAAGTCGTCCTGTCCCCTCTGCAGAAAAACAGCCCCAAAGCATGATGCTTCCACCCCCATGCTTCACAGTAGGTATGGTGTTCTTGGGATGCAACTCAGCATTCTTCTTCCTCCAAACACGACTAGCTGAGTTTTTCCCAAAAAATCTGACCACATGATATTCTCCCAATCCTCTTCTGGATCATCCATATGCTCTCAGGCAAACTTCAGACGAGCCTGGACATGTACTGGCTTAAGCAGGGGGGCACGCCTGACACTGCAGGATCTGAGTCCCTCTCGGCGTAGTGTGCTACTGAGGTAGCCTTTGTTACTTTGGTCCCAGCTCTCTGCAGGTCATTCATCAGGTCCCTCAGTGTAGTTCTGGGAGTTTTGCTCGCTGTCCTCATGGTCATTTTGACCCCACAGGATGAGATCTTGTGTGGAGCCCCAGATCGAGGGAGATGATCAGTGGTCTTGTATGTCTTCCATTTTCTTACAATTGCTCCCACAGTTGATTTATTCACACCAACCTGCTTGCCTATTGTAGATTCACTCTTCCCAGCCTGCTGCAGGTCTACAATTTTCTTCCTGGTGTCCTTCAACAGCTCTTTGGTCTTGAGTTTGGAATCTGACTGTTTGAGGCTGTGGACAGGTGTATTTTATACAGATAACGAGGTCAAACTGGTGCCACTAATACAGGTAACAAGTGGAGGACAGAAGAGTTTCTTAAAGAAGAAGTTACAGGTCTGTGAGAGCCAGAATGGTGCTTGTTTGTGGGTGACAAAATACTTATTTTCCACCATGATTTATAGTTAAATTCTTTAAAAATCCTACAAAGTGATTTCCTGGATGTTTATTTTCTCAATTTGTCATAGTTGAATTGTACCTATGATGAAAATTACAGACCTCTTTCATCTTTCTAAGTAGGAGAACTTGCACAATCAGTGGCTGACTAAATACTTTTATGCCCCACTTTGTATGTGTATATATATACCTTCAGTTTGAATTTCAGCAGGTCATATATATATATATATATATATATATATATATATATATATATTTGACCTGCTGAAATTCAAACTGAGCATCAGAAAGGTGATTATGGTTGTTGGTGCTAGATTTGGCTACTTCGAGTATTTCAGACACTGCTGATCCAATGGGAATTTCCCACACCACCATCTCGAGTTTTTGGAGAATGAACAAAAAAAAAGAGAAAATATCCAATGAGCAGCAGTACTCTGACCAAAAATGCATTGTTGATGCCTGATGTCACAGGAAAATGGACAATCTGGTTCAAATTAATAAAAAGGCAACAATAAATCAAATAACCACGTGTTACAACCATTGTATGCGGAAGAGCATATCTGAATGCACAACACTTCCAACCTTGAAGCAGACGGGCTACTGCATCGGTAGACCACACAAGGTGCCGCTCCCGTCAGTAAAGATCAGGCAACTCACGCTACAATTCACACAAGCTCACTAAAATTGGACAATAGAAGATTGGGAAAATTGTGGTTTAACCTGGTATTAGCAAGGTGGACCTAATAAAGTGACCAATGAGTGTTTTTTTTTTCTTTTTTTCCTAAAAACTAAGAGGATTTCTTTAGGTTTACTTCAGTTAAGTTTAGATACACAATTTCTAGTTTTTGTTTAGTTGTAGTCTTCTCTATTTAATACATGAACCTATTTCAGGTCACCTTTCTTATTCCTTAAAATCATAAATCATGTTTTGTCCTTTGCGTTTGTGAATTACTGAATGTGCATCTGCCATAATTCCACCCTAGGGTCCATAGATCCCTTTTACCAAAAGAAAATAAGTTGGTTACAGACCACATAATAAAGCTATATTGGCTTTAGAATAGAGGCTCTCAGTGGAATGTGATATGTTCTGAGCCTTTTAATTCTAAGATATATATATATATATATATATACACATACATACATACATACACTATAGAAATAGGCAAACGTACATTTCAAACTAGTAGATGACTCCTGGTTTTACTGATACCATTCAAATTCTGGGTACATCTTTGGTCCTGAGCAATATACTCTTTATATCTATTTCATAATGAGAGCTGTATCAGAGTTCAGTAACATGACACTTATGTCTGAAATGCCTCCTTGAAAAACATAATGTGTCTGGAAGGCACCAGATGGTGAAACACCTTTCTTACATAACAGCCTAATTATGACTGGTATGCCAGGTGGGGAAATAGACTTGTGAAGTAAAGGCTTTCAGATCATCAACTTTTTAGAAACGACTTTCCAACTTCAAACTAGAGGAACTTTATTTCTTAATCTTTGCAGAATGGACAATAGCTTATTCTTACATCACTTTAGACAAGACTAAATATTTAAAGTACCCTGTTCAGATGAGGAGTCTCTCCTAGTTTGGGAAAACATTGCTAAAAACCATCAGGGCATTTAGATTAGTTCCTCTGTTCTTACATTATTTTCAAACTCTTTTTTTGGGTTACACATATCATATTTTATCCCCCTTTTTTTATGGATTTTCTTTTACCATTTCATATTTCATGTATTTTCTTTTAACTACAATTGAACAAACAATAGCAAAATGGCACCTTTGTATTTAATTAAATTGGTGCTATAACATGTAGCAACATCAAAAATAATATAAATGAAGGTTGTAAAAACCCATAAACAAATCTGCGAGTGGCTGAGCACTGCACAATTAAATGTGACCAGTACAGAACCGGTTATATGAGACCTACTGGTCGACCACCAGTTATGAGCGATCGCGCTAAAAGCAGAATAATATATCGGTTGTTTTACTTAGGTTTTCAAATTCAGTGCATTTCCGTCTTTATATCTGAAGTCCATTTTTATTCCTCAGTTCCACAATTCCATCCATGTCCTTTGCATCGCGCAAATCATAGGACCATATTAAAGTGTAGCTGTGTTAAAGTCACTTCCAACTAGTCTGAACAATGTCAGAAAAGAAACAAAGCTCTTTCCGCAATGCAGCCTCCTACCTCTCATCTGCTTGCAAATTAACATTCAGGCTGCATTCACCAAGAAAAGGGTCTCAGATGGAGTCTCAGATAAGATGCATTCTAACATTGCCACTAGAACCACAAATAATCTTGTATAAAAATATAACCCATCTAGTACAGTAATACGGAATGATTCAACATGTAAAATGCATATAATGTGTAAAATGCGTATTGTGTGTCTGTTGAATTACTCGAAATCAATGTCCAGAATGCAATGTCTAGCTTTATGTTTTTCTTTTATATAAAAGTGTGACTCACCTGAGAAGCTTTGCATCAAAAACTGTCTCGATATCTTGCAGAACACAGGGCAAGTACTTCAGAGCTGCCACCTACACACACAAAAAAACACACAAACACACATCATTCAGCTCTTTGTTAACCTAGTTAAACTGCCTTCTACAAAAGTTCGAGTCAAAGATAGATATTTGAGGCACACTGAAATCACCTGTTCTGTACATCTCACTTTTGAGTGCCAGACATGTTAAAGCTTAAGGTGTCTAGGCAGAACGAAGTGTGATGAGATGTTTCAACTGGCTGAACACAAGTGGCAAGTTCATTAACAAGAAAAAGTTCCACAAGGAAACGAGTCATTATAGAGCAACGCATATATACTTACTTCATCAACTCTCGCCTCCCCTCACTCACGCACACACTTACCTGCTGCAGCAGGGTGGTGTTGTAATCACTCTTCATCAGATTGTTGATGGATTCAAACAGGCCTTTCAGAGAGTCCTCAAACTCCTCCTGCTCCTTTCCCTCATACAGTCTAGAGAGAGAGAGAGAGAGAACAAGCAGACAGAGTTCCTTAATAATAATTCAGAATTTAAGTACTTAGTACAGCTGGGCAGCTCCAGTTCTCAGTTGTCAGCGCCAGCTGCTGGAAACTGCAGTTCCCGAGGGCCTGGGTTGGGTTTGCAACATGAAAACTATGTGGCGCGAACCCTGCAATGTACTGGCACCCTGTCCAGTGCTCACCTCTGTCTGAATCCAACAAATCCCAGGTTAGTCTCCAGACACTGACCAGGATAAACAGGGATACATTAGAATGCCAATCTTTGGTTTTGCGTTTGGTTAGTCCAGCCGGATGAAGCAATCTATATATTGTCCTATGGACAGGTTTGGGCAACCATGGTTGGATTACATGTTTTGATGACATCTAAACAAAGGTAACTCAAACAACTTGGGTGAATCAACATCATATGTGGAAACATTTAAACAATCGGGGGGGGGGGGGGCTTTACAGGGCAGGTGAAAGCTGCCCTGTCATATATTGCATTTTTTCTACAGCTGTAACTAGTCCAACTATTCTTTGAACTACTGTTCTTCTTGTTGGAGCTCCCCAAGCCCCTTTTCTTAAGCTAAAAATATGATGAACACATAACCTTTTCTCTTTCATGGCCATGTCCTTTACCTTGCAACTGGAAGTAAAGCTGGCAGTATTCCTATCTAATGTTTCCTCATTCTCACCACAATATTGCTAGCCTAGGTTTTGTGACTGTGGTAGCCTATATGTTAAGATACTGACCTGTGGAGCACAAGGTCCAGGATTCAAATCCTGCCTCTGCCAAGCTGCCACTGTTGGATCCTTGAGCAAGCCCTTAACCCACAATTGCTTACAATTGCTTGGACTGTAAGACTGCAAAAGCTGCAAGTCGCTCTGGGTAAAAGCGTCTGCTAAATGCTGTAAATGCAAATGTTAACCACAAATGTCTAGTGTGATCATGGCTTAACACAGTGCTTTCTAGTAGAGGGCAGGTGGTAAATCCCCCTGCTCATGTCGCTACAGAAGATGTAAGACAGGGAAATCCAGTCTGAATGACACTTCAATCAAAGCTGTCTGATTTAAGAATGTGCACCAAATATATCTCACTCCTCTTTATTCCATTTTGTGCCATGTGCCATTTAATCTGATGTACTCTAGACAGCATTTAGATTCTTTGTAATCATTTTATGAATCCCTTTACTATTGGCTATTAAAGCTTGCCATCCTGCTATAGCCTTGCCCACAGCCTCTTTATATCTGCCCTATTTCTGATGTCATGTAGCTTTATTCCTCACACCTTCCCTTATTCCATTTAAAATTCAATGCTCTTCACTGCACTGGACTTATTTGCTCACTGATCCTAAAACTTGACCCTACGGAAAAGAATAGCAATTCTCTACTGATAAATCAGACATTTTATACATATACTATGTGTTTTGCCATATTAACACAGTAACTCATCTTTGACCCGGGTCACCTTGGGTCGAAGTGGGTCCTAGACCTTCTGGTTGATTGAGGATTGCAGTGCCTTAATTCACACTGCTGCAATGCAGTCAGTTTTTTATCACTAATCTACGCACACTAGCAGTCAAAAAATTTGAAAACTATTAATGCTGTATGATCCATTTTTGCTGGTGCCTCCAACAACTGACAGGGGACACTGTTGCATCAGCAGGGAGGTAATCCGTTATTTTTGGCCTTCCTTTTTTTTTCTTTACAGTTTAATCACACTTCAGACAAAGTAAAAGCAATTAAATACGCAAAAATGATAATGTTCCACCAAAGACCTAAACCTATTCAGGAATGTATTAAATGATTAAGGGATTACAAATAATTAAGGGATTCTATAGTGTTATATTAAAGTGTTACATAAAGCAGAATTATCAAAGATTTAACATGAAAGTCTGTACAATACACATAAATTAGCACAACATTGCTACACACCGTGATATGTTGTGTAATATATTAAGATAAACGTAAACCCATGCTGTGTTCAGATAAAGACTAATCTCCAATCAGGTGACCAGTAAGTGTCAGCAATGCCATGTTTATCTTGTCATAGTCCTCACTATTAATTAGTGCAAATCTGCATTATTTCTGTAAACTCAGAATCAAAATATTTCAGCTCATACAAAATGCTGTGCATCCATATGCAGTAAAGTCATTTTAAACGATTTAAAAGGTTTATATTTAGCTCTGGTATAATCTTGAAGACGTTTAATTACTCATAGGTTCTAAACTGATGAGGGATAAAGCATAGCCACAAATGATAACACAAACTAAAGCTCCTTATGCAACTACTACTAGACATTTACCTTTTTTTACATTTACAGCATTTAGCAGACGCCCTTATCCAGAGCGACTTACAATTGGTACAATCTTATAATCCAAGCAATTGTGGGTTAAGGGCCTTGCTCAAGGACCCAACAGTGGCAGCTTGGCAGAGGTGGGATTTGAACCTTATCCACCTTATCCTACTGGCAGTACCACACTGTCATGAATCATAAAAAGTGGGTCAGAGATACAAAACAGAGACAAAGTCATCCATCAGTTCTTCACTAGTACCACATAAGTTGAGTACCCTATAAAAATAGTCAAGTTAATTCTTCCCTAATTCCATAATTCTTCCCTTCTTGTCAAATTAAATCCAATCTTCCATTAAGTGGGTCCACAGTTCAGAGTTTGCGGAGGCCTAATTTGGTTAGCAAAAAACAGATGAACAGTTGTTGGTCAGTGTCTGAGGTATGTGTAGAACACAAAGACATGGTGTTGTGTAAAATTAGTCAAAAGAAGAATGTCAAAAACACAATCTTAAGACACTGATGGAATTTTTACCTGGCTTATTGGGGAAAGAGTAAGTTTCATCAAATCAGAAAAGAAATTACTTGGCTGTCCAGGGAGATTTCACACTCAATACTGATACTAAGAGGTAATGAGTGAATGTCAGTACTGCAAGTATTTCTGCCTTTAAGTGTTCTGTGTTTTATTTTTTGGGATTCCTTTGCTGAGCTTTTACTAGGTTGTCAGGGGCCCATAAACAGACAGCATATTATTAAAGATTTAAATGTGCTTGAACCTCTTACGCGTATGATGTAAATTCTTCCAAAGCAGTATCAGTGAAGAATAATGGTTATGGTGTGTTAATGGAAGCGCCGTTTCATTTATGATGTTTTGGACTGTGAATTTCTGTCTGTTTGCATCACTTATTTTTAAGTTTTCCTTCAGGTAGTCTTCTGTGGTAAGACGTACTAGGGTAATAAATTAATAAAATAATAACAATAATATATACTAAAATATTAATGTGTTTTAGTTTGACATATTGGTAAATGACATTCAATGTATTTTATAAGAACTTAATATATTTTTCAAGTTTATTAATGTCCTGATATAGTATAAAATGTATACAATCATGAATGGTGTATTACATAAGCATAGGATGGCACGGTGGTGCAATGGTTATCACCATTGCCTCACAGATCTAGAGATCCGGGTTTGAGGCCCGCTGCTTATGTGGAGTTTCTAAGTGTCTGCATGAGTTTCCTTCAGGTAATCATGTATTGTCCCACATTCCAAAGACATGCATTAAGTGTCCTCTCTCACAACTCTCACACACAACAGACACTAAATAGGTCTAAACCAAATTAAGCATTGCTCTCATCTAGGAAGAGAAGTTCTCATCACTTGATTTCTTTATCCAGTAGTATTTAACATCAAATATTATATTTAGCTGTAAGAAACATTGACCAAGGTCCAGACCTCAGTGACCCTACTGCTGGCTACAGGCATACATGTTAGTAGCCATCGTGGCCGAACTAAAAGGAGTATCTACATACATTTTGCCATATAGTGTATTTAAAGGGTTGAGTGGTGGCCTTGGCAAAAATGTATATAAAAAAGAAATTGGACACACTGACACAAGTTATCATATGTCAATGCAGGGCAGATACTTATTACGTTTTAAGCCATTAGGGAAATATCTCACTCTCACTTACACACACACACACACACACACACACACAAAATGGCGACATGGTGACACAAGTGGTTAGCGAAGTCACCTCACAGCTCCAAGACCCCTGGTTTGCTGCTCCTTACCGAGACAGAGACGGCCAGACAGACACAAGCACCATCAAACGCAGTAGAACAACAAACACTCTAAAGGTTTGTGGATATGCATACACACTGCAAGCACAACCCAATATTTTGCAAGTAAAGAGAATTAATCATTGTGGGCCTGTAACTGACAAGGTGTCGACTGAAGGACAGACAGAGAATGGCAGTTATATGAAATCATCCAATGCTGTGGATAAGGTGGATAAGAGAGATAAGGGAGAAAAGAGAGATGCAAATGGGAGACAGATGACTGCTTCGCACCCCAAGAGAAGTGCTAAGGAAAATTATTGAATGAATTTCTAATTATAAATTATTGTTCCCCAAACTGTCTTAGACAATAGAAATTATGGAAACACAAGCAAATTGGCTCTCTCTGTGGCAATAAAGCACCCAGTACAGAAGGAGGACATTAGACAGGGACAGCAAGAGAGAGAGAGAGAGAGAGAGAGAGAGAGAGAGAGAGAGAGAGAGCGAGAGCATGGGAGATATAAAGAGAGACAGACAGACAGAGAGAGAACACCATGGTGAAGCACTGCTTGATGTTTCCCCGGTAATCTCTCTCCATCACATCCTGCTCTCTAATTAACAGTCTTTCTAGTTATCATATGCCGCTGTGTTCATGCAGCCGTACACTGAATCCATCTTCCTTTTCTCTATTTTGTCACTTCAGTCTATCACACATGCTAATTTAAATGCTGGAGTCTTAAATCCAATCGCTTAGCCAATCACATACAAGAGCACGGGCACACACATGCAGGCACCCACATGCTCACACATACACCCACAGTTATTAGTGCTCATTTAGCTTCAACTGAGGCATCAGTAGTTATCCACATTAATTCAGCATTCAGGTCCTTCAAATAAACTACTCAGGAAGTACTACAAATTCAAACACACAGCGAGAAAGCATTCAACCGAGAGACATTGACAAACTATTAATTAAATACTCCAGATTTTTTTTTTCTCTTTCAATCTAATCCCTTTCTACGGCATCTTCAGTGCATTGCTGAGAAAAGAAGAGAAAATCTGTTTACTTGATAACCTCTTATAGTACAGATTCAAGGGCAGTTGTTAGATGCCACACAGATTTAATTAACAAAATAGCAATCCATCACAGATAGAACATTTAATGGTCTGAGTATGATCATGAATGGATAGGGCTAAACCTGTGTTAACCTTCTGCACGTACCGATCACTATGTTTTACTGTATTTCACAAGCGTTAGAAAATTGAAAAATATACACAAGAACTGTCTCCTCTCAAGACCTTGGGGGTGATTTTGCAGTATAAGCCACAGATGTATATTAACTTCATCTGCACATGGGCTTCCATTACAAAGCCACAATTATAACGAAATACAGTGGTGCTTGAAAGTTTGTGAACCCTATAAAATTTTCTATATTTCTGCATAAATATGACCTAAAACATCAGATTTTCACACAAGTCCTAAAAGTAGATGAAGAGAACCCAGTTAGACCGCTGAGTCAAAAATATTACACTTGGTCATTTATTTATTAAGGAAAATGATCCAATATTACATATTAGTGAGTGTGCAAAACTATGTAAACCTTTGCTTTCAGTATCTGGTGTGACCACCCCCTGTGCAGCAAAACTGCATCTAAATGTTTCCTGTAACTGTTGATCAGTCCTGCACACCGGCTTGGAGGAATTTTAGCCCATTCCTCCGTACAGAACAGCTTCAGCTCTGGGATGTTGGTGGGTTTCCTCACATTAACTGCTCACTTCAGGTCCTTCCACAGCATTTCGATTGGATTAAGGTCAGGACTTTGACTTGGTCATTCCAAAACATGAACTTTATTCTTCTTTAACCATTCTTTGGTAGAACGACTTGTGTGCTTAGGGTCGTTGTCTTGCTGCATGACCCACCTTCTCTTGAGATTCAGCTCATGGACAGATGTCCTGACATTTTCCTTTAGAATTCTCAGATATAATTCGGAATTCATTGTTCCACCAATGATGGCAAGCCGTCCTGGCCCAGAAGCAGCAAAATGGGCCCAAACCATGATACTACCACCACCATGTGTCACAGATGGGATAAGGTTCTTATGCTAGAATGCAGTGTTTTCCTTTCTCTAAACATGATGCTTTTCTTTCAAACCAAAAGTTCTATTTTGGTGTCATCCGTTCAAAAAACATTCTTCCAATAGCCTTCTGGCTTGTCCACGTGATCTTTAGCAAACTGCAGACGAGCACCAATGTTCTTGTTGGAGAGCAGTGGCTTTCTCCTTGCAACCCTGCCATGCACACCATTGTTGTTCAGTGTTCTTCTGACGGTGGACTCATTAACATTAACATTAGCCAATGTGAGAGAGGCCTTCAGTTGCTTAGACGTTACCCTGGGGTCCTTTGGAACCTCGCCAACTATTACACGCCTTACTCTTGCAGTGATCTTTGTTGGTCTACCACTTCTGGGGAGGGTAACAATGGCCTTGAATTTCCTCCATTTGTACACAATCTGTCTGACTGTGCATTGTTGGAGTCCAAACTCTTTATTTAGGTCCTCAGAAATCTCCTTTGCTCATGCCATGATACACTTCCACAAACATGTGTTGTGAAGAGCAGACTTTGATAGACAGACTTTGATGGCACAAGGTTTCTCCATAACTAGTCATACATACTCAGATTGGGCTAATCTACCATAATCAAATAACTTAATGCATGACATTGGACTGTGGGAAGAAACTGGAGTAACCCCACAGGGATACATGGACGAGATGCAAACTCCACACAGGAGGATTTGGAGTTCAGGATCAAACCGGGGGGCACTGGAGCAGTGGGGTTGTCGCACTAACCACTGCACCACCGTCCCAAAATACCTACATATCAGAATTTAATAAACTCCAATATTCAAAATTCATTGTGCTTGTTACTGAATGCTCAGCTTTCACCGTCTTCATGTGCCCTCATAAATACTCGATGAGATTTAGGTCAGGTGACTGTAGAGGACAGTTCATGACAGTCAGCATCCATCATCTTTTTTTGGCTTCAGGTAGCTGCTGCGAAGCTTTTTAGGTGTGTTTAGTCATTCAAGAAAAATGCAAAATGTACATATTTTCACTTGTGGTCTCAGGCTTTTGACCTCCACTAACCAAGTTTGAGAATTACAGGTTTGCCAGCTGATACTGGTCAACTAAAACCACTTTATTCTATAAAGACTTTACAGTGTGCCACAGTGTCCCCTCACAATTGTTGGTACCCCTGGGAAATATGAGCAAAAACAGTCATAATAAATCCTTTTTTGGGGGGGCGGGGGATTTACAAAAAAAATGGAGTTACAGAAGAAAGCATCTTGGGGTTACCAAGTCTCCAAAACTGCCATCAGACACGACCTATATGTCAACAAATAATTCAAAAGGCTAAGCAGAACAAAAACTAGTTTAGACAGCAACAGTGTAGTTTGGTGTAGAAAAAAGGATGACCACACTGAAAGGAATCTGTAGCCCACAGTTAAGTATGATGGAGATCTGTGATGTTGTGTGGCAATTATTTCTCCAAATGCCCTGGAAACACCGTTATGGAACATGTTATCATGAACTCCATAAACTACCAGGACATTTTAAGTTAAAAACTGTCTGTCTCTGACCTAACAACGGATCATCATTATTAGGAAGATCACAACTTTTGGCAAGGGGATGTTGTACAATGTATTAAATGTGGGAGTAACGTTATATGTGAACTTGATGAGCATTTTTTTTTTAATTCTCAGACTACATTGAACACAAAAATACTGCTGCCATACTGCTGATATCACCCTGCAGCAATCTGATGGGACTGGCTGCTATATGAGGCGTTCCCAGAATGCCTTACCTTCCCAATTAGAAATAGCTGCTACAGACGATTTAATTCCCCTCTCCCCACCTAAAGATACCATTTTCCCTTGCATTTGGTATTTTGTTGACAAAAAAACAGAAACTCTATTGGTCCACTAATTCTACCCCACAGGCATGACAGCTGACAAGTCCATAAAACCACACAGCACTCCAAAACACACACCCACAAACACTTACTGAGAGTACAGCATGCGAGAGCGGACGATGAATTTGAAGATGTACTCGAGGGCCTTCAGAGTGCGGAGAATGGGCTCGCATGCTTCTCCACGACTAGACACATCCAGATATTTCTTCAACACAGACATCAGCTTCCTACAGAGGAGGCAGAGGCAGACAGTTATATTACAGTGGCACATAAACTTAATGCTTGCCTCATAAAAATGTGTAAAAGGTAAAATCAGTTCGGCTATTAAAAGGTAACAGTTTTGAAAAACAAAATAAAAACAAATACAACCTCTCCATTCAGCATTCCCTACAAAGTCACAATTGCATAAAACACAAAAATGCTAGCACAGCAGTTAACATACTAGACTTTTGACCCAGCACTGCAAAACTGTTACTTTGGAGTCTTTGAGTAAGGTCCTTGACCCTTAATTCATTGGGCTGTACCTTGTTTGTTTGTTTGTTTATGTCGCTGTCAGTATCAATGGCCATTTTAATGACAGACACACAAGGGTATATCAATACACAAGGTCACTTCAAAGCTAGTCATATATACACTCAGATCAGTCCAATTTAGAGTAATCAATTAACTTAATGCATGTCTTTGGACTGTGGGAGGAAACTGGAGTACCCGGGATAAACCCACACAGACAAGAGGAAGACATGCAAACTCCACACAGAAAGGACCCAGACCACTCCAGCTGGGGATCAGACCGAGGACTGTCTTGCTGTTAGGGGACAATGCTACCCACTGAGCCACCGTGCCGCCCAACTGTACATTGTAAGACTACATCAGCTGTATTGCATAACAACGCAAGATTGTATACAGTATGTCTGCCATCTTCTAAATGTCAAGGTAAATATAATGTAATGTACTGTAAATCTGAATTGACAGGAAATAAGAAATGCCTTCTTGTATTTACTGGCTTTATGTAATTTGTTTTGTTGAGCTGTTTTATTGAGCATGATAATGCAGCAGGGATCAGTTTTCCCCTGAGCATACCTTTTACTGATATATGACTGAATGTGAGATAACCAAATAGTACAAAACAAAGTGATTTTAAAAATGGTGATGCAACATTTTAACAAAAACTTCAAGTTGCTATTACAGCACTATACAATTACACAAAACAGAACACTATTTACATTGTTGTACATCTATTGCTATAAGAGATGCACTATATTTACAATACTGTGGTTATCCTTTAGATTAAATATTCATATGCACTCACCGATCATTTTATTACGTACACCTCCTTGTTTCTACACTCACTGTTCGTTGTATCAGTTCCACTTACCATACAGAAGCACTTTGTAGTTCTACAGCTACAGATTGTAGTCCACCTGTTTCTCTACATACTTTCTTAGTCTCTTTACTCTGTTCTCTAATGGTCAGGACCCCCACGTATCAGGTCCTATTTGGGTGCACTGACACTGATGTGGTGGTGTTTTGTTAGTGTGTGTTGCACTGATATGAGTGGATCAAACACAGCAGTGCTGCTGGAGTTTTAAACCACCACAGTGTCACTGCTGGATAGAAAATGCAGTCTGTAATTGTAGAATTACAAAGTGCTTCTATATGATAAGTAGAAATGATAAAATAGACAATGAGCGGAGAAACAATGAGGTGTACCGAATAAAGTGATCGTTGAGTGTAAATCTCCTATCATAGACAAACTCAACCCGAAAAATGACTGAATGTATTTACAAATGGATCAATTTTTCCAAGACCTGCCATATTGAGGTTTTAACACCATTATGAATTATGCCAAACACACCTAATGCTTGTATGATATTTCAATTTTGGACTGACAGTGGCCTTCTGTTCTAAATAATGAATATGATTATTAAGGAAAAACAGTGCTCTGACAAACATATTCAGATGAGGTCATACAATGCAAAGTGGGGATTGTGAGCCACACTCATCTAAGTGAATGAATACAGAGCTTGAAACACACTGCCTTCTGATATAACCATATTACACGACATTTTAGGTGAACACACTCCTATGAAATGTAATTTAGCGACATACAATTTGAAAGACATTACAATCTGTTAAAAGATCATGCTACGTGTTATGTGTGGTGATCTGCATCATGTACACATACACTCCCTTATGTAGCACAGGGTTTTACAGTCTGTCTTTTTTTAATTAAAACTGTGTATATGCTACTGATATTAAACTTCAGGTAAGGATTCTAGAAGCAGGATGAAGCTGAGTTCCTGTTTTCTTGATTCAACCTGCCTTTCTTATACTATACCAAATGATTTGCCACTCTGTGACATCCTTCGTCTCACATATTTTACACAACACTACATTTGTTGATACTGCTTTTCACATCTTAACTTAAACAACTAACAGTTTGGTTTTATGTGCAACCTACTGTCATCAAATAATAAGGTGCTTGGATTGTTGAGCTAAAGTTATATTTTGGGCCATTTCTTATAAAGCCTCTGTTTAGCTTCAGTTCACTGAATGTGCCACACTGGGATTCCATGATTTGTTGATATCCATATGCATTAGTAAATTTGAATATTTCCAGTGCTACATATTGCACACAACCCAAAACATAATATAATCCACCTCCATTCTTAACATCTGGCAAGGTGTTGTTTTTCACTCTAGAGAAGCAAAACCTACCTTTGCCAGATATTAGAGTCCAGAAAACCAGAGCACTTGAGTTTTGTGATGAGATCAAAGGTAAGGTCTTTTCTTATAACTCCTGAATGCAGTCAGAGCTCCTTAGTACTAATGTGAGGGTGTTGTTTTGTATACCTGACCAGTCTATCAGCAGTGCTATCAGAAAGCTTTCTGGGCTTGAACAGTTCTCTTTAGCTTCGATTTCATAATGACATTCTGAACATTGGAAACTGCCAATAGGAAATGTTTTAATATCTTTGTATTGTTTGTTACAGTCAGTTCTACAGACTATAAAAAAGGCTATATATTGGCCATAATCTATAGTCAATAAATGATATTTTATTTTATTATATTCTATAACATATTTGTTAAATATGTTCTCTCTTTCAATTTTAAATTTAGCTTCTGTGTATGTAACCTATGATTCAAACTGATTAACTAGGTAACTTAATTATTACACATATCATCTTGGTCCTCCCAAGGTTTCTTCCTTATAATTTCAGAGAGTTTTTCCTTGCCTTGTTTCATCTATCTTTAAACTTGCTATATAAATAAATAAATTTGAGTTCTCATTATTGCAGATCCTCTGTCAGCTGCTTAGAGGTGTGTAAGCACAGCACACTGATAGGAGCCACAGAATGTATAAAGCTCTGGGATTGCTTACAGCTGACATTACGGCATATGTAATGTGTACTGAGACCTTAAAAAATAGCAAATCTGAAAAGGTGGCAAATGTGTTTCATATTTCTTCCGAATATATTAAGTTCACAGGAAAAATGTAAGTAAAACATGCCCAAACGTTTGCATATAACAGTATACTACATAATACCCATATTAGAACATCACAAGTAGCAAAATAAAAGCATAAGAGGTGTTGGACACTGTATGCGCAATGTGCTGAAGGTGAACAGAATGCTTACTGCAGCTTTACTCTAAATTTATAACTGTAGTAAACACAAAGATCAGCATTCCTGTCTGCATGCATGTTCATGTCTGAGAATCTTCACTTACTTGTAAGCCAACGTAGCACTAAAATGCTGTTTAATGTACGCCTCCAGCACGGTGTTAAAATGCTGAAATTTTCTGTCTGCAATCAGCCCTATGATGTAGATCTGAAAGAGCATGTGACAGAGTGAGACAGGGACAGAAAAAGCATGAGATAGAAAGAAGACAAATTTAGAGAATTGTTGAGAGACATATCAGACAGATACATGAGGTGACATACAGAAACATATAAGAGATGTCTGTTTAATGTGTGTGTGTGTGTGTGTTTATATTATTGCAAGGACTAACTGTTCCACAAGGATAGAAGGATCTGAATTTTTACAGTAATTTTTTTCCAGGCAGATTTTTTATCATAAACTGCAACAGAAAAGCCAAAATATTTTCTTTAGGTTAGTCCTGTGTGTGTGTGTGTGTGTGTGTGTGTGTGTGTGTGTGTGTGTGTGTGTGTGTTTATATTATTGCAAGGACTAACTGTTCCACAAGGATAGAAGGATCTGAATTTTTACAGTAATTTTTTTCCAGGCAGATTTTTTATCATAAACTGCAACAGAAAAGCCAAAATATTTTCTTTAGGTTAGTCCTGTGTGTGTGTGTGCGCGTGTGTGCGTGTGTGTGCTTTAATCACCAGGGCATCAAACACCAATATATCATAGTCGTCAGTCTGAGAGTGCTCCATCATGATGTTAAAGAGAGCATCAAGTGTGTCCTGCAGAAACTGTAGTCACACAGCAACAAAGAGAGGTCTCTTTAACTCTTTACACACAAGCACATACTATATCACAACACAGCATTCAAACACATGAATTTGAAATGAAAAACTGTAAAATATCACAGCATAAACAAGTGATTCAGAATTTGAATACAAAAGCTACTTATATCACTTAGGAACATATTGTAAAATTGAAGGTCCTGATATACATGGGTATCCATATTGTATTCATCTTTGATGAGTGATTCTGAATCATCCAAAATGTTTTTACATATGGATTAATATGAGTGATTCTACGTTTCATCCATATTATTATGATTAATTAATGTGATATTCATCTTAATATTGATGATACATGAGTAATCAACTTTATATGGATGAAGTGATTTCCCATAATATAAGGTAATCTATAGTTTAGTTTATTTGGGTACCATATATTTAAGGCATTCATTCATTCATTCATTCATTTTGTACCCTCTTAATCCATTTCAGATTAATGGGGAGCTAAAGCCTAACTGGCAGCACAGGTCATAAGGCAGGAACCAGCAGGAGCCAACCCTAGACAAAGTGCCAATCCATTGTAGGGCACTTGCACTTTTACGCTCTCGCACTCTTTCACACACTGTCACACTTAAGAGACACCAATTAACACATCATTGGAATGTGGGAAGAAACTGGAGTACCCGAAAAAAAAAAACCTCCAGCCACGTTTAAACTCTCCTAGCTGAGAATTGAACTTGAAATCACTAGAGTTGCCGGAGTTAAATGATACTCCTAAACCAAACTTCCGAATCTAATGTGGAAATCTGTTTTTTTTTGTTGTTGTTTTTTTTCTGTTAAAGTCACTGACGTTCACATATATTATACGTATCTATTACAGAAAGTGTATGCTTGAAAGTTTGGGAACCCTTTAGAATTGTCTGTATTTCTGCATAAATATGACCAAAAACATCATCAGATTTTCACACAAGTCCTAAAAGTAGATAAAGAGAACCCAGTTAAACAAATGAGACAAAAATATTATCTTGGTCGTTTATTTATTATGAAAAATGATCCAATATTACATATTAGCTAGTGGCAAAAGTATGTGAACCTCTAGGATTAGCAGTTAATTTGAAGGTGAAATTAGAGTCAGGTGTTTTCAATCAGGTGTGAGTGGGCACCCTGTTTTATTTAAAAAACAGGGATCTATCAAAGTCTGCTCTTCACAACACATGTTTGTGGAAGTGTATCATGGTACGAACAAAGGAGATTTCTGAGGACCTCAGAAAAAGAGTTGTTGATGCTCATCAGGCTGGAAAAGGTTACAAAACCATCTCTAAAGAGTTTGGACTCCACCAATTCACAGTCAGACAGATTGTGTACAAATGAAGGAAATTCAAGACCATTGTTACCCTCACCAGGAGTGGTCGACCAACAAAGATCACTCAAAGAGCAAGGAGGCGTGTAATAGTTGGCGACGTCACAAAGGAGGACCCCAGGGTAACGTCTAAGCAACTGAAGGCCTCTCTCACACTGGCTTAATGCTAATAGTCATGAGTCCACCATCAGAAGAACACTGAACAACAATGGTGTGCATGGCAGGGTTGCAAGGAGAAAAGCCACTGCTCTCTCAAAAAAGAACATTGGTGCTCGTCTGCAGTCTGCTAAAGATCATCATGTTGGACAAGCCAGAAGGCTATTGGAAGAATGTTTTGTGAACGGATGAGACCAAAATAGAACTTTTTGGTTTTAAAAGAAAAGTGTTATGTTTGGGATAAAGGAAAACACTGCATTCCAGAATAAGAACCTTATCCCATCTGTGAAACATGGTGGTGGCAGTAGTCAATGGTTTGGGCCTGTTTTGCTGTATCTGGGCCAGGACGGCTTTGCCATCATTGATGGACCAATGAAGTTCTGAATCATATCAGAGAATTCTAGAGGAAAATGTCAGGACATCTGTCCATGAACTGAATCTCAAGAGAAGGTGGGTCATGCACCAAGACAACGATCCTAAAGCACACAAGTCGTTCTACCAAAGAATGGTTAAAGAAGAATAAAGTTCATGTTTTGGAATGGCCAAGTCAAAGTCCTGACCTTAATCCAATCAAAATGTTGTGGTAGGACCTGAAGTGAGCAGCTAATGTGAGGAAACCCACCAACATCCCAGAGCTGAAGCTGTTCTGTATGGAGGAATGGGCTAAAATTCCTCCAAGCCGGTGTGCAGGACTGATCAACAGTTACAGGAAACGTTTAGCTGCAGTTATTGCTGCACAGGGGGGTCACACCAGATACTGAAAGCAAAGGTTCACATAATTTTGCCACTCACTAATATCTAATATTGGATCATTTTCTTTAATAAATAAATGAACAAATATAATATTTTTGTCTCATTTGTTTAACTGGGTTCTCTTTATCTACCTTTAGGACTTGTTTGAAAATCTGATGATGTTTTAGGTCATATTTATGCAGAAATACAGAAGTTCTAAAGGAAGAACCACTGTACAGTATTTGGACAATATTGGACTACAAGATGAAGTATATTACTGTCATAATGGTGAGTAAAAGGCAATCTGAAGCAGGCTGTTCACCTGTGATATCAACAAATGTTGGCTACTTTGAAAAGTCAAAACTTTGATTAAATTTTGTTCAACAAAACAAATTCATGAATTGTTTATGTGTTTGTTTTTAAAAGGCACATTGAGATATTAAACTGTGCAATAACGGTTTTCTAAAAATTTGACTGGTAGTGTTTATCACATATTTCAAGACAGTAGTTAGTGTGTGATGTTCTCCTGTCTCAGTTGTGTTTTTGAGCTTCAGCATAACAACCGAAAAGTGAAAAGGTGCCCTGCATCAGGACGCTATGTATATTAACTCAATAAATTACATCTAAATAAGCTGACTAGATTCCTACTAAGCTATTGTCCAAAACATAGTTATTTCAAGAATTAGTACACTCTGAGGTGTATGCAGAATATGTACATAAAGATCATGAAGACAGTGTTGTGTAAAGGGAGTGTGAAGAAA
This sequence comes from Ancistrus triradiatus, assembly GCA_025084515.1. Lineage (NCBI taxonomy): Eukaryota > Metazoa > Chordata > Actinopteri > Siluriformes > Loricariidae > Ancistrus > Ancistrus triradiatus. The sequence goes on along the minus strand of JAJAGP010000075.1, from coordinate 53,181 downwards.
AACATTATAAAACCATGAAAGGGTCCCATTTGCTTTGGTAAAGGTGTTGATGAAATTACCAAATAGAGCATGGCAGACAAGTAATGAAAGAACTGAAACAGCCAACTTTTGCTTTAATTTTGGATATGTCTCTAACAGTTTTGCACACCAAACATGGGAATATTTATCCACTCTTCCTTATAGGATTGTTCAAGATCAATCACATTTCATGGTGAGTGGCAAAGGACTGCTCTTGTCAAGTCCATCAGATTTCGGTTAAGGATCACCTTCCCAATCTTTAGCCACTTCATTGTTTTTGACTGTGTTACAGTTTATCAACAGAACAGCTTATTACAGAATAAACAGTTACAGTTTATTCAGAACACTGCTGCTAGAATTTTACCTAAGACAAAGAAAACCGAGCACATCACTCCAGTTCTGAAATCTCTACACTGGCTTCCAGTTAGCTGCAGAATAAAATTTAAAGTGCTGCTACTGGTTTATAAATCACTGAATGGGCATGGCCCAGAATACATCTCAGATATGTTTAGAGAACATAAATCCAGTAGATCTCTTAGATCCATGGACTCAGGTCAACTAGTTGAGCCCAGAGTCCAAACTAAACATGGTGAAGCATCATGTAGTTGTTGGGCTGCATATAACTGTAACAGACTGCCAGGAGATATTAGATATTCTTCAAATGTAGAAATGTTTAAATCCAGGTTAAAAACTTTTCTTTTTTCTTGTGCCTGTGATTGAGCTCTTTTTTCTCTATGATTGTATTAATTGTAACTGAATGTTGTAAGAAGTTTTTTCTGAGGTTTTAGATCTCAGGAATGCTTTCTTGCTTTTAAATTTGTCCTTATGTAAAGCACTTTGAATTGCCACTGAGTATGAGAGGTGCTATCTAAATAAACTTCTACTGCCTTGCCTTGTGTGTTTAGGATTTTTGTCATGCTTAAAGTGATTAACCTACCCATCTTTTGCTGTCCTGCAGATGGCTCACGTTCTCCTCAAAAATGTAAGTGCACTTTGCATTAACTGCCCAGCCCCCGCTGAATAAAAACACCCCATAACGTAATATTGTCATCATCATACTTCACAGTAAGTAGTTATGGTATATTTTGAGTCGAGTGCTGTTTTATTTGTACTAAACATAGTGCTTGGTTTTCAGTCCAAAAATATGGCCTCCTCTGACCATAAAACATTTTACCACATGGCAACAGAAGTGCAAACAAGACTCCGAAAAAGTGAGTCTTGTTTTGCAACAAAAAGTTGGCACTTTTTCGGAAAGGTCTCCTCTGTTGCCTTTTTTTGCATTTTTATAAAGCTACCAAGATTGTTGTCACATGCATGCACTGACCATTTTTTTTTTTTTTTATTTCTTCACGTTAATGTTGAGTGTTATAATGTATAAACACAGCTGTAAAAAAATTTATTTCATTTGTTTGAATTTTCAGAGTGTAATGTGAAAAAAGGTAAGGATTTTGACAGTGTATCACGATTTTCCGTAGGCACTATGATACGATAATTTGCATGTTGGACCTACAACAGGCACAAGGTCACTGAGCCCATTTTGTGAGATCATATATTAAGGTCATACATAACGCTACCTGAATTGTTTTTACAGAGATAGTGAGATCTGCTCTGTGGGGAAAACCTATGTAATCAGATTTACTTCTTCAAGAGGAAATGACCATTTCAGAATCATGTTATTTTAGTATAATAAAACTCCACCTTGACGACTTCTTCTCCATCAATGAGTTTGAGATCCTGTAGATTGTCTTTCAGCAGTTCAGGCCGCGTTCTCCATTTCAGCAGCCCTAGCAAACCCACTGGAACATAACACACACAAACACACACACTTACTGCTATCTGATTTTCCAGCTCTGGTTTCCTTACTTGTACATCTTGAGGTACTGGGTCATTAGCAGGTGGCAGTATTATAAATGTGTGCATGTGTGTGTTTCCTAATAGGCTCTGCTGCTGTGTGGGGTGTCTGATGCTTTTGGTCAATTTGTTAATGTGATTAAGTGGCTTTCTACAGACCAGCTGTTGTCACACATCTAAGTGTGTATGGGTGTTTGTGAGTAAAACAAAAGATTGAATGTGCACAGCAAGATACGTGGAACCATATCGTTCCTCAGACTCCTGTTCTCTCACCGTTCTGGGTGAGTTTGGTGGAACAGACGAGGGTGGAGATGATGAAGCTGTCCCGTGAGCTGACTGACAGGCTTCCTGCAGTGCTGTTGTTCCTCATCAGTGTCGACCCCTTGTGGGTGTCAGTGTGAGTGCGCTCAGAGGGTAAAAATAGGTAGGAGCTCACGTCCTCCATGCGTTTACTATCACCCTGAAGAGACAGAAGACCTTTAACAAATCAGACATGACACCCAAATCGGTCACACCTTTTTGTCGGTTTCCCAGAACTGGCACAGGCATAGATCAGAAGGGTCTGGTACTTTATAGACCAGGAGAGTCTGGCACAGGAACAACTGAAAGATCAGGCATGTATGTGTTCAAAAGTTCCAACTCCAGAGTTACAGGGCTCACTTGAGGGTGGGTCTGAGTCACCACATCAGAGGTTGTTAAAAAGAAGGATGGTTATACAGAAAAGAACCCAGTCCAAACAGTTAAGTAGGGTGTAGGCTTTGTCATGATGTGGGGCTCCCCCCCCCAAAAAAACCCTTCTTAGGATATATGGCATCATTCAGTACTAGTAAATTGGAAGTGAAACTCTTACTATCTCTACCATGAAGCTGCAACTGAGTCATGATTCTTCAACAGGACAATGATCCATGTCTGAATATAAACAAGCATTAAAGTAAAAGATGTTTTATAGGGTGGGTTCACAAATTATTCAAATTGATTGTGACATAGGGTCTAATTATCTAGCACAGTGCCATATTGAATCCTGGCAGTGCCTTCCAGCCAGGTCAAATGTCACACATGCAGATACAATTGGCTGCCAATATAAAAAGAACACAAAAAGACAGTAATCAGTAATCAGAAATGTCTCCCCATTAATTTCAGTAGAGATCTTAATAAGTCTCACATTGTGCTCAAATCTACAAACATGTTGAGTCTCATGCTTATCCACTGCTGAGAAAAAACTGGACTCTCAAAATGAATGACTTGTCCTGTAATGACCATGCTAGTCCACCATTTTATGGCTTTGCACTCAACAATGTTTGCCCTCCGTAAAAAACGTACTCACACAGTACTGTGAAAAAGTCTTTGGCCGCCTTTATATTAGATATACATTGTATTAGCATTATTTAAGAAAAAAACTGCTTATTTAGGCTACAGTGGCAAGCATTTAGTGTGAGCTCCTGTTACACTTGAGCAATGGCAGTATCTGGCAGCTTCATCAGGATGCCAAGTTGGTCCTTCTACAGTCCAAAGACATTTGATCAGTAATGATCTTTTTTGAAGGCTAGAAACCACTTTTCAGTAGGGTGAAAAAGCCAAGACATGCTAAAGCTCACAAAGACTGGAATGAAGATCAGTCCACGAAGAAAACGGAGATACTGTAAAATTACATGAATTGCTTCGATCATATTTTATTTGACCAATATTATAACAATGACATACACAGAGATATTTGTAGTGTATTTGTAATACATTTAAATAATCTTGAAACTATGGCAGCTCCTGTGGCTCAGAGGTAAGGTGTCAGTTGTTGGAAATGGCAATTTCTGATGATCAGGGTTTAAGACTCAAGTTAAACTCTTCGTTTTTTTTCTCCATTAATCACAAATACATTTAGCATTTAGCAGACGCCCTTATCCAGAGCGACTTACAATTGATACAGTCTTACAATCCAAGCAATTGTGGGTTAAGGGCCTTGCTCAAACTGTGGCAGCTTGGCAGAGGTGGGATTTGAACCCTGGATCTTCTGGTCCATAGTCCAGTGCCTTACCCGCTAGGCTACCACAGTCCCAAATGTCAAATTTATGTCTGCTAATCTCATTCTATTTCTTCTAAGGATTATAGGAGAAACACTTGTTGCTGTTTGATACGTTGCTATGTGAATGAAAGAAATGAAAATCACCATTAAGTCTCCCGAGCTATGAAAACCAGTCAACACTAACATTTACCTATGAGTGTGTCTAAAAGAGAAGAGGCCGGCCAGGGGATCATCTCCTCGTGCTGTAACCTCTACCCATTCCTTTCATTTAATGAAACCCATGGTTTCATTAAGGGCATTCTTACTCCAATGTTTTTTGGAGATCTTAGCCAGAGCCCTCATGATCTGAACCAGATTTCTTTGACACTGCATCAGTATCAGTTGCTATTGATTACAGGAGCCAAGGTTTCCTCTATACCAGTCAGACCCATTCACACTGGGGCAATTTACACGGAGTACCCAGAGTAAACCCACACAGACACAAGGAGGAACTCCACACAAGTGAAAACAAGGTTAAAATATGAAGAGAATAGTAAAAAAAAAAACATCTTATGAGGGTAGATACAGTATTAGCAGCCATGTTCTATTGTCACAAGATATTATTTCTCTTGAATCACCACATTTTAAGTACACAATTTAGTATTTAACATAAAACATGGTCACTGTATAAATTAGGTTTTGAAAATCTTTAAAACAAATGTGTATCAGTAAAGGCTCTTGCACTGAGAGGGGGATATCACCATTTTCTACATAAAACAATGTTGTGTAGATTATCTATCACCAACAATAAAGCCAAATCATAAATGGCACACAGAGGTGGGACATGTTTCACAAAGCCTGAGCACAGTTGAGAATCAAACCGCCCTACACATCTGTGAAACCTGTCCTGAAACAGTGAATGACGATTCAATACTGAAAGAGAGAAGCTGGGTGAATATGTTCCCCATGTGTGCATGACTGACCTTAAAAACCACTAGGTCATGTGGTCCATCCTTCAGCACTGTGCCATCGTCCTTCATGAGACGCACAAATGCCATGGCGAAGTTCTTCTCACTCTTGTCCTTCGCTATGGAGAGAGAACATTTATGAATGTGTGTGCTTTTGACATATTACAGAAATGATTAAACTGATTGATTAAATTGATTGATTTTAGAGCAGCATGTATAGAGAAACCACTAGCACCTCATCTGTTCCATGTTTTTTAAGTCTAGTTGCCTGAATGTATGTATCCTCTTCACACTGAACGTAAAATATTTTAATTGAAGTACTCAAGTTTGTGCAAGAACACAAACAATTTTCTTGATATCAGTAATGACTGTTTTGGTGTAATGTGTGCATTGATCACAAGTCATTAAATTAAATGAAGGTCATTACATTGAATTAAGTAGAACACCAGTTGTTTATCGAAATGAAGAAATTCAATTCCTTAATTAAAGCTGAGATTTCTAAATAATAAATGAAAAGATACAACTCGCACAACCCACAAGTGTCTACATTCTTTTAGAGCACATAAATGCACTACGCTATTCTTTTTAACTACTACTGTGATGCTGCAATTTCTTTCCAGATTAATAAAGTTTAGTAGTTAATTGAAGATTAATTTCTTTAAGTCATAAATTAACAGATATAACTGTATTCTTTTTATAATTAAATATAAAAGTGTTGAATTAGCAGAATCTTTATTTTACGTATTTCTGCACTTCTTCCAAACAAAGGATGTGTGAAGGCTACACTTGCCTTTAGAAGTGAAATCCTTAATTGCAGAAAAAACACATGTTTTACTTGTGCAGCACAATTTTGTTGCTAAATGTTCTTTTTACATTAGGTTTGTATCCTTACAAATAAACTTTCAAACACTTTGACTCGAATGTAATTATTTGCTTGACTACATGTATACATCATGTTAATCAATGTTTCTAAAATTAAACCTCACACAGCTGAAGATTGACAAGAGTTGAATAATGTTTCTTTTTTCTTTCTGTCTCCGAAAAGAAAAAACAAAATGATTGGGTCTCACAAGAATGAATAGACAACATGCTCTTAAGCAGAACCCCTCTGAGATAAGTGGATGTTAAGTCTTGTGGTCATGTCGTGCAGAAGGGAAATTTTGCTAAGCAGAACTATGTAACTGCTGCATTGTGGCTGGTGGTGCAGACTGGGAGTTTTATGGTGTGTTATACAGCAGGAAAGAGGCCTGAGAAGGAGAAAGGGCAAGGTTATATCGTATGGCCCTGGAACAGAACTACCGAGCAACACTCACACTCCTGAGAAGAGCGATGGCGGAACATGAAGCGCAAGTGAATCCTCTGCATTTCCTCCAGAGGGATCGCCACCTACAAGCAAGAGAAAAAGTCACCAAAATGGCCTATGAACTGTGTGAATGTACAGTGGTGCTTGAAAGTTTGTGAACCCTTTAAATCTTTTTTCGGCATAAATATGACCTAAAACATCATCAGATTTTCACACAAATCCTAAAAGTAGATAAAGAGACAAAATGAGACAAAAATATTACACTTGGTCATATATTTCTTAAAGAAAATGATCCAATATTACATATTAGTGAGAGGCAAAAGTATGTGAATCTTTGCTTTCAGTATCTGGTGTGACCCCCCTGTGCAGCAATAACTGTAACTAAACATTTCCTGTAACTGTTGATCAGTCCTGCACACCGGCTTGGAGGAATTTTAGCCCATTCCTCCGTACAGAACAGCTTCAACTCTGGGATGTTGGTGGGTTTCCTCACATTAACTGCTCGCTTCAGGTCCTTCCACAACATTTCCACAACATTTCAATTGGATTAAGGTCAGGACTTTGACTTGACCATTCCAAAACATTAACTGTATTCTTCTTTAACCATTCCTTGGTAGAACGACTTGTGTGCTTAGGGACGTTAGGGTAACAATGGCCTTGAATGCCCTCCATTTGTACACAATCTGTCTTACTGTGGATTGGATCCAAACTCTTTAGAGATGGTTTTGTAACCTTTTCCAGCCGGATGAGCATCAACAGCTCTTTTTCTGAGGTCCTCAGAAATCTCCCCTGTTCATTCCATGATACACTTCCACAAACATGTGTTGTGAAGAGCAGACTTTGATAGATCCCTGTTCTTTAAATAAAACAGGGTGCCCACTCACACCTGATTGTCATCCCATTGATTGCAAACACTAAAATTAACTGCTAATAGAGGTTCACATACTTTTGCCACTCACTAATATGTAATGTTGCATCATTCTCCTCAATAAATAACTGACCAAGTATAATATTTTTGTCTCCTTTGTTTAACTGGGTTCTCTTTATCTACTTTTATGGCTTGTGTGAAAATCTTATGATGTTTTAGGTCATATTTATGCAGAAATACAGAAATTCTAAAGGGTTCACAAAATGTCAAGCTTCACTGTATTAGGCATGTTGTTATATTTTTCACTCTGACCTTGATTGGGATAGAGGTTATTGAACATCAATAAATGAACATATCCATAAATTTGAGTCACCTTATGAAGATTTGCAATATTATCATGATAGTTTTGACTGATTTCAGTGTGATCAAAATAATGTGATAATGTCACTTTAAGGCATTGGGTTTAAGACCGACAAGAAAGCTGATGGGAGATCTACTAAGTATCTATTAAGTAGTACAATATAAGTAAAGATATTTGTATAATTTAAATTTATAATTTCATACTTTATAAGATCATACACTAGCAGACAAAAAATTACACATATACATCTGTTATAGTTTCATCCCAGGTCATAATAATTTAAACACTGTTTATTTGATTAGCGGTATGTGGTTGTCAGGTGGTTATTAGCGAGGTTGCTAGGTTCTTTATATAGATTGCATATGGATGTATATGGATAGACAGATGGGTGTATGGACGTATGGATGGATAGATGTGTTGTAGAGTGACATATCTAGTTGTAGAGTTGGTCCCTACAGCCTAAGGAAGAGTCAAAAATTGGCTTGTTGACAGCTGAGACAAGCTACAGCTGATACAGTGACAAATTGGGTAGAAGGCTTTTTAAGCAGTGTTGGTTGATTCAGCTTGTATTGAAAACCAAAAGACCTCTCTGTGAATCTTCATTAGGGACACAGCAGTGGAGAAATCAGTCTCCATGAGGTTGTTTTGTTTTGTGTGTGAGTGTGTGTATGGATACTGGATCTTCAATCTCAACTATTGAGTTTGCAGGTGCCACAGCAGATGAAAGGCTAGTGGTTTTCCTTTGCCAACACTTTGCCACAAATCACACACCGGACTTGCATCATATAGCCTGTCTTTGTTCATCATATTTTTTTCCCAGCAGTTGAAAGGCCAGTGGTTTTCCTTTGACAAAACTTCACCACAAACCACACAACGGAATATCTCCATAGCCTGTCTGTGTTCATCATATTTTCAGAAGTAGTACATTTACTTTTACATTTACATTTACAGCATTTAGCAGACGCCCTTATCCAGAGCGACTTACAATTGGTACAGTCTTACAATCCAAGCAATTGTATGTTAAGGGTCTTGCTCAAGGACCCAACAGTGGCAGCTTGGCAGACGTGGGATTTGAACCCTGGACCTTCTGGTCTATAGTCTAGTACCTTACCCGTTAGGCTACCACAGTCCCACAGTCCCATAGTCCCACAGTCTCATAGTACATTCAGAAGTATCGGCTGTGTTTCTTACATTTCCGATTGCACCGAGTAAATGGTGCTCCACTGCTGGCCTAATAACGAATTGCAATGCAGGAGTTTTTCAATTTTTTATAAATAAATAATCAATCGATTTGAGTTTGTGACCTTTACGTGTTGCTAAATCCTTACATTTTGTTCTTTCTTTCTTTCAGAATCACATATTATTTTCACTGAATTTCCTGAATACCGTATACGTAAACAAGATTGGTACTGACGCAGGCAAAGGTTCTGTATGTTGAATATACACAATCAATTACTGGAACATGGCCAATATGTAGAAAGTGTTGTATATGCTCACACTCATAGTATTTTTCTTTGCATTTTCAGTGTATATGTATCATCTGACGGGCAGTTGCTTGCTTTCCAGTGGCATACAGTACAGCACAACACAGTCAAAAGTTTGGACATAACTAATGAATATCATACATTTCTCTCTGGTATATCCATTTGCACTTACAATGTTAATATACCATAACATGTTACATATCTATACAGTGGTGTTTGAAAGTTTCTGAACCCTTTAGAATTTTCTATATTTCTGCATAAATATGACCTAAAATATCATCAGATTTTCACAGATTTTCAGTCCTAAAAGTAGATTAAAACACAATTAAACAAATGAAACAAAAATATTATGCTTGGTCATTTATTTATTGAGGAAAATGATCCAATATTACATATTAATGAGTGGCAAAAGTATGTGAGCCTCTAGAATTAGCAGTTAATTTGAAGGTGAAGTTGGAGTCAGGTGTTGCCAATCAATGGGATGACAATCACGTGTGAGTGGGCACCCTGTTTTATTTAAAGAACAGGGATCTATCAAAGTCTGCTCTTCACAACATGTTTGTGGAAGTGTATCATGGCATGAACAGAGGAGATTTCTGAGGACCTCAGACAGATTGTGTACAAATGTAGGAAATTCAAGATCATTGTTACCCTCCCCAGGAGTGGTCGACCAACAAAGATCACTCCAAGAGCAAGGCGTGTGTAGCGTTAATAGCTAAATTACAGTCATTCAGGGGTCTGACTACCCCCCTCTTTCTACCCTCTTCCACCAAAGCTACAAACATTACGACACCTTGGAATGCAAAAAGGCCCACCATCTGGACAGACTCTGCACAGATTGATGGCCAGATAAACAACCTTTTTCTCAAAACAACAGAAGAAACTTAGGACATGGCCAAGCCCAGATAACCTGTGCATCTCGCCATCATAAAATAAACCAATGTGTAGTTTTAAAAGGATTTCTGACAGTCCACCCCAGACTCACCCTTTCCAAGAGAAATCTGCCCTAATTTCTCCAAAGGAAAGCAAATGTGCATCCTCTCCGGGTTACTTTTACGACCTCTTTCTCAGTCGGCCTGGCGCCAGGAGGACACCCCTGGAAATTTACGACAGAAGAATTCCCGCCTAACTTCTACAGACATACTTTTTAATGGTAGTATTAAACGTCTTGATGCATGCTCAATGATCCAGGTAAGAAAATCCCAGAAGTTGAATCTGTTCATCTGGACATAGATTTTGTTGGAGAAACGTTTCGCCACTCATCTACGTGACTTCTTCAGTCATGGCCATGGCGAAACGGATGGCACAACATAGAAGAGCTACCTCATCAGGTCAGGACTCTGCAGTTTACACCCACCTACAGGCCACTGGCCACTCTTTCAAAGATGAAGACATCCTTGATAGGGAGGAACGATGGTTTGAACGTGGAGTAAAAGAAGCCATTTTTGTAAAAAGGGAACGTCCATCCCTGAACCGAGGAGGGGGCCTCAGAGTACACCTCTCACCATCTTACAACGGAGCCATCACATCCCTTCCCCAATCCTGTGTGAACGGCACACGTGGCCATTGTCGTTAATGGCTATGTCAATCTACATATTAAACTGATCACCGGTCCCATTGTTATGCAATGGTGGTGGTAACAGCCGTTATGCAAAGGTGCTGTATATAAGATTGGGGAAGTTTTCCAACTGCTGAGACCGAAGAAGTCACTTCAAAAATCTATGTCCAGATGAACAGATTCAACTTCTGGAATAATATTAAACATTTGTTGGGAACAGATTGTCTTCGCCTGGAACACTCAATTAGAAAACACATTAGAACTGCTTCATAATAAGTCCAAACACACCCATATGTACATAGCTATTTCATACAAAGAATATGATCAGGGATATACTCTCATATATAATCATATATATATATATATATATATATATATATATATATATATATATATATGCATGTCACTGATTCCTCGTGTATTTTCATATATATTTGGTCAATGTTTTAGTATAGTGACCGTTCTATACGTAATATGGTCCAGTTGTGCTATACTAATAGTTATAGTATTAGAAACAATAGCTGTTTTATCTATATGTATCGATCGCTCGGGTTTAATACTTGTTCATACGTATAAAGGAACAGAATTGAAGTTGTTATTTAGAATGTACTGTTTCCTACATTTTGTATTGATTGTATTATTATTTGTTTAAGGAATAGCAAATGTATGTGCTGTAGTTAGAATGATTTAACGATGTTCTAGGTTATCAATTTAAGGTGCCTTTGATCATCTGAATCTTACAACGAAATTCTGCAACTAAACTTGTAACTTTGAGGATTTTTTGATTATTATGTGATACTTTTAATCACCCTAGATATGTAGGAATATATTAATCCAAGTTATAACGTCTGTAGCCCATATAGTGAAAATAGCAAACATATCCACGAGAGGAGGGATTTACTGATGAGTCAGCTTCTCATTGGCTAAGTCAGGGCAACTCCTTGTGCCCCCGCCTCCGACCGCCTACGATCCGGAACATACAAAAGTGGCACGGGCTAACCGCGTGGTAGCTTTTGAGTATTTTGTTCTTGAGTCTTTCTGTCTTTCTAAGTCTAGTCTTTTCTTTGTCTTTCTAAGTTGCAACTTTTTGTCAGCCTTTTGTTATTCGTTTTGCTCAAGTTTTCGCATTTATTTTACGTTAAGTTTCCTGTGTCCAGCAGTCTTAAGTAGTTTGGTATCGCCAAATTAGAAGATAGTTAAAAGACCAACCAGCCAAGATCTCCTTCACTCTCGACTACACTCGTAAATTCTAGTTTTTGCAAAGTCTGTTGAAGCTCGTGGTACTAGAACGCTGCAACTCTACCTTCACCGTTGGCCAGGGTAGAAATCTGAGTTGTACGGCCGCAAGTTTGAGATCCAAAAGACCACTACCGCCATGCCGGGAAGAAAGCCGAGGCAAGGCCCGCAACACATCTGTGGCTCCAAGGGCCGCATGTCGGCACGAACTGAAGGCTAGTAGCCGATATCATCCAGAAGTCCGCCGAACAGTCGTCATCAGATCTGAAGATAGAACCACTACCGTTTCCCCGTGTGACTTCTGACGTCAGGCAGAGGCACGGTTCTGTTCCATCTCCTTCGTGTCAGCCCCCGCAAAGAAACAGGCAAGTACCGCTTGGTGTGGCTTATCTGGGTCCCTGATTCTCGAACCTTGCGTTTGATCTTAAACCCTGCTTCAGCATAGACTTATCCACGTCTAAGTAGCTTCTACCATACTATTCATGTTCAACGTAATTTGTGTTACTAGTAACTCACTGCGTCGTAACAAACTAGTCCATAACATTGCCTCTGGGTAATTATTGCGCGACTGATGAGTGCACATAGAGTCATCTTGGTTTCTGATTTTAATACTGTGATATGTACGTTTGCCATCATTCCCTGTTTTCAATACTGTGATATATACATGTTCACCGTCATTTTATGATTTTAACTCTGTGATGCACTTGTTATTACATCAGATAGTCTGTTGGTATTGCCTTGTTTTGCAATTAATAAACTTGTTATAACCTTTTGAATTTACCACCTGGTGTGAGAGAGTTTCATTCAAACAAAGGTCGAGAAAAATAACTTTGAATTCACTATTCAGACCTAGACTGATCAATTTCGCTGTTCCCTTTCAACTGGTTTTCCGGGGATCTACCAGTCCACAAACGATCCGGTGGTGCCCCATTTGTTCATTAAAAATTAATCAATTTAAAGTGTAGTCTTAGGTTCGCTACATGTGTAATACTCTACAAAGGACCCCAGGGTAACTTCTAAGCAACTGAAGGCATCTCTCACATTGGCTAGTGTTAATGTTCATGAGTCCACCATCAGAAGAACACTGAACAACAATGGTGTGCATGGCAGGGTTACAAGGAGAAAGTAGTATCATGGTTTGGGCCTCTTTTGCTGCATCTGGGGCAGGACGGCTTGCCATCATTGATGGAACAATTCAATTCTGAATTATATCAGAGAATTCTAAAGGAAAATGTCAGGACATCTGTCCATGAACTGAATCTTAAGAGAAGGTGGGTCATGCAGCAAGACAATGACCCTAAGCACACAAGCCGTTCTACCAAAGAATGGTTAAAGAAAAATAAAGTTAATGTTTTGGAATGGCCAAGTCAAACTCCTGACCTTAATCCAGTCAAAATGTTGTGGAAGGACCTGAAGTGAGCACTTAATCTGTCGTGGCCTAGCAGTTAAGGTACTGGACTCTGGACCAGAAGGTCCAGGGTTCAAATCCCACATCTGCCAAGCTGCCATCGTTAGGTCCTTGAGCAAGACCCTTAACCCACAATTGCTTGGATTGTAAGACTGTATCAATTGTAAGTCGCTCTGGATAAGGGCGTCTGCTAAATGCTGTAAATGTAAATGTAAATGAATGTAAATGTAATCCAACTGAAATGTTGTGGAAGGACCTGAAGTGAGCAGTTTATGTGAGGAAACCCACCAACATCCCAGAGCTGAAGCTGTTCTGTAGAGAGGAATGGGCTAAAATTCCTCCAAGTCAGTGTGCAGGACTGATCAACAGTTACAGGAAACGTTTAGTTGCAGTTATTGCTGCACAGGGGGGTCACACCAAATAATGAAAGCAAAGGTTCACATACTTTTGCCACTCACTAATATGTAATATTGGATCATTTTCCTCAAGAAATAAATGATAGAGTATAATATTTTTGTCTCCTTTGTTTAACTGGGTTCTCTTTATCTACTTGTAGGTCTTGTGTGAAAATCTGATGATGTTTTAGGTCATATTTATGCAGAAGTATAGAAAATTCTAAAAGGTCCACAAACATTCAAGCACCACTGTAAGTAGTCAAATTTGTCCATGTAAATGTTTATCCAAAGCAAAGGTTGCTTTCTTTAGTTGAAAACTCATTTTAGTAAGCTTCTAATGTTGTGTTAACAAACTTAATAACGGAATGCAGTTGCTGAAACGTGTGCAAGAGTGATTGCAGGTGTCAGTATTCTATATGCTCAAAACATTCTTAATATTTACATTGCGGTAAGTTATAGTAGGAACCAAGTGACCTATTTGAAAGAAATATTTCTTTATGTTTTAAAAATATGGCAAAAAAGTTGAACTGAGCAACAAGAACCATCGGCTTACATTTATGTAAATAAATTATGACCAGTCATTTAATGGAAAAAAAGTTATGAAACTTTCAATAGATGCAGTTGCCAAAACAAACTGCAGTTGCCTCAAATAACATATCTTCATTAAATAGTGGATATTGCCACAAAGCCTTTTCCCAACTGTGTGGTCAAAATTTTTACTTGTGCTGTACATCTGTATACCTTAACTGGTTTTCAAGTTCTATTTTAAAATAAATAAATAAATAAATAAATAAATAAACAAACAGTCCTACCTTGAAGGTTTCCATCCAGCGTGGCTGTTTGATCTGGTAGTAGATAACTGACCTGTATTCAGATACTGGTTTATCTCCAGCCCCTAAACAAATAGCATTCTGGAAGAACAAGAAGAAAGTTTAGAAGCAGTTAACAATCAGATTACCAAACTGATGCATCTATTCCATTTCACTGCCAGCTGACACTATGTGAAGCTTCAGTCTCTCACGTGAACTATATGACTGTCGTGATTTTTGCACTGTGTGCACTTATAGGTTCCAACAATTTTAAGTCAAATCTCACACTGCATGCCTACGTGAGCTCTTTTCTTTTTCTGGACACACACATGCACACATCTAATAGCTAATAGTTGTAACAGATAAGAACTTAAACCAGTGATTGATGTCTCTGAGGAAATCCTCGCTCAGCACATCCTGAAAGATATAATAAAAAAATAATAATAACATTGCCAGGTGAGAGAAGGCACTCACTGGGACAACTTTGCCCTCCTCATCACACACGAGCATGATGACCTCCACGTTCTTCTGCGTGGTTTTGTTGTACTTATCGAAGTCTCCAGAGTGAAGGGTGAGGTAGATGTCGTTGCGAATGTCTCCTGGCATGATGATCTCAGGAAAGCCCAGTTTGCGGGCCACCACAGTGCTTCGGTCCACAAGATGGGGGTATTCCTTACGGATCTGAACAATATCACCAACCAGAGCCCTCATTGTCACCCAGAGCCCTACAGAATGAGCATAGAGTGTATAACAGATAAGAAGATTGATGTAAATGGAAATGCTAAACCCTATGCTAAACCACCAAAATAGGAACAAGGGTGAGAGTTCCGATGGTGACTTCCGGTCAGGTCAGATATCACGTACAGACATGACAGGCTTTGTAAAAGGCAGGTCTGCGTTAGGCAGGCCAGTTGGGGGATCATCCCCTGGCGCTGCAAGTGAGCCACATCCAGCCTGCAAGTGACTAGTACAGTGGTTCCCAAACTTGGGGTCTATTGCAGGGGGGGTCGTAGAAAGGCAGAGGCCATTTTGAGAACATATGTTGAAATCAGTGAATGCTGCTACACAGTAGAACTTTAAGATATATATTGTATTTCATGTGTAATTCCACTGTAAAAGTTATTTGTTTTGTCACTTTTCAACAATAACAATTGCACAAATGCCCGGGGCAAGTAAACGCAACGTCAGGACAGCAGCACAAAAAATAACGTTTCCAGTGGGGCAAGTTTGTGTGTGTGTGAGAACTTGCACAATCGGTGGCTGACTAAATACTTTTTTGCCCCACTGTATGTCCATGCAATATATGTATATATATATATATATATATATATATATTATATATAGATATATATATATATATATATATATATATATATATATATATTCAGATCCTGCAGTGCCCAGTGTGTCCCCATGCTTAAGCCAGAGTACATGTCCAGGCCCATCTGAAGTTTGCCTGAGAGCATATGGATGATCCAGAAGAGGACTGGGAGAATATCATGTGGTCAGATGAAACCAAAATAGAACTTTTGGGTAAAAACTCAACTTGTGTTTGAAGGAAGAAGAATGCTGAGTCACATCCCAAGAACACCATACCTACTGTGAAGCATGGGGTGGAAACATCATGCTTTCGGGCTGTTTTTTTTGCAGAGGGGACAGGACGACTGATCCGTGTAGGGGTAAGGGAAGAATGAACGGGGCCATGTATCGTGACATTTTAAGCCAAAAACCTCCTTCCATCAGTGAGAGCATTGAAGATGGAACGTGGCTGGGTCTTCAAGCATGACAATGATCCCAAACACACCTCTCGGGCAATGAAGGAGTGGCTCCGTAAAAAGCATTTCAAGGTCCTGGAGTGGCCTAGCCAGTCTCCAGACCTCAACCCCATAGAACATTTTGTGAAGGGAGTTTGCCCCAAAACATCACTGCTCTAGAGGAGATCTGCATGGAGGAATGGGCCAAAATACCAGCTACAGTGTGTGCAAACCTGGTGAAAGACTTACAGGGAAACGTTTGACCTCTGTCATTGCCAACACAGGTTATGTTACAAAAGTATTGATTTGAACTTTTGTTATTGACCAAATATACTTATTTTCCACCATAATTTACAATTAAATTCTTTAAAAATCCTAAAATGTGATTTCCTGGATTTTTTTTTCTCATTTTGCCTCTCATAGTTGAAGTGTAGCTATGATGAAAATTACAGACCTCTCTCATCTTTTTAAGTATGAGAACTTGCACAATCAGTGGCTGTGAGTGCAGACTGATAGGAGAAAACCTGATTTTGTTTTTTATTTTAGCACAAGGCCTCAACATAACAAAATGTGAAAAAAGTGAAAGTGTCTGAAGTCTTTCCGAATGTATTGTATTCAGAGGTGGATGATGTACACAACTTCATTACTTAAGTCAAAGTAAGGATACTATTTTTCAAATTTTACTTCGATACAAGCGAAAGTTTGGAGCAAGTATTTTTACTGAAGTTAAAGTACTGGAGTACTTGCTTTTAATAATACTCAAGTAATACAAGTAAATTCTTAGGCCATTGCATTGTTGTAATATTGCCACAACACTTACAGTACTTATTACCCCATATAACTGAATTTGAACTGATGTTCAAATTCAAAAATGCTTGCTGAGCAATCATGAACTTGATGTGACCCTATTATAATGATTCTTAAAAGGCTGTCACCTTTGAAAAAAACAAACAATAACGTCACAGAAAGAAATTTTTTTTTTTACTGATTTTCGAAACTTCTTCAAAGTAAAAAGTAATGAGGACCTTAATAGAAATGTAGTGGGGTGAGAAGTACAATATTTGTTTATAAAATGTAGTGAAGTTAAAGTCACAAGTTTACAAAACATAATATTCCGGTAAAGTATAGATACTCAAAAAGCATACTTAAGTACAGTACTCAAGTAAATGTACTTTGGTACAGTCCACCCCTGATTGTATATCACATATAAACAGTTGGTCAAAAGTTCAAGTCAAAAGAAAATTTCACATTTATCAAAGTTACTAATCTGTCCAAAATACTCATAATTAGTTGTATGTCATTGAAGGGTTAAAAGCTACTTTAGCTACGCTTCCCATAACTAACCAGATTCACGTCGTGTGTGTAGTCATTAGGGACCGACAAATAAGACAGATAGCAGACAGAAAGACAAAACCAACTTCGCTCCCAGCATATCCTCTCTAAGGACAGATCTAATCCAATTCCACAGAACCAATCTATAAACTCTGTATGTCACTGAGATGCAACTGCTTCTGTTCTCTGGATGCTTTTCCCTACTCCCTCTACTAGCCGGTGTTAATGAAAGCTATAAACTTTGGCTCTTATGTCTCAATGGTTCATGGCTATAATCCAGACTTGTGCTGTCTTGCTTTTTGGAGGACGCAGTGGGGTGATAAATCCGCAGCAAAGAGAAACAGCACCACTCAGACTCTTTAAGAGAGGAAAAATCACAGCAGTTTACATACCCTGCCCTCCACTGTCTCCTCTGGATGTGGTCACTTTGGTCAGGAGGGTGTGAAGAAAATCATTTTCAGCCAAAACTCTGCATGCACACATGTACACACATTTGTTGATTAGTATTCATGATAATCAACAGTAAGTTGTATATATGACAGGCAGGTAACTGACGAATATGACAAAGGTGTAAGAAATGAGAAACTACAAATAAGAGAGCTGAGGAGAGGAAAGGGGAAAAATTACATACGGCTGGAAAGGAATAAAGTACTGCTTTTCTTCATCACACTCCGCCTTCCCTTTGATAATGTCACTAATGTCCATCACTAGAAAAGAGAAAAACAGTGATTACATACACAAACAGCAAAGAGCCAGACAACCTGCTCTGCAATTTCATGTGATTACAAGGTATGTGGTACACCAAATACAACCCTAAATCAGAAAAAGTTGGGACAGTATTAAAAATGCAAATAAAAAATGCAGTGTGTCTGACATTTACTTTGACTTTTTTATTGCAGACAGTATGTAACCAACATATTTCATATTACCGTATTTTCCGGACCATAAAGCGCACCGGATTATAAGACGCAATATCAACGATCGGCTGCTAACGGGTATATTTTCATACATAAAGCGCACCGGGGTTATAAGACGCATTAAATGAAACAAAACTCTTAAGTTCCCTCGGAAGCTCAGTTTGGTCTTTACCTGGCACAGGGCGTCTTCTTGCTTCCTCCACTTCCGTATCATTGATTCGTTAATGTTGAATTCTCTCACAGCTTGCTCTATGTCCATGTTTTGTACTGCGTGACTGATAGCGTTGTGTTTGAAATCCGCTTCGAAAATAAATGAATGAATGCACGTACCCTAATGCTGAAGCACATACCGTATTAACTCCGCTATGCTGCGCACTACGTTTGCCTTAAGCTTCGTAACCTACCAAAGACCGTGCTAAAACATTGACAGATTTATGAAGCGCCGTGTCACCATCTACAATCGGTTGTAGGTCAGAAGGCTCAACCAGAATTAATTCATACATTAGACGCACCACATTTAAAGGCGCACTGTCGATTTTTGAGAAAATTAAAGGATTTTAAGTGCGCCTTATGGTCCGAAAAATACGGTATATCTGGTCAACTGCACTTTATTTGTTAATATGAATCCATTCCTGCATTTCAGGGCTGCGACACATTCCAAAAACTTGAGAGGGGGCAATTTAGGGGTAGAACTTATTTAAAAATGTAAATAATGATGTGAATCCACAAAAGGTTGAGTCTTTGAGGCGCAAAGATGGGCAAACATGTGAGAAGATTATTGAAATGTTTAAGAATAATGTTCCTCAAAGAAAGATTGGAAACAATTTACATATGTCTCCCTCTAAGGTGCATAATATCATTAAATGATTCCAAGAATGTGGAGGAATTTCAGTGCGTAAAGGGCAAGGGCGCAAACCTGAACTGAATGCCCATGATCTCTAGTCCCACATATGACACTAAATGAAAAACCATCATTCAGCAGTAGCTGATATAACCACAGGGGCAAGGGATTGCTTTGGTGAGCACTACAATAAAATACACTCACAAATGCCACTTAAAACGAAGCCTTATGTTAACCATGTCCAGAAGCGACATCAACTTCTCTAGGCTCTGAGGTATCTGGGATGGACCATCACACAGTAGAAGTGTGTATTGTGGTCCGACTAAACTAATCAGTACTATAGATTTTTTTTTTTTTTATTACGCCATGTGCTCCGGACCAAAGATGAAAAGGGCCATCCAGACTGTTATCAGTCCACAAGGCAGGGTCAGTCGTGGTATGGGGTTGTGTCAGTGCCGTTGGAAAAGGTCATTTATAATGCACTTCTGTGCTGGCAGCATTAATGTAGAAAAGTACCATGAGATATTAGAGCAACATATGCTGCCTTCAAGTCAACATCTTTTCCAGGGGTGCCCATACATTTTTCTCTTGAGAGAAAATGGGCTAAAATTCCTCCAAGCCGGTGTGCAGAACTGATCAACAGTTACAGGAAACATTTAGTTGCAGTTATTGCTGCACGGGGGGAGGTCACACCACATACTGAAAGCAATGGTTCACATACTTTTGCCACTCACTAATATGTAATATTGGATCATTTTCCTCAATAAATAAATGACCAAGTATAATATTTTTGTCTCATTTGTTTGTTTGTCTCATAGTGATTACCACAGACATTTTTTATCATTGTTACCTATAGTGTGAAGAGAAAAACACTAGACTGATTAATAATGTAAATCTAAGGGCAGTTAATAAACCTTGATGCAAAAACAAAGCACTTGCATGAATTCCTTGGACAACAATTCCTTGGACAGCAGTATTAGAGCTTTACTTCTACTCTTTAAGCATTTGTTGACTGAAAAGGCAACATAACTGAGATTTATTAAAACAATAATTAAAACAAGTACAAATATTATTTGCCTTTGTTTCCATGCTTTACCCCCTGTTATTCCCTGCACCTATCCTGGAGAGCACAGATGGGAAGCCATTCCACCGCAGGGCTGTCCCCTGGCAAGCCTCCATTATCGTGCCTATACAATGAGCAACCAAGCCGAAGGCACCACCATGTTGGGCTGGCGAATTGCTGCCATGCCACCCAAGCACTAGCGGTATTCTATAAATATGTCACCCAACTGGCATATAACTTGGCATCTTTCAAAGGTATGAAATTAAAGGTTTGTTTACATGTATGTTTAAAGTTCTTCACATTGTTCACCAGTGTACTCAAGTTTCAGCTTGAATGTATAATAAGAACTGGAAAGACACTGTCTACTGGGAAGTATAGGTCCATCTGTTCATAACGCTCTTACTTTCATGTAACAGACTATGTAAGCAGTACCCAGTGTATACTACAACAGCACATTTCACCCTACGAAAACAAAATAGCAAAGCTGACATCACTCTGAGCCACAGACTGTATACAGAAAAAGATATGTGCTTAGATCTCATCCAGCTGGAAACCGCATACATAAGCACAAACAGTTTAACTACAGCCAGTAAACCTTGTGGGGGAATGAAATATTGATCCTATAAAACACTATACTACTTGGTAGTCACATGAAAGCATATTTTTTCCAGTTATATTCCTTGCATAGTGTTTTTTTAATATATTCTACTACTATGGCAGTAAAATGAGCTATGTATTATACTGGGACAGCAGACAGTATTTCAAACTGACTTCATGGTTCACTGGAGTAAAAAAAAAAAAATACTCTTACTAACAAAACCACATAGGTGTCAAAACGTATCTTGGAAAATGTTTGACCTGCTAGTTCATTTTAAATGCATGTATATGGGGAATGATGATTTTGTGAAGATTGTGGAATTAACACAGTTTGACCACTAAGTCTAGCTTGGTAGCACAATGCACCCAACACGGCATAGGAACTACTTTTTTAATTGCCAGATTTGAAAATATATAACTTATGTGTTTGTTGCTGATTAATAAAATGCAGCAAGAGTGCACAGGTTGTCTCTTCTTTTCTCATCACAGGTTTGGTTGGTTTACTTTTTGTCACAGGTTTGTTTGTTTAATTAATGTTACATCACCACCAACGGCTATTCAAGACAAGGTTAAAGCGATGCTAGTCAGAGCCAATTTAGAGTGACCAGTTACCCCAGTGTTTCTCATTCCTGGTCCACTCCCCATACACCTGATCCAACTACTCATCTCGTTAACAAGCCCATTACTGAGTTAAAGTGTTTAAACAGGAAAAGCACTAATATTTGCTAGGGGGCTCCAAGACCAGGATGTGCGAGGTAACCAGAGTACCCAGGATAAACCCATGTGGACACAGGGAGAACATACTCAACACAGGCAGAGTCCAAGGTCGGGATCAAAACAGAGATCTCTGGTGCTGAGAGGCAACTGTGCTATCCACTTGCGGCACCGTGCCACCCTTTCAATACAATGTAAAGTCAAAATGTCTTTCCCTGACACTCACCTATGCTTCATATGCAGTGGATAAGATTTAAATTAAATAAAGTTGAAAAAATTTTAAATAAATACAACTACTATTTCATAAAGGAAAGTTGCTGACTTTGCATGAATATCCATTAGCTAAGCACCCCATTTATTATATAATAAACCATAAAAACAATATTCTCTCGTCAGTCTTGTACCTGCTACCCCAAATGGTCTGCGCAGCCCCGTGGTGCACTTCTTGTTGGTGTCTTTAAGGTCCATACGGCCAACACGTACAATCTGACAAATAAGATAAATCTTCTCTCTGTTCAAGTCCTTGTTCCCTAAATCCTACAGAGAAAGAAATAGAAGTATAAAACAAGGTGAACGGGTATTGCAAGATTGTTTGTATACTGTGTGCCTCCATACTGTATGTGGAAAGACACATTTGATATAATAGATATGGCATATCGCCCTCTGGTGTTTACTTACAGTAAAGACCACCTTCAGGTTGTTAAGCATTTCGACGTCTTTAGGGAACCCTTTATCTCCCCATCTTATAAGGTAGTTCTCACTAAACAAGACAGAGAGAAATAGAGAAATGTGACAATTAAGCTCACAAATGATCACTTTTACCCAAACATTATTATCAAACCATGATATGCTTGGGGCAAATCATTAGTAATAAGTTACTCCACTGAAGCTATGGACCTTACAGCATATTGCTAACAAGCTAGGAAAGTAATTATTAGAGTTCAAATTTAAATTGTATCCTGTATACACGTTATTTTATTTACTGTATTTAAGTATTACTATACAGTTCAAAGAATGATTGTATAGAAAAGGTATTAGTTTAGTTGTGTCTTTGTGATAATTTGGCCATGCACATTGCACTACGCTAAACTACAATTTTCCCTTACTTACATTAGCCTTGTAGCTCCTTAAAAAGAAAAAAATGATCTAGCAGATGCCCTTGTCCAGAGCGACTTACAACTGTTACAAGTCAAGCAATTGTGGGTTATGAGCCTTGTTCAAGAACCCAAAAGTGACAGCTTGACAGAGGTGGGATATGAACCTTGGACCTTATGGTCCATTGTCCAGTACCTTAACTGCTAGGCTACCACAGCCCCATTAACTGACTGATTCATTGAGTCATTAGTGAAACAGAAATGTTAGGTGACAAAGTAAGGAGAAACATTGAATGTTGTTGTAGCAGCAGAGAAGATTTGGCATGAGCCAAATGTTTACCATTTGATGAAATGAAAAACGTCAATCAAGGAGATTAAAATTGGAATTAAAAATTGGAAAACTATTAATCCCTGGTACATTATGTCATCCACTACCATAATTACTGATACACCAGGACACATTCAGATCTCAGCCGCAGACATAGGTATGACTTTAAGTAATGTTTACACGTTTAGGCAGTAATAAGAACATGCACTACCAAAGAGGACAATAATTCTGCTGGATTAAGACAGTATGGTGAAGATCAACTAATTAATGAGTTAGATGCACACCTGATAATCACTTGTTTGTGCGGGTCATATAGAGACATGAAGAGCTCAGATTCTTCTCCAATGCGACAGACGAAATTGCGTACGAACACGTACAGGCTGTGTGTAGGTGAGGACTGGATCCGTGCAGAGACTCCAGAATGATCCATCTGGACATTAGACTGTAAGGAAAAAAAATCAAAAGGATCAGTTGAGGTGTTGCTGTTTGGATTTCGGCTAATCAAACTACGCCATCACTCAGCAGCCGGTCCATAATACTGTCCATTTATTTAATACAGTCTAAACTCGTTATCTCGCCTACCTCTGTTTCATGGCTGTTTTGGAGAGAGGCAAGTTTGGCGACTTAACGAGGTTACAAAAAACAGACAAAGTGACATTCATACCTGATGCTGACTGTTTTACTGAGCAGCCGGTGTGATCACAATCACATTTACAATGTACATAAACATGTACAGTTTCTATTCTTTTATATAAAATAGTCCGTGATTGACTATTGTTTCTATGAGGCGAAACGCATGAACAGCAAAGTCATTATAGGTCACTTATAAGCTCACTCTGCCATCCTCTTAGTAACGCCACCGGGCAGTGATATCCAGCCATACAACACCAGACTCCTGTTTATTTAAAAGTGAGACCTGTATATCCCAAACTGAAAGAGAAATTATCGTTTCAAATTCATATTTAGAATCGCTTATATAATCTGACC
The DNA here is from genome assembly GCA_025084515.1 of Ancistrus triradiatus. Classification (NCBI taxonomy): domain Eukaryota; kingdom Metazoa; phylum Chordata; class Actinopteri; order Siluriformes; family Loricariidae; genus Ancistrus; species Ancistrus triradiatus. Next base: position 29,299 of record JAJAGP010000075.1, on the reverse strand, counting down.
AAAATGATATAACTTACTTGCACTGTTGGGTTCAAATAACACAGACATATACGATTTTCAAAGGTTATTCTGGCTACTGCGCATGCGCCCCATCTCCAACACATTTAGTAATATGAAGGTTGGTTAATTCTAATGAGGGGGCGGGGCTTCTGTACTACTGTCCCATTCATATTTCAACCAGTCTCCTCCTCATAAAATGTCTGGTAACAGACAGGGCCTGTACCTAATATGGCGTTGCAAGTTTTGTGGGTTAAAGTGCCACCTACTGGCAGCTTAGCGGGGTTATTGACGGCAAGACATTTGTCCCATTTTAAGCTTGGCGAGGACAAGAGGCGAGGTTGGCGGCTTTTCGAGAAAAATACATGGAAGGAAATCTGTCCTTCGATCACAGGTGAAGGTGGCAAAATAACAGGGGCAAGATGATGAGGTTATATTGTACATCACAGGCAATATGAAATATAACTTTATTATTGACGTAATCCTATAACTCTTGACTTGCGCTGATATTGTTCAGAGTGTGGAACTTTGCCATCGTATGGACGGGCTGATTTATTACACAAGCTATAAACAGAGTCCATTTTTTTTCCTATGGGTACTGGCAAAAAGAAAGCATTCCTAAAGACCCATGTCTTCATCAGTCCAAAAAGTACTATATTTTCTACAAAAACACAAATTCAGTACTATTTCTACTCTTTCTAGGAGTTTGGAATGATTCAAGAGTACAATGTGCCATGCTGAGTGTGAGTGAGAGTGAAAAGAAGCCATTTTGTTAATGTGTCCAATGAAACATTTAACAAAATTATGGTTCACAGAAGACATTACAGAGGAAACCATTGCTATTTGGATTAAAAACTCATTAATTTCACAAAGGTGCAAAATAGTTCCTGATTGTTAAACAATAGTTCTTGGACTTATTTAGGAAAAATACAATGCACAGCAAAACCAAAAATGTGAATGACTAATCAACAAGTTTCAGAAAACAAAGGAGTGCGGATCACATTAAGTTTAAACCAACAGCACAGTCTGCAATATGACAGAATATGAAAAGAATACAACAAATCTCTATAGCATGCTAATATGTAATAATTATTCAAAGAGATTAATAAAAAATAAAATAATTTAAAAAATAAAAATGTGTCTTTTTATTGTCTGTCCAGAAACTCGTGTGGGTTGGGTAAGGATTAGATGGTAGCTGTGGTAGCGGGACTGTGGTAGCCTAGCGGTTAAGGAAATGGACTCTGGACCAGAAGGTCCAGGGTTCAAATCTCTGCCAAGCTGCCACTGTTGGGTCCTTGAGCAAGACCCTTAACCCACAATTGCTTGGATTGTAAGATTGTACCAATTGTAAGGCGCTCTGGATAAGAGCGTCTGCTAAATGCTGTAAATGTAGATCACATTTGTGAGACACTAATGCATACATAATGTTTCACAAACTTTTTTTCTAGTGAGTGTAGGTTAGGCTATACTGTTGTTTAACCAAATACGTAGTTACCACTTGAAGAAATGTTTTCTATTCATTTCTATGGATATTCGTAATGTTTCTGTTGTTACCTGCCGAAGACACCAATATGTTTCACGTAAAAAAATGGATACAGCATATAAGCCATAATTGCTGCGGTGTCACAATTCATTCATTCACTCACTTTGGTATCCGATTAATCCTGAACAGGGTGACGGGAGAGCCGGGGCCTAACCGGTGACACAGGGCACAAGGCAGGAACAGCCCTAAACAGGACACCAATCCATCATAGGATTCATACACTTACACACTATGGGTCCTTTAGAGACATTAATTAACCTAACATGCATCTCTTTGGACTGTGGGAGGAAACCGGACATGCAGACTCCACACAGAAAGGACCCAGACCACTCCTCCTGGGGAATGAACCCAGGACCTTATCGCTGTGATACCGTGCCACCCGGTGTCAAAATTGTTTCAATTGAAAGGTAAAGCAAACACTGGATTGAAGTCTTAACCTGCTCTTCTTTGATGCGTTCTGTGATTTTAGCTGTAGCATCTTCATGAGCTCTGAAGAGACTGATGACACTGGCATTATCAGGATCCAGAATATTTCCATTCCCATCCCTCACTACCAGATCCAACTCCAGAATCCTGCACAAAGGGAGAGGCAGAGATGACGTGTGAGAGAGATTGGCAGAGAAAAGTAAGGGTATCTGCTGTAAATGAGACATGTCAGAAGACATAGCATCTATGGTCTGCAGTGAATTGTATAGCCTTTTCTGAGCCTATGTGTGTATAAATATATACGTGTAAGAGAAGTTGTGTGTGAAGGGGTCATGATTTCTCAAGTAATATGCGAGATACTTCCACTTTATTTTCTGCTATGTACATTTTGTCTTATTACATGAATATTTCATACAGCATAATTTAGCCTTCCTGTTACTTTTCACATTCTCACATCTAGTTCATGGTCAATAGCACACGTTGACCTGTATCAGGTTTAATTGAACTGTGTAATTACCCCCAAAACACATAGATTATGGTTTGCAACACCACATAGAATCAGAGAAAACATGTGACAGATAGTTGGCAGAAGAGAAAACAATGAAATATTAGTTGTCATCTCTAGAATGCTAATAATGTTAATGTCTATTTGCAGACAGGAGGTTTCACATTATGTATGATGCAAAATATATTAATTAAGATCAAATTACTTTGCCATTTAATTATATAAATTGGTGTTGAGCTCATTATCAACAGTATTATGGTTTCAAATGTTGTTTTATCACAAGATACTTTATCACTCTTCTTTCTAACTTCATTCAATGTTTTCTTATACACATTACTTTGCTTGAGTTAGATTTTAAATGCTCAGTACACACCCTTTTCTACAATACAGACTAAGCTTCAAACTAGAATAATCTAGAATGTATCCTACATCACACGCATCCTCACTACACACTGAGAAACAAAATTACACTCACATCTCTCTTGAGAACAACAGCACATAAAACACAAAACACAGTTTGTATTTACAAGCCCCATACTGGTAAATAGGCTTAATTAGAAACTCTTACTTCATTAAGGCCAAAGCTAGGTTATCAAAATCTCACAAGCAGCAATGGTGACTATGAGCTTATTTATTTTAATTTCCTGTAACCCAAAACAACCAGATCTCACGTAATTAACACCTAGGGAATGACAACAAACATCTGAATTAAAAAAATAAGACAGGAGAGGTAATTACTGCTAAACAACAGGTAAGTGATATCAGCCTTGAATAGTTTGTGAACCTTACAAATGAGCTACACATATACTTAAATGTACCTAGAGAAGCTCTAAATAAAACCAATCAACTAAAAAGGAGATATCTTAAATTAAAGTCTATAGACAGGTGTGTGTCTTTCCATATCATGTCCAATCAACTGAAATTACCACAAGATGTAGAAACATCTAATCTAACAATCCTTATCAGGGTCAAGGGAAAGCCAGTGCCCAGCCGGGAGCACAGGGCGCAAGACAGAAACAACCCTAGACAGGGCGTCAATCCATCATAGGGCACATACAGTCACACACTCGAGGCACTTTAGAGATGCCAATTAACTTAAGCACACATCTCTTTGGACTGTGGGAGGAAACAGGAGTACCCAGAGTAAACCCACATGAACACGGGGAGGACGTGCAGACTCCACACAGAAAGTGCCCAGACCATTCCACCTGGGATGGAACGCAGGACCTTCTCACTGTGAGGCGACAATGCTACCCACCAAGTCCCCATACCATCTCCATCTCAAAGATGACCAAGAGAAATGAGAGTATCAAGGCAAAGGATCTGAATCTGAATACTTATGTCCACCTTTTTAATAAGTTTGCTCTCTTATTATGGAGTACTGAGTGCACTCAAAACCCAATACCACTTAACAATAAAAGGACATGTTTTTGACCACTTTTGTAAGCTGCTTTCATTTAAAGTTGCCTCTTGTGGGTTAACCTTCAGTTTTAGTATAGAAGATAAATTAAATATCAGCAATGCACCACAAATCAATAACACTCACCAATGCACTACAGGAAACTTCCATTCTAAGGTAATGCAAGTTTAACATAAAATCACCAATGACATTTTAAGCAGTGAGACAGACAGAGACAGAGGAACACATGACAGAGGTACGTTACTTGTTTCCATAGTCGATTTTAGATGTGACTTTCTGTTTAAGTTCCTTAAACTCGTCGCCAGGAAGTGTGCCAGAGAGCAGCTGAGAACGCCACTCCATCAGGTCCCACATCAGTCCCTGAACCTGACTGAAACGGTCCTTCTTATTAACCTATCAAAAAAACACAACCACTTATCAAGCAGCTGGGACAAAAATATAACGAATCCTAATTACAACTGTGGGACTGCAAGCATTCACACAAACACACAGTGCCTACCACAAACAGCTGTTTCCAGATGCTGCCCCATTCCCTCAGTGTGGTGGTAACTTCTTTCACCAGGGGCATCTCTGCAGAGGTCACAACCTCTTCATTTCTACAAACAGATTACATGAAGTAGAAGTAAGCAAATGTGTCATAAATTGCCCAACCAGTAACCACAGCTCCAACCCTTGTAAGTCCAAGCACTGCCTCAAAGCAAGGCCAGCTTTCAGTTTTTGCAACAGTGCCTTCTTTTATCTATTACGTTAGCACATGGCAGCATAGTGCATAAAATCTGCTGTTTGAAATTTTTATTATTATCAAACAAAAGCTTTCCTAATATATATATATATATATATATATATATATATATATATATATATATATCTATATATATATATATATTAGGAAAGCTTTTGTTTGATAATAATATACATATATATATATATAATATACATACACACACACACTGACTCATCAGATTGCACCACTGTAGGTCATTTTGAACAAACTTTGTTAAAATGTGCTGATTGATAATTCCGAGTAGGAAGTCACTCACCCCCTTTTCTCAATAATTACTTCCTTCAGCTGTACAAAGTTAGCTGGGAATGCCCCCTGTAGAACAAAAAATAAAATCACTAGTTTTTTTCCTTAAAATGAAGTATGAGAGAGGAAAAGGTACAGGATTTAGGTCAAATGATCTATGATCAGGGAACCAGTGAGAATGAGTGAATCACTTACTTTTTGGTCTTTGTTTCGGGTCAGATAGCCCTTGTACCAACCTGAAATAACACAAGCACTGCATATTAAAGCCAAAATGTAGCCATGTTATAATCCCAATTGACCTGAACCCTGGCAAAGTATTATTTCTACAGTACAGCATATAGCATGAAGGTAACACTTTAACAACTTTACTGTGCCAAGCAATTTCAGCAGTTTGAAAACATTCTGAAGCAAAGAACAAAGAGAATATAACTAGAATTTAAATGCATTTATATGCTCTGTACAGTCATAGACATTTTACAATGGTTCCATTTACCATTTTTCAGCTTTAGGATGGGAATTCAAAAATACACAAATACACATTCAGTAGAAACTGTATTCTGAATTCTGAATTTCGAGTTTTCCCTAGGCTAGCAATACACAGTCCCACAGATGCTGAACATCTGGGCAGCAGACAGTTAACTGAGCTGAGCAGCAGCATCAATAGTCTAACCACTTTGTATTTCACTTTCAATAAATTATTCAATAAATTAGATATTATAAATTAGGCTTTGTGTTAACGATTTTGCCCAACTGTAGGTTAATGTAAGTGTTTTAGCAGGTTTAAGGTAGGCGACACCAGTGGCGTAGCCAGAAATTTGTTATTGGGTGGGTCTTGACAAAATTGGGTGGGCAGTTTTCAACGTTCACGCGAAGGCAAACATAATAAAATAAAATTAAACTGATGTTTGTTTTACCATTCTATAAAGCCGCAATGAAAATGGTGATTGGATGAAAACACTGATTAACTGAGGAGCATTTCTAATCATTTCTAAACATTTCTCTTTTTGCGTACTTTTTTCCCCCAGTAACAATTGGATCACGAACACATGGGTCATCAGACCTTTAATTTACTGATGTGTAATAAAAAATGTAGCCTTATGTTAGTGTGTATATAGCAACATTTCAATAAGAAAAAACAATGAAGTTTTTAATAACGATCAGGTTTTTTACAGCTTAAATGGCACAAATGCAAAGCCATTTAGGGTCATTTATAAGCCTAAAGAATTAGCCTAATAAAAACGCCACCAATAACACAATCTACAAGCGACACATTACAATAGGTGATACAATATTTAAACTGCCGTTGCACGATTTATATGACCTATTTGCACAATAAAGCCAAAAACAGATTTCATTTATATGAAAATACAAGCGTTACACTGGCGTGTTCGTTAGAGTCCGCTAGAGGTGCACCTGGCTCAATCCCAAATTTCTTTTTATCGGACACAGAGTGCACTAAGTAGCGTAACTACCGGTAACAGTTACCTCAAAGATTTTGTAGTGCACCTAAGTAGGGATGTGTGTGTATATATATATATATATATATATATATATAGAGAGAGAGAGAGAGAGAGAGAGAGAGAGAGAGAGAGAGAGAGATGTGTGTATATATATATATATATAGAGAGAGAGAGAGAGAGAGAGAGAGTATGTATCATACTCTATATATATATATATATATATATATATATATATATATATATATATATATATACAGAATATATAAATATATAAATGTACAACCACTATATTGGCTGAGTAGGATCACAAGCTTGCTTGTGGCTCCTCTAATATGTTTGAAGCCATTAATCACTTCTTTCTATGGGCCAGCCAGCCAATTACTCTTCCTATTTCCATCCAGTGGCGGTACAGTTAGTTGCACTGAACACAAGCCCTGAAGTGCAAAACAAATTAACAAAATGAAAACAACACAGCAAATCCGAAAACACAAAAGTCCAGCAGCCCATTCCATGAAGGGACCTTGTTATGCTTATTTGAAATAGCCGCGCTTAAGTTAGACAGACCGCTCACTTCAGGCTCATTTCGTTTCATTGCCCAGGTGTGATCTATTCCCACTTATTCAAGGCCCGCTTTTGTTATTGCGGCTCATGTGCGTGCATGTGGCATTTAAACAGCCCTAAGCAATCACTTTCAGATATTGCCAAAAAATGATTAAAAATTCAGTGGAACTGGTGGAGCTGGATTTTTTCCCCCAACAGAGCCAGACTAGCTCATTAGGCTCCATGAAGAGTACAAAAAAACATTATTATGAGAAAAACAAACAGCTACATTACTTACAAAGCCTGAGAAACAGGCTAGAAGGAAATTGTCAACTGACTTAATGGGAAAGAAAACATGTTTTAAAACATTTATAACCGCTTAAATTTGTTAATTGCGAATCAAACCCCTTAACATAATTAAATGTTGTCTTGAGTGGTCCAAACCACTGAATGAGAGAGTACTTAGTAATTAGGCCAGATAAATTAAAAATGTAAGCTCATTTATTGTGTGTTTGTGTGTGTGGTGTTTATTAGTTATTCCATTTAATCTTTTGGCTTTAGAAGCCACATGAGTGGAATATAACAGAGCTGGCAGCATCTCAAATTTCAGTATTCGTTGTTGTTTAATTTTGTCACATCAGCATCAATTTCTATTTGTGACAGGAGCAACTTATGATAATACTAGTCAAATGCACTCACATTGGAGCATTTTAGAGCAATCAGTTAACCTAATGCATGTCTATGGAGTGTGGGAGGAAACCTGAGTACCCGGTGTAAACCTTCGGTTTCCTCTTTAGCTATGCAGTGACCGCTTGCGCCACTGTGCCGCCCTCAAATTTCAGTTCCGAGGTGTGCCCCCACCCAAATGGACATGTTACAGTGGTGGAGAATATCCAGATTCTCCCGGATGTTCCCAAAGCCACTGCAAGATTCAGTTGCTCCAATTATTCTCTACAGGCTGTAGGACCATCCAGACAAATGTGTGAGGATGAAGAGATAGTTCCTTTCTGTCTAGAGAGGCCTGAAAAGATGTGAAGTGTGTGTGTGTGTGTGTGTGTGTATGTGTATGTGTGTGATGTAATTTCAGTATGCATTACATCAGCCTTACTCATCCAGAACTCACACTTAACCAAGGGAAGACGATTTATAAAACTTAAAAAAAAAATGTAGTTCTATGTCTGTCCTTAAAGGATGCAAATAAACGTATGAAAGTAACCAAATGTAACTGAATACTTTATTTCAATAAACCACTATAAGTGCTTGAATACATGTCCCTCATTGCTCTACCATTCTTGTGGTCCTCAGATAGAAAGTCTTTATGCCACTGCACAACCTACACTCTTGGCATCCTTTCCTGCGGTAGTACTGCCACACTGTGTGAAATAAAGCAGGTTTCTACAACATGACATGTTCTTTGCAACATTTCGTTGTACTTGTTGCTGAACAAGGTGTCACACTGGATACTGAAAGCAAAGTTTTACATACTTTTGCCTCTCCAAATATTTAATATTAAATACATTTCCTTAATAAGCAAATAACCAAGTGTAATATTATTGTCTCATTTGTTTAATTTGGGTCTCTTTATCTACTTCAGAACTTGTGAGAAAATAGGATGAGGTTTTAGGTCATATTAACGCAGAAGTACAGAACATTTTAAAGGGTTCACACACCACTCTATGCTCAAATGTTGCACCAATCCAGGCCATTTTGTTGTAACATTGGGGAAAAGGTGTGCTGCTGCACATACCAGCAAAAAACAAGTTTGAAATGATTTGACTTTTTGAACTAACTGTTTTCTGTGCTTCTTTTGTCTTGACTGATCTGCTATGCAGACGAGACTAATACACTGTATAGACAAAAGTTTGTGTGCATCCCTTCTAATTACTGAGCTCTGCTTTTTCAGCAACCCTCACTTGTATCACATGCATAATATAAAGCATATACTTCTGGTTTCTGCATAGACGACATGTACTGAATACATAAGTGACTCTCAATGTGACACGTTTATAGCTTTCCACTTCCAACAAGTCAGTTCATCTGCTTTGTGCTGTCCTTAAACAAAGTCAACAGAGAATTGAGACAGCTTTGATTGAGAACTGAACTCCATCAGACACCTTGAAAATGCACTGGAATGCCAAAAGTGAGGCAGGGCTTATTGTTTATCACCAGAATCTGACCTCACAGTCGAGGTCCAAGATGTCGTGGAAAGTGCTTTAAAATGTAAAAATGTAATGTGGAAAGTTGTAGCAGCAAAGGTGGGGGGCACACAGTTATGCGCATGCAAGTGACTGATCTATTTATGTGGAAGGTATTGTTTCATCAATACATAGAAACCAAAAGGCCCTTATAAGACAAGAATGTCTCTGTCTAGAGGAAAATCAATAAATACCATAAAATATAATTAATAGTAAGTACTTGAATGTAAGGCAAACCCTTCATATTTATGGCTTGTTGCCTTGCTGTCTGTATCTCTGCATCAATCTAAAGAAATGCACCCATGGCAAAGGAGCACAGAGCGATACATATAGTGGCTGGCTTAGTGTTATTGTGCTGAGTGCTGGTTGCGATATATAATACTGTAAAAGCAATCATCAGGAAAATGAATGGATCTGTCCAGACCCAAAATGAGCTTCAACCTGGTGGCCTGCATGGCTGTGAGAAGTATACATTCACTGGACATGTCATGGTTTCTCTTCCAATAGTCTTCATTCTAGTCTACTTTATTACAGCCTGCATTTAGCTAATTTGGTTCACCTATATGTAAATACTATGTCTCAGTTTTGGGAGATATTGTATCCATATTAGCAATATTAGAAATTTAGCATACATTTAAATTAATGTTGGGGGTGGGTGGGGACAAAAAGAGCTGTTCTTGAGAGGGATGCCAGAGGTGCTACCAAAAGTACTGTTGTATTAAATGTATACAGTATATAGGCTACAGATTTTGTATGTTCAACCATACCAAGAGTGGCCTGAACACATATAGTGCTTCCTTTCATCAGTATGCAGATGACACACAATTATATATGTCCTTAGCTTCTGACCCTCGTCAATCTATCGACACCCTGCTTGTGTCTAGATGACATTAACTCCTGGATGTGTCATGATTTTCTGCAGGTGAAGTAAAGTGAAGTAAAGGCAGAGGCACTGACATGGTTAAAATCCTGTTCTTTAGAATCCTAAAGCACAGTCAAAAACCTGGGTGTCACTTTCGACAGTGATCTTAGTTTTAAGATCCATATTAGCAAGGTTTGTAAAACTGCATTCTACCACCTCAGAAACATATTCAGGTTGCGTAACATGCTCTCACTGGCTGATAGAAAGAAACTTATACACGCTTTTATATCGTCACGCCTGGATTATTGTAATGATCTTCTTTCTGACCTACCAAAGAGCTCCATTTCCAATGTACAGAGGGTGAAAAACACTGCAGCAAGAATCCTGACTGGTAAAAAAATGAGGGAAAACATCACATTGATCCTCAAACAGCTACACTGCTTACCACTATCATTTAGAATTGATTTTAAGATTTTTTTTATTGGCTTTTAAATTCCTCCATGGTTTGGCTGCCCAGTACCTCAGGGACGTGACTGTTAGGTACGTTGCACACATGGCTCTCAGATCAGCTAACAGGAACATGCTGGTCGTACTGACCACCCGGCAAAAGAGTGGAAAGACAGCCTTTTCTTATTATGGCCCCAAACTTTAGAACTCTCTTCCTGAAGACCTGAGGGTTCTGGATGATCGTAACACATATAAGGGGAGGGTTAAGACACGTGTTCAGTTTAGCATTTTGCTCATGTTTTATCTGTTTAGATTTTAGATCTAGATCTTTTATTGTGTCTGCACTTCTTAATGTTTCTATTTTATTCCATGCTACTGTTTTACTATTCTTTAATATATTCTTTTGTTTTTAACACTATTTTATTGTTATTCTTTTGCTTGTGTAAAGCACTTTGTGAAATGTTGCTTGAAAAAGTGCTATATAAATAAAGCTTATTATTATTGTTATTATTATTATTATTATTATTATTATCTAACAGAATCTTAATTGAGAACCGGCACGGAGCTGTTTTCAGTATGAATTGCACTGTAGTCGTTCCATATGTGTTCGTGGTCTCTGAGTCTGTTACATTAGTTTTACAGGAACATAATTTGAGCTTTAAGTAGAGTTACAAAGCACAAGAAATACTTAGGTGAACAACTAAAGCAATCTAAATATTCTTCAGAAATATTTACTTATTACAGTCTTATGCGACCAAATGTAGGACAACTTGATTTTGTACAATACTTTTAGTATGTACAATACTAATTACAATTTCTATGTACAATTAGTAAAAGCTCAATGTCTCAGAAATGCTTTTGTTAATACATTGATCATAACATCCCCATCCATGCCTTTAATCACCTCTCAATTGCCCTCAAAGGTTATTATACTGAATATCATTCCAATAATGCACACCTCCCACCCCCCTACCATCAGACTATCGTTATGGTGATGTACAGTTCTATGGTCTTACCTTCACATGCCTCCTGTATGTACACTGTTTGACCCACAACAAGAGACAACTGCTTCTCTCCTTTGGCTGTGAAATTCCATTTAACTAGAGAAAAAGGACAGAAGATGAGAAATATTTTATTACAATCATTTAAACAATCTAAACTACATTATAAGTTATGCATATTCTGACAATGAAATAAATTTTTAAATATTGAAAATAACTTTTCAATAGACTTAAAAAGGTACGTCTGAAACATCTTCAGTCACACTGTTCTATGGCAGTGTGGCCAACTAAATACACCTATCAGCCAAAACATTAACTGAATGAAAATAACATTACTTATCTCGTTACAGCAACACATATCTACATTAGGCAGTAGGTGAACAGTCATGTTCCGTAGTCAGTGTGTTAGATGTTCAGAAGTAAAGCCCTGAGTGACTTTAACAAAGGACAAATCGTTATGACCAATCGTTTGGGTTAGAGCACTTCCTAAACATTGTGGGGAGCTTGTGGGGTGCTTCCGGTCAACAGTGGTGAGAATTTATCAACAGTGGTCCGAGGAGGGGCAAACCACGAACCGGCAACAGGGTGTTTCTTCCCAAGGCTCATCAATCAGTGAGCACAACTAATCCTATCCTGTCTGGACCGAATGGACAGCTATAGCTACTGTGGTACAAGTCACAGAAATGTTTCATTATTACAGACTAGCTGAATTGAATGTTGTGTCTGATCAGTGTACACATAAATACAATTACATAAGGTTAGTTCCCAGATGCATATCATAATATATTCATTCATGTTCATGGTTAAAGTATTAAAACGCAATAAATGTCATACTCTTTTATTATAACAGTAATAAATTCTGGATTATCTTGAATGTGAATGTTGCTTGTGGATTGCACTGCATGAACTGAAAACTTCGACACATGACTGTCTGTTCAGGAATGATATTGGACTAAGAAGTGAAAATAAAAACCAGTAGTTGCTTTCAGACTCAGCATAAATAATATCACAAACCATGTCTCAACAGTATAGCTAGTTAGCAGTGTTGGGGGTAATGAGGTATTTTTTTTCTGTAACGAAGTAATGTAATGCATTAAAGTTTAAATTATATAAATCACATTACAGTTACGGTTTAATAAAAATTGCATTACTAATGTTTGTGAGAGAAAAAAAATTCCACCAAACTTCAACATACCCTTTCTGATTGAAGTAACAATGCTTTCTGAAGCTTTGAATCCTTTGAACGAATCGGTCCGAAAAATGATTCAGCGTCTCGAAACACTCAGAACCACTTCGTAACAATATTTGCTGGGCAGATTTGTGCAACTTTCAAAGAAAGATCCAATTTCATACAAACACAACGATGTCAAGTTGGACATGAATGTTTTTTTTCATAAATAAACCATTTAAAGAACTACTGGCTGCTGCATTTATTCTTTCTAGTTCTGCATATTAATAATACTATGGATTTTAACTTAGAGAATTTAATAAACAATGAATATGTTTGTTATGAAAGAAATAATTCATAATTTGCAGTGGATCGACTTTTGTAAGTAACGTCCGAAACACTGTAATAGTTTAGGTAGCCAGTCCATCACAGGGCATATGCACACACATACACACACACTCACAGACACTTTAGAGAAACCAATTAACCTAATGCATGTCTATGCATTGTGGGAGTTCTGGAGCCTACGCACACATGAGGCAGAGTCTAGGCAGAGATTGACCATGGAGCTGTGAGGTGACAGTGTTCTACTTGGTCCCCTGTAATAATGTAATGGCATTAATTCAGAAAGCTACAAATGCCTGAGTGTTTGAAAGCTATCACAATTGTGTAATTAATTGTGTGGATTGTGTAATTAGTGCTATATGCTAAAAATATCAATTATAAACCCATAACAGTCAGTGCATTCAGTGGTGGGCAAACTTCTAAGAATAAGTGAAAATATTTGTATATCTGTTGAATATCTGATTTATATATATACAGTGGGGCAAAAAAGTATTCAGTCAGTCAGAAGCTCTTATGTCTTCCACTCGTTACCTGTATTAATGGCGCCTGTTTGACCTCGTTATCTGTATAAAAGACACCTGTCCACAGCCTCAAACAGTCAGACTCCAAACTCAACCATGGCCAAGACCAAAGAGCTGTCAAAGGACACCAGGAAGAAATTGTAGACCTGCACCAGGCTGGGAAGAGTGAATCTACAATAGGCAAGCAGGTTGGTGTGAACAAATCAACTGTGGGAGCAATTGTAAGACATACAAGACCATCGATAATCTCCCTCAATCTGGGGCTCCACGCAAGATCTCATCCAGTGGGGTCTAAAAAGGATCATGAGAACGGTGCGTAAACATCCCAGAACTACACAGAGGGATCTGATGAATGACCTGCAGAGAGCTGGGTTCAAAGTAACAAGGCTACCATCAGTAACACACTACGCCGAGAGGGACTTGGATCCTGCAGTGCCAGGCATGCCCCCCTGCTTAAACCAGTACATGTCTAGGACCGTCTGAAGTTTGGCAGAGAGCACATGGATGATCCAGATGAGGACTGGGAGAATATCAGGTGGTCAGATGAAACCAAAATAGCACTTTTTGGTAAAATCTCAACTCGCCGTGTTTGGAGGAAGAAGAATTCTGAGTTGCGCCATATGTACTGGGAAGTATGGGGTGTAAACCTCATGCTTTGGGGCTGTTTTTTTTGCAGAGGAGACAGGACGACTGATCCGTGTTAAGGGAAGAATGAACGGGGCCATATATCGTGAGATTTTAAGCCAAAACCTCCTTCCATCAGTGAGAGCATTGAAGATGGAACGTGGCTGGGTCTTCCAGCATGTCAATGATCCCAAACACACTGCTCGGGCAACAAAGGAGTGGCTCCGTAAAAAGCATTTCAAGGTCCTAGAGTGGCCTAGCCAGTCTCCAGACCTCAAGCCCATAGAAAATTTGTGGAGGGAGTTGAAAGTCCGTGTTGCCCCAAAACATCACTGCTCTAGAGGAGATCTGCGTGGAGGAATGGGCCAAAATACCAGCTACAGTGTGTGCAAACCTGGTGAAGACTTACAGGAAACGTTTGACCTCT